>QEPC01009343.1:2923766-2934865 GCA_003113815.1 Sphenodon punctatus | reverse complement strand
TTGCTCCACCAGCTTCCTGTGGCCACACCAAGGCTTAAATACTTCCTGTGGCCAATCAGGAAGCTGGGAGGCAGGGCTAAGGTAATTGGCTACAGCTGGGAAGGGGCATGACACACAGGGAGCAAGCACACAAGGGAGACAGGAGGGGGAAAACCCAGCACCCTCACAAGCCCACCAGGTGGCGCAGAGCGCTGGACAGCCTGTCAGCACGCCATGGGTTCAAGACACAGCCCTGACAGTAAGGTTGGGAGGGTGCATCAACATGGATACTGAAGTCTCCAAGGATGAGCGTGGGGATGTTGTCTCTCAAACTTGGAGAGAAAGGAGGAGCAGGATGGGGGGGGCGTAGATAACAGCAACACGGAGATGGAGGGGAAGTAGAGGCGGACAGAGTGACCCTCAAAGGAGGGGAAGGAGAGAGAGGGGGCAGGGGTTGAAAGTGGCCGGAAGAGGTGAGGAGGAGGCCCACACCACCACCCCAGTCTTCAGAATGGGTCTGGTGGGAGAAGGAGAGGCCTCCGTAGGAGAGGGTGGCAGGGGTGACAGAGTCAGTGGGGTGACAGAGTCAGTGGGGGAGATCCATGTTTCAGTGAGGGCGAGAAGGTGAAGGGAGCGAGAGAAGAAAAGATCATGGATAATAGGGGGCTTTATTAGTAGAGGAGCGACAGTTCCAGTGGAAGCAGGAGAACAGGAGTCGATCAGGGGGGAGACAGGGAATGGGAATAAGATTAGGGCAAGGGGGAGAGATGGGTTCGGTGAGAGATGGGCATTGGGGCAGAGGGGGGGGAGGAAAGAAATGGTGGTGGGGAGGAGAAGGAGGAGGTGTGGGGATGGTGGAGTGGGATCATAGGCATAGTGGGAGGCAGGAGGAGAGGGGAAAGAAGGAGGAGAAGCAGCAGAGAGGGTATGGGGAGGAAGGGGAAGAAGGGAGGGAGAGGGTGAGAGAGATGACAGGCATCTTGGTGGGTCCACAGATACAGGATGGTACCAGGCTCACAGGAACTTCCCTGGAGAATGTCTCAGTCTTCCAGAGTTTTTGACAGCGACGCTTGCTCCCTGCATGTCCTCTGGCCAAGACACCACAGCTTAGTGGTATCGTGCTCTCTCTGCACTGGCAGCAGTATCTTGAAACAGATAGGAGATGGGGCAGTGCCACTGCAGACCCTGCATCAAGTACCTGATGCCGTGTTCAAAAGTGCGGGTATTACCTGTGGGTACTAAGTTAGATACTCATTTCAGTTCTATCTAGAATGGACAAGGAGAGGGGTGGCAAGGGGAAAGGCATTTATAATTAGAGGCAGGTCCCTGCCCCTAGGAGCATGTACAATCGAGAATGGACAAGGGAAAGGGTGGTGAGGCGAGCAGAGGGAGAGACGGAAATACATTAATAAAACTGAGAAGTTGCAGGTGCCTGTGCTTAGCTTAGTGACAAAGGAGGAGGGGGATTCTGGGAGATGAGAAGTATAAACAAGCAATCAATGGGGGTGAGGAGCTAGGAAAGCTAGATGTATGTATGGGTCAGCAAGTGGGTACGGGAAGGAGGGTGATACAGCATCTTTGTATGCCAGTTGGTGTTTCTGAGGAGAAAGCAGAAACATTTAGTCTGCCCAGGGTGGCAAGATAATAGGCCGGCCCTCTTCTTTCTTATCCTTTCACCCCTCCCTTCCTTTCACCTACTTTCTCCTTCCCTCTCTCACCCTGCATTCATAAGAGAAAATGACAGTGGTCCTTCTTTAGCCTTGTTTCCTGAGGACGCCATACACTGCAGCGACCTTGCTGTTGCAGACAGTGGTTGACAGGAAAAACAGGAGGTGGGGGACAGTGAAGGAAACTCAGACCTTCCCCACCCCCATTTCTATCACTGAAACTGGCCCACCTCCACTTCTGTCACTAACGCTGGAACTCCAACCCTCTCTCTGCCACTTTTCAATTTCTTCAAGTAACTCCTTCTGCTCTGAGCTTTGCCAAGGCAAAAGTAAACAGATTTTCCTCCTCTTGGGGCTTGCAGCAGGCCTGGCCAGATCCAGACAAGAAAAACAAAGCTTCATACATCAGGCAAAGTTAGAAGGGATGGAGGTGAATGGGAGAAGGGGAGGGGGTGTTTTGGCTAATGTGACGGGGATATTTAATGCAAGAAACAGACAAGGGAAAACCCATTAGTTTGGCTGGGGAGAGATAAGAGTTCTCCTGCCAAGATCCTTTTGAGGAGGGACTGTTTGCATAAGATTTGCTTAGTGCGGGGTGGCTTTTGGCATCACGGGGCATGGGGTTGCAGAGAAACATTGACAGCTCCCAGCCAGGAAGGCAGGTATCTGAACCCGGTTTTCTCAGGCAAGCGTTGCAGCAGCGAGAGTAGGGCCCTGTTCAGAGCAGCTGTCGCTACAATCTCCTAATTGGAAATAATTGGGATTCTGTCTCAAACCACAAAGCCCTGAATTAGCCAACTCAGCCTCCACCAGGAAGCATCTGTTGCCATCTCCAATGGCAACAGATCAGCACCGCCCTCCCCCCAATAGAAATCCAGCTCACTGTCTCCAACTGGCAGGCAATGACCATTCCTGGCATCCTGCAGGAGCCCAGAGCAAAAGAGCATGGGGACAAACTGCAATGGGTAGCTATAAGGAGGGGGAAGAGGAGACCAGAGATTCCCCCTTGGCCCTGTGTGCATAGGTAGCCTTGGGATTCTGTTGGGGACATCTTGGTAGAGGGATGGATAAGGGGGACATAGAGAAAGGAGGGCAGAAAGCTTGGAAAGGGAAACCCTTTCCTCCGCACGGTGCAGTGAAGACTGTTCCTGCATTACGCGCCACCTGGGGCCCTGGGAGGGATTGTTAGAATTAGTGCTTTATTTTTTGTTTGTTGATTATGTTAATGGCTCCTTTGTGTTGCTTGGATGCTTATGTATAATTAAGATGGCTTTTTATTTTTATTTTTTTCCCCTTTGCAGATCATTTGAAGAGGGAATTAAAATCAAAAGAGGAATTGTTTGTTTGGACTGGGAACAAATCATAAATGAAAAAGGCTGAAAGTTAAGAGAGCGGGAGAGAGTGGGAAGGATCAGGCCCCCAGCCAACATGTGTGAAGTTAGCTTAGGAGAAACTCAAAGCCCCAGAGATTCACAGCAGAGTTGAAATGGGTACCATTTGCTCCACAAGGGCAGGACCATTTATTGATTAATTGACTGATTGATTTACATTTATACCCAACCCTTTCCTGAGGCTCAGGGCGGCTTACAACACACAAATATTAAAATTTAAAAACCTTAAAATAAAACAGTAAAAATCCTAGCCAATCCAACCACAACCCCCCAACAGCCTCCCACCCACTCGCCACCCCACCCACCAAAATCTTTAACAAAACAGTAACCATGTTGGAAAGAAAGGCAGCAGGAAAGTTCCTACAGCCTGTCTTCTTTCGGACATGACATCCCTGGAAGTCCCAATTTCTTCAGGTTACCAGACTGCTCTACAGCTGAAATGAGTAGCTCATTCACTACCGGAGGGTAATACCCATAATTTTGTACTGTCAGGTGCCCAATGGGCTAACCAAATACTGAAGTCTCTGTGTCAAAACTCAGTCTCTACACACAACCTGGAGAGGCGTCAACCCTAATCGCATAGTACAGATAGCAGTGCATCAGTGCATGGAACAGTGGCATGTCTTTTAGCCTTGGGTAGGTACACAGAGACACATGTTCTTCTCTGGTGAAGAGCTCATGCAAAAAATTAGGGATGTGCCTTTTGTTTTTGTTATTAGAATAATGAAAACAAATGAGATTTCTTTGGTTTTCGTTATTCAATAACGAAAATGAAAGATAATAATGTCAGGCTTTCTCTTTCATTATTCTGGCTGGGAAGGACTGCCGACACTAAATTGGGACTCTTTTCCCAATCTTTCTGAAATTTGTCAGAGATAATACCTCAGGTGAGGGGTCCAATCCATCCTAACCTCATCCAAAATGGATGAAAGGCAAAGAAGTTACAGCCAAAAATGCGTACATGATTTTTGTTAAGATCACAAAACCTATATTGCTTATAAAATAAGGACTCTTTAGTTAAGTGTTCGAAAATGTGGCATGGATAATACCCTGGGTGAGAGGTACAATATTGCTAACTTTCATCCAAATTGGATGGAAGACAAAGAATATAGAGACAGAAATGCATCTCCCATTGAAACCAATGTAAAACAAAAACAAAAGTAAAAACCAAAATGGAAGATAATTACAAAAATATATACAAAAACAAATGACATTTTAATAATGAAAATGAAATAAATTATGAAAATGAAAAAAAAATAAAAAAATCTGTGCACACCTCTGCCGAAGATGTGTTCTATCTGCCACTTCCATATCTCTGCACAGGTGAGTATACTTGATACTATACTTCCTTCTCATTGTACCAGGCAAATACTCCATGCGCTAGTAATGGCATAGAGTTTGCAAACAGCTAGAGGCTGGATGGCATTCATGCAAACCATCTGTCTGTTAATTTGGAAGGATATGAGAATCAAAGCCTCTTTGTGGATGATTCTCATTTAGAAAAAGGAGTCAAATTCACTACAAATTGCTCACCCATCATGAGACATTACAGATGAGCATCACTGGCTTTCAAGTCTGAAAACAGGCTTTTGCAACATACTACATGCCATCACTGTGCAATCTGAAACTTCAACCTCCCATCCTTGACTTGCACTCTACTGCTCTAAAAATTGTCCCAGAAGTCAAAGGCAACTCAGAGGAAAGATGGTGAGATACAGCTACCCAGGGATATAGAAGCCCATGCACTGGAGTAAATTTATGCCATAGTAATACATCCCAAGGTAATTTTTCAGTCTCATCTGAACACAGACAGAATTTTGATTTGGGGCACTAAATGGACACTGAGGGTGATTTCAGACGTTACGGATGGGCACATTCACCACGGGCCATGGGGCGGTTCGGACCACGGCCGGGGGTGAAGGGGCGAGCCAACTGATGTTCTCCCCTTCACCCCCGGCCATGGTCCAAACCACCCCATGGCCCGTGGTGAATGTGCCCGGTCGTGACGTTTAAAGGGGCACACACACACCCAGAGGGGGTGGGGCCGCATGGCGCAGTGTGCTGCCACATGGCCCCGCCCCCTGCTTTCCCCAGCGGCCCTCCCCCCTCTTGACGGGTGGTGGCAGCAGCCAATCCGGCCACTGCTGCAACCACGGGCAGGGATGAATGCCATTGACCATGGTGAATGGTAAGTAACCAGACATTACTTTCCGTTCACCATGGCCAAGGTGGCCATTCACCACACTTCTCGACCTCCTCACATCCGGGGGTCCAGAAGTGTGGTGACTGCAAACATGGCCCGCATTTGAATGTGGTGCACATCTGGCGGAGAGCCAACAGATGTGCACCACAGTCAAACGCGGGCCGCATTTGACTGTGGTTCAGCCAGGGTGAATGCCCCCAACGTAACGTCTGAAATCACCCTGAGGTCCATGAAAGAGGGTTGCCGAGGTTTTAAGTCTGATGGTGAAATCATTCTTCTATAAAGTCACAAAGATAGGGAATGTGTTGAGCTGAATTTTCTGTCTCTGATCTGTAGTGGTGGGACCTCACCTGGAATACTGTGTCCAGTTTTGGGTGCCTCATTTAAGGAAGGATGTTGATGTTGACAAATTGGAACAGGTTCAGAGGAGGGAAATGAATACAATAAAGGGTCTGGGAAACAAGTCTTATGAGGAAAGATTAAAGGAACAGGGTATTTCCAAAAGAAAGAAAATTGCTAGGAGACATGACAAAATAGTATCTAAAGGGCTGTCACAAAGAAGATGGCACAGAAATATTCTCCATTGCCACAGAGGGCAAGACTAGAAATAATGGATTCAAATTACAGGAAGGTGAATTTCATTAAAATTTGAGGAAAAACTTCCAAGCAGTAAAAGCTGTTCAACAATGGAACAAACTGCCTAGGTAGGCTGTAGGCTCTCCATCACTGGAGGTTTTAAAAATGAGACTGGACAGATATTCATTTTATTTATTTATTTATTTATTACATTTTTACCTGCCCCTCTTGCCTAGGCAACTCAGAGTGGCTCACAATATTTTTTTAAAAAAAACAAAGCAAAAACAATTAGAACAACATAAATAAATCATATTAGAATTTTATAAAAAAAACTATAAAACCCCAGCGACAGCATAAAAGTAAAAAAAACAACCAAAGAACATTCCCACCCCCAACCCATCTAACCCACCCCTCCCCCACCCTGCCAAACACCTGTTGTAAGAGCCAGGTCTTCCAGTTCCACCGGAAGGAGAGAAGGTTTGGGCTGAGGTGAACCTTCACCGGAGGGGAATTCCAGAGTGACAGCGCAGCCACTGAGAATGCCCTCCTGTTCATCTGAACCCACCAATAACACGGGATGTCCAGGAGGGCGCCCCCAGACTACCACAAGAACCGTGCAGGGGCCCAGGGGATGAGGCAATCACTCAAATAAGCAGGGCCCAGGCTGTGAAGGGATTTATAGGTCAAAACCAGCACCTTGAATTGGGCTCAGAAGATAATAGGCAGCCAGCACAGTGCTTGGAGCGCAGGTCTTATGTGCTCCCTGCCACCTGTCCCAGTTAGGAGGCAGGCCGCCACATTCTGCACTATCTGCAGCTTCCAAACCATCACCAAGGGCAGCCCCACATAAAGCGCATTGCAATAGTCTAGCCTCGAGGTGACTAATGCATGGATGATTGTGGCAAGTTTGGAGTCCGAAACATATAAGCGAAGCCTCTTCAGCAGATGTAATTGGAGAAAGTCACCCCTGACCACAGCCAACACCTGGGAATCCAGGCATAGCTGCAGATCCAGGAGCACCCTCAGGCTCCGCACAGATGGAGCCAAAGGAGGATGAATACCCCCAATAACAGGTGAAACCTCCTCACCCAGAACCCCAGTCCCACTAGCATCACTTCTGTTTTATCAGGATTGAGCTTCAGTCAGCTCGACCTCATCAAATCCCCCACAGTAGTCAAGCACCAGGACAGCTAAGAGACAGCAGGGCCTGAGTTAGATGAAAATGATAAATACAGCTGGGTGTTGTCTAAATACTGATGGCTAAACCCCCCTCCCAGTTGCGCACTATCTCCACAAGTGGTTTCATAAACACGTTAAACAAGAGAGGGGACAAAATAGAACCCTGTAGGACCCCACACAGGAGACCACCAGGGATGATGTACCATCCCCAAGCACCACCCACTGGGATCTATCTGCGAGGGAATATTTCAAATATCTGAAAGTCCGCTCCATTCCTCATGCCCCATCGCAGCCCCTGTGGTCAGCTTGAAGTGCCCTCTTGAAAGTACCATCTGCCTGTCAAGTTTCCACAACAAGGGCACACAGAGAGACATTCTCGGTGACTTATCCACAATTATAGAACACTCTAACCTTGGAGAGTGTCAGTAGCTGTGGCCCCCGTGGAGGGGGTCACAGGACCTGGCGGGAATGGAAGAGACTTTTGGCCCCTCAGGGGAGGAGAATCCCCATTGCGCCGGTTGGGGCAGCCCCGCTGGAGGCGCAGGAGGCGGGGACAGACCTTGATGACACCACGCGGCTGGCCGCTGATGGGGCTACCCCCTCCATGTCGGGCACTCCAGCAGCCCTGCCCCTGCTGCAGATGGGCAGAATTCCCCTACAGGCAGCAGAAGCGGCGACACACACAGTGCGCCGCTCTGCTCAGCTGGCGGTGTGGCAGGAGGGCGGAGCTAGCTCGTTAAAAGGAAGGCAGTGAGAGAAGCTCACTGCTGGTGAACGTGTGCAGACTGGCCGCCCAATTGAGCTAAGTGTTGTGTGTTCATGATTACTGAATTGTGCTTATAGACTGTTGTGCCCCAAGCCTTCCTTATTGTGACTGAAGTTGTGTGTGTGTACGTGGGTGTGCCTTGCCTTCCTTCCCCCTGGGTTCCCCTTCCGCCTCTCCCCGTGTGAGCAAGACCGCCTGTCCTAACCCCTTCCCTTGGGTCCTAACCCAGTCTTCCCCCACACTGTCCTTCCTCACGTGTGCCCTTCCCTTGCCTAGAGTGAGCATACGTGTGGTCGTGGTGCAAGGTGTGGGCCTTGTCTTGCCCGCCTTATCGGTGCCCTATGATGATAGGGGTCTAGTCCAGATAACCTTGTCTCAGACACTTGACCCACACTCTATCCTGATGGGCATTCTCCCTCCACAGTGCAAGCCAGAGGCAGGGCTAAGACGTAAGGCGAGTGCTTGGCGTACGAAGAGTGCCTGTGTTCCCTTCCCCAACTGACAGAGAGTCACCCAAGTCAAAGACTGCTCATCTTCCAGAAGCAATGAAAGATGCTTTTGTTTGGCCTGGAGTTTAGCAGGCAGGGATAGGGATGGATGTTGGGGGCGGGGAGGGAAGCTTTAAGGGGGTTTTAAGATGCATTTATGTGTTGTTGGTTTTTTACTAGGGATGGGGCTATAGGTATCAGATTAATTTGATAATTATGATAATTGGTGATATCAGATTAATCCGATAATATCGATATTGGCATATCGTTTTTTTAACATTACCAATTTTTCGGATCCTTAACATTGCAGTCATTTTAAAAATGGCCGCAATGTTAATGAACTGAAAAATCCACAATGTTAAAAAACCAATATGCCGATACCGATAAATCCGATATTGGATTAATCCGATATTGGATTAATCCGATACCGATAATACCGGTAACAGATAATTAGCTGATAGTCCCATCCCTATTTTTTACTATGATTTAAACCACCCTGAGCCTTAGCGGGAAGGATGAGGTATAATATAAGTTTGAATAAAATTATTAATATTGTAGCTGTGGTCTTTCTGCATTAAAGCGAGGGGTTGGACTTGATGACCTTTAAAGTTACTTCCAACAATATGCAGCACTAATGCATGTCAGTGCTAGATGGGAAGGATCCAGATCTTTGTCTTTGAATCCATATCCGCCCGAGCCCTGGATTTAGTGGCCTTTCCATTTAGCTATTGACTCATACTCTTTCCTTTCCTAGGGAAGTTTCATTGGCACCTGGTATGCTTTTCTCCTTGGCTGTTAATTTGCAGAGCATGTTCTCATGTTTTCCTGGCATCCCTGTTAGCGTGAAGTTCAACACTTGACAAACGCAATGTGAGTGTGATTTGTTTCTAAAGCCTCTTAAAAACACCAATTTATTTGCAGCTCCTCTTGGCTGACAATAATAATCATTTGCATTACAGATGAATACAAGCATGGTGTGCACATACACCCTTCCACTGTACAGACAAGGACTGAAGCCCCAAAGATGGGACTTCTGGGACAGAAGATTTTGTGAAAGGGACTATGCAGTCAAAGACAGAGAGAGAGAGAGAGAGAGAGAGAGAGAGAGAGGCCAGCAGAAAGTGGGGCTGGGGTGGGGAACCTTTTCCCTCCCATGGGACAATTTGTAAATCAGTAAAAGCTCCACAGGCCATATGGTAGTTGGGAGCAGGGGCCGTTAAGGGGTTTTCTCATGATGGAGGAAGAAAGAGGAAGCTTTAATAAGTGCAGCCACACTTGGGTAGGACTGAAAGTTGATCTAGATTTTTTTCTCAATTCTCACTGAGAATCAAGGTTCTCGACTTGTTTTTAGCGATAATCGCTAATCGAGAAAACCTCCGGTTCTCAACATTTCCTCAGTTGAGAATTTTTCATCCCCTCAGATGGATGTTGGGGAGCAGCTGGAGCAGCAACTGGAGCAGCTGGTGCAGTATCGGGGCCCAGGTGACAAGCGACAGCAGCAGCAGCAAGAAGCCCGCAAGCCCCAGGCGGCTCCCTTTAGTGCCCCCGAGGCACTTTCTGTTCCAGTGGAGGGTGGGGTTAGACTTTAAGGTTCCCCCCCAACTAAAGATAATAATTCTACCAGGAGCCTTGCTAAAATGGCTGTTACCCTGATCAAAAGGAGACAAGATGATTTAGAACTGTAAGAACTCACTCTGTTGATGGAGATTCCCCACTGTTCCACTGTCTCATTCTAGCTTTCAGATTTATTTTTATATTTATTTTATTACTTTTATTATTAGTTTATTTTTATTTGATAAAATTTGACTTAAGAATATTTATAATGGATTGATATTATGTTTATATTGGTTAATGTGGTCTTTTTGTAATTTCCTTTATGTATGGCTTATGTATGGTTTTATCTTTGAAACTGTACTAAAGTTGTGACCTTTGGTTACAATTTTAACAAACCATGCAATTATTAATTATTATTAATTATGTTCACTGAGAAGTCCTTGGAGGACCAGAACCAAGAGGTGTCGGACGATGTCCTCATAGGGATAGATTCCTTAGGTGTATGGTAAACGTTTGACCTTCAATTGAAGCATTGGCCAAAAGAGCCAGACATCAAACTTCTGACTGAAGATGAAAACAGACAAGTCTCTAACCCGCGTTGGCCTGCTGCGGGTGGCATTAGCCCAGGAATCACACCCATCCATATTTCTCCACTGTCTGATGTTGTCCCATGACTGCCCTGGGGCAGGTAGGTGGCTGGTCTGGAATGTGTCCACTGCCCAAACTTGGGAGATGATCCTGGGCCAAATATCGGTCCACACAGGCCAATATCGGCCCGCACAGGGGCAGATTGCCCATTGAACCCACCGGGAGGATTCCCGGTGGGTCAGGTTGGGCTGGAGGGCCAGTCCCACTCTCTTTTTTAATTTATTTATTTATTTATTTATTTTTAAAAAATTTGATCCCGACCGCTATCGGGCCCGACGGGAGGGAGGCCTTACCTGCCTCTCCCTCCTAGCAGCAGCTGCAGCAGCTGCAGCTGAAGCATGGACACTTATCGGGCTGGAAGATAAGGCTGTTTGTTAACAAAGAGCTCCTCCTCCCTACGTGCTGATCAGAAGGTAGCTACCTTGTAAAGAAGGTTCTTCGAGATGACTCCTGCGCTCTGCACACACAGCATCAGCAGGAGCAGAGCACGTGTGGAGCAGGCGACTCAAGACAGGGGAGGACAGAGTCTCAGCCATGGGGCAGCAGGTAGGGCCTGCTTGGGGGGGCCAGGGGGGCATGGGCCTGCTTGCGGTGGTAGTTTTGGTCTCTTTTGGACTGGGGGGCTGGTGGGGCCTGGACTGGTGGGGC
>QEPC01009343.1:2903039-2921209 GCA_003113815.1 Sphenodon punctatus | reverse complement strand
TTTTTTATCCTGCTGTGGCACTACCACTGATGGAGAAAAAGAGAGTTGTCCTACTGGAGTCCCATCCACTTACTAGACAAGATGCTATTGTAGGAGGGTTCTCTCAGTCTTCAAGTAGCAGAGTTTTACTCAGCAGCAAGAAATGACGCCTAAATGTAGGATATAATGTAGATATTTGAAGGCTGGTATCAATTCTGCCCTTAGTCTTCCCTTTGCTAAGCTAAACACAGGGCCTGTGGAATACTAGTGCAGCTGCTGTAGGAATGAAGAAGCCTTACTGTAGGATGCATAGCAAGGGACAGAGTGATTTGGGGTTGGGGGCACTGAGCACTAAAACAGAGTGATTTGGGGAGCCAGAGCACTGAAATGAGGGCCAGTACCCCCACCAGTGGCAGTTTCCCCCCTGCCAGCCCCCCCATAACCTCCCAATCACCCATGTCAGGCTGCTGAGGATCTGAGTCTGAGGAATCAGCTCTGTTAGGCCCCAAATCTGGTGCACTCTGTCTGCCCCAAACCATGCCCCCCTAAGCCACACCCCCTTGGCCCGTTTCCGGCCCACTGGCAGCTTTGCCACTGGCACAGGGCCACTAAGACTATATTTTCCTGGGCCACTTTGATTTGCCAATCCGCCCCTGGGCCCGCACGATGCATGTTGTTTTCGTTATTACAACAACGCTAACAAAAATTGTCATATTCGTTATTGCAATAATGAAGACGACAACTTAGAATAATGATACCAATAATGGTACCAAAAACAAAAACGACAATGTTGTTATCATTGTTATTATTATTAATGCTGTGGCAGTTGGGTTTTGGAGGGGAAATGTGGAGAGGGGAGGAGGGAGCAGACGTCTCCGAGCCCTAAACAGGGTTGAACTCTTGAACTGTGCCTGTGTTGGGTGGGGCAAGCAGTTCAGCAGTATCTGATGGATGTATCGCTGGCCAATGAGCAGCACAAGCAGGCCCCAACAGTCTCATGGCACTCTGTGACTGCTCAATGCCTGCTGCCTCCCAAAACCAATCAGGGGAGCTCTGGGGGAGGGCACTGCAACCCTTTGCAATGGGAGGGCTATGTTTTTTCTCTCCGTTCTCTGAGAGCTCTGCCTGTCCGGTTGCATTTACAGAACTGTAGTGCTTCCACACAAAAAATCCTCCCTAGTCCTCATTGTATTGCCAATACCTTTCCTTCCTCATACCTACATTTTACCTTCTCCCTTTCTCTGCCCTTCTCCCCCCTGTACATTATATATAGATAGGTAGTATAGATGAGATATAGATTTATATTATAAACATATAAATTATATTAGAATAGTTATATAGGTAATTAATTAGATAATAGATAGTTTTCCTTTTCCCTTGCCCTTTCTTCCTTAGTTTTAGATAGATATTGGTTGCACTTTGGAATCGAGACCGATACCAAAAATAAAATCTTTGTTTGAAATGGTACCGATACCGATAACAAAAACGACATTGTCATTAGTAACGATAATGAAAACAACATTTTTTAATAATGAAAACTAAAACAAAAACTACCTGGGGGCCTGGTTCACACCCCTATTATTTGGCTTTTGAGGGGTTTCCCCCTTTTTAGGCTCTAGCTCAGGGATGGGGAGCCCAGAGACTAAATTTTCATTTATTTATTTATTTATATAAAATTTGTATCCCGCCCCTCCTGCCCACAGGGCAGCCCGGGGAAGCAAACAACAACTATAAAAACAATAAAACAATAAAACATTTAAAACAATTAACAATTCCATATTATGCAGGGGGGGCAACACTCCCTCCCCCCCAACCGCACCCACCCAACCCCTACCCCTCACCAAAGGCCTGTTGGAACAGCCAGGTCTTACATAATTGTCAAAATGACATGAGAGTGGGGGCCAACCGAGCCTCCTCCGGGAGCGAATTCCACAGCACAGGGGCAGCCACCGAAAAAGATCTAACATCGGTGGCCACCCATCTCACCCGGGGAACCTCCAAAAAGGCTCCCATGGATGATCTCAGGGGTCGCACGGGCACATGGGGAGTGAGGCGGTCCTGCAGATAAGCAGGGCCTAGGCCGTAAAGGGCTTTAAAGGTTAAAACCAACACCTTGAACTTAGCCTGAGCTTTATAGGCAGCCAGTACAGAGCCCAGAGCACAGGTGTCATGTACTCCCTGTGGCCCGCCCCCGTAAGGAGATGGGCCACGGCATTCTTCACCAGCTGCAGCCTCCTGACCAACTTCTTGGGCAGCCCCACGTAGAGTGCGTTGCAGTAATCCAGCCTCAAGGTGATGAAGGCATGGATGAAGGCAGAGTCTGAGAGATACGGCCGAAGCTGCCAGACAAGATGTAACTGCTGAAATGCACTCCCCACCACAGCCACAACCTAAATGCAGCCCACAGCAAGTTTTTGTGTGGCCCCATTCCAGTTCCTGGGTCTCATAGTTGGATCCAAATTCCTACCTCCAAGTACTGAAAAACTGAGTGCAGAGTAAGGGAGCAAAACATTCACACAAGGATAAGGGACAGATCCATGATTTGGTCCATCCTCTTCCTGAGTGCACCTCTTAGGTACCCCTACTCCCAACCTATATGCACCCCTTGGAGCTGCATCTAATATTCAAAGTGGTCCCTGGATTGAAAAAGGTTCCCTACCCCTGCTCTAGCTTCTGGTTATGGGCAAGCTCTTCTAGGCTCCCAGCATGTTGGCCTTTTGGGCAAGCTTCTCTCAGGCCCCCATGACCTGGTGACCTTGCCCTGTGTCAGCCAGGGCGTCTGTCAGAGATGCAGGACTTTGTGGCGTTCTGTCTTTGGTTTTGTCCTCTTGGAGGTGACCTCCTAAACCCCTGAGCCAGGCCTGATGGTTCTGGGCCCTACTACTTCATGGCCATCCTTCTCTGAACATACAGAACCAACCCTTTACAGCTAGTGCTGTTCAGCTAGCTATCCTATTCCTACTCCTCCATGCCCACTTCCCAAGCGGGCTGCAACCTAAAATGACTTACCTCAAGCCCAAAATTTGGCTTTATCCTTGAAGGGCTTACAGTGACCCTCTACAGAACCTTTCAGGGCAAGAGTGTCCACGGTTAACAAGCCTTGGCAAACTGGTTCTGATAATCAACCTAAACCTCCTTTTCATATTGGAACCACACTCCTCACATGTCAAAGCTGGAAGAGGTTCAGGTAATTCCCATATCATTTCATCCAATGCAGCACTTAGATACCACCAAGATAAGTGCTTTATAAATACAGACAGATAGATTAGATTACAGCTTAAAACTGACTCATGCAACAGGCAGTTTTCAAGGGCAGGAATAGAAACATTTTTAAGAAATTGCCATTAGTTGAAATCTCAGTCACGATTCCACATCTCTGATGCTATGAGAGAAAAGCGGAAATTGGCAGGGATTATGGAGAATGTATCCCAGGGCACCCTCTGCCATTGGGTAAATTCTTTCAATGAACAAAGCAAAGTTACCTGGGTTTGGGTGTGGCAGAGCCAACCCAAAGCCTAAAGTCTGGGCTGAACTGAGAGCTTGGGGGAGGGGTGGGGGGGGAAGTGTGGAAGAGCATTCTTGAGTGGTGAGAGAGACTTGGGAAATGCAGACAGAGGCTGCATGAACTCTGGCTCCAAGAAAGTCCAGCTCAGAGGGTGAGTGCCTGAGATGAAGGCATAGCTGACTGGAGGAGAATTCAGTGCCTGGCCAGCAGAGCTGTGAAACGAGCACTATGAAGCTGCAGAGTAGGTATGGACTGTAGGACTGTATAATGTGATTGATATTGTGAATAGGAGAAATAAAGACACTTGAGCTTGGAGATTCCCCACAGAGTATGACTTTGGGACCTGGATTCTGCCACTACTTACCCCTCAAGGAGCCTGGAGACCCTGCTACAATGAGGCCACAGGTGAAGGCCCATGGGGACAGGTAACTCAAAAGTTAATTTTTCAGAAGCATCACCGGCTGGTGGGACACTGGAGGTACCAACCCAGATCTTAGGATGGTAAACAAGCTGCCAAAGTTGTAGGATCAATTTCAGTTGGTGACCTCTGCCGATACGGAGGATGTTCTTGGCGCTGTTAGGGCTACCTGTTGTGAATTAGTTCTATGCCTGTCCTGACTGGTTAAGGCCTGCAGGGAGACAGTGGGACTGTTGCTGGCTAGGGTGGTCAATGCCTCCCTCCAGGAGGGCAGGGTGCTAGGCTGCCTTAAAGAGGTGGTGGTGTGGCCCCTGCTCAAGGAACCATAGCTTGACGTTGTCTCCCTTGACAGCTATCGGCTAGTCTCTAACCTTCCTTTTTTAGGGAAGGTTACTGAATGGGTGGTGGCCTGGCAGTTGCAGGAACATCTGGATTGTGTCAGTTTTCTTGATCCCTCGCAGTCTGGATTTCGCCAGGGTTATGACACTGAGACTACGCTTGTGGCATTGGTCGACAACATGCGCCGGGAATTAGATCAATGCCATACAGGCCTGCTGATTCTATTAGATCTGTCAGCTGCTTTTGATACCGTTGCTCATGAGATGTTGCTGATAGGGATGGGCGAACACGGTTCAGATGTTCAGAGTTCAGAGCAAACTCAGTCTGTTCAGACGTCCGAACCGAACGTCCGAACCGAACTCTCGAATGACCGAACAGTTTGGTCGTGTTTGGATGAGTTTGGGGGCAGGAAAATGTCTTTCCAGGGCCAAAAACTAGGTTTCGGTTTTGGTTTTGAGTTTGTTTCGGTTTTGATTTAATTTCGGCTTTGCTATTTTTGACTGTTCTGCTAAGTTTGGCCAAACCGAACTCGGCTGAACCGAACCATCTAACCCAAACTCGGGTTTTGAACCGAATGACCGAACATCCAAACATCCAAAACACTTTCTGTTCGCCCATCCCTAGTTGCTGACACGCCTGCGGGACTGGGTGGTGGTGGACGTTATGGTTCTTGACTGGTTCATCTCCCTCCTGTCCAGAAGAACTAACTGAGGGGTGCTTGGGCATTATTTTTCATCATACCAAGACTTCTCATGTGGAGTCCCACAGGGTTCTGTTCTGTCCCCTCTCCTGTTCAATGTGTATATCAGGCCACTTGGCTAGGTGGTCAGGAGGTTTGGCAAGCGGTGTCATCAATATGCAGATGACACCCAGTTTTACCACACTTTTTCATCAGACCCTGGCCCTCTGCCTGGATGTCCAGGTGAAGGCCGTGGCAAGGAGTGCCTTTTGCCAATTACGTTTGGTGCACCAGCTTTGGCTGTATGTTTGGGACTCTGATCTAGCCACTGTCATCCATGTTTTCATCACATCTAGACTAGGCTACTGTAACACGCTCTATGTGGGGCTATCCATGGTGACAGTTAGGAGATTGCAGCTGGTGCAGAATGCAGCGACCCATCTCAAGGTGGGAATGGACCACTGGGAACATATTACACTGGTTCTTCGGTCACTGCACTGACTGCCTTAAGTCTTCCGGGCCCGATTCAATGTGTGGGTGCTTGCCTATAAAGCCCTAAATGGCCTTGGCCCAACCTATCTTTGGGATTGCCTCACCCATTGGGTCTTGGATCGGCCCCTGTGGTCATCGGGGGTGCTCTTCTTGAGGTCCCCTGAGTTTTGGGGCGTCTATGATGGGAAGGGCTTTCTCAGTGGCTTCTCCACAGCTGTGGAACTCTCTGCCGTTGGAGACCCATTTGGCCCTGGATCTCCCCTCTTTTCGACACAGTTGTAAAACTTGGCTGTTCTGCCTGGTCTATCATGGTGAGGATAGGTAGGGTGGGTGGGGAGGAAGTGGGTTAGGGTGGTGGGTGATGAGGGATATTTTTATCCTCCCTTTTATGTGTTTTAGCTTTGATAATGCTGTTTTATTTTGTTTTATTATAAGCCGCCCAGAGCTGCCTGTGGCAGCATGGGTGGGATAGCAAGTGTTTTAAATTCGGGATGGGCGAACAGATCGCAGTTCTGGTTTGGCCGTTTGGTTCGGCTGTGTTCGGTTCATCCGTTCGGTTCGTCCGTTCGCTTCAGCTGCGTTTGGTTCGTCCGTTCGGTTCGGCAGTTTGGTTAGTTAGCCGGGTTCGGGTTCAGCCATTCGGTTCGGCCATTCAGTTCGTCCGTTCGGCCATTCGGTTTGGCCGTTCGGCCATTCAGGAAATGTTGTTATGGGTGGTTTTTTGGTTTTTTATTGGGTTTTATATAGTTTTCTTTTGTTTTTTATTTGGTTTTTGGTTTTTATATGTTTTTTTTTAAAATCTAATATTATATCTATCTATCTACACTAAATCTGACTATTAACTATTCTAAATGCTATGAAATAAATGGATTATCTAATAAGTACACAGGCCTATTCCTACAAACACTAAAACTAAATCACTAACGCTATCTCTTTCACTAAGCTAGCTCCTACAACTACTATCCCTAACCTATCTATCTATCTATCTATCTATCTATCTATCTATCTATCTATGGGATGGGGGGAATCACAAACACAAGGTTTCAGTTTAAGGTTTAAGTTTCATTTCAGTACAAAACTGAAATGAAACTTAAAGCAATCTAATAATCCTACTCAACGCCTGCTGTTCAGGAACAGTGACTAGCTCAGAAGGCGTTGGGAAGGGGGGAGGCAGATAGTTTCATTTCTTGCAAACTTCTTCACCCCTGGTGCCTGGAAGTCTGCTCCTCAGTGACTAGTACTACCCCTCCCTTTCACATTTGACCTTACAGTGAACCTTCTTTTGCCACCCGAACTCACCTGAACATGATCCGAACTGACCAAACTGTTCAGTCATTTCACCGTTCGAATTCAGTTCAGTTCGGCCAGTTCGCGTTCAGAAGTTCGGTTCAGTTCGGTCATCCGAACAGGCCGAGTTTGGGCCAAACTCCGAACTTCCGAACTGCATTTGCCCATCCCTATTTTAAATAAATAAAATAAAATAAAATAAAAAAGCCATAGGTGGCAGAAATGTGAGGCTGGGGCCCGGTCCTGCAGGGAATTAGACCTGGGCTGCCTCATCATAATGTTTCTGAGCTATTTTGTAAATCCAAGCATTGGTCATATTGTTAGTCACAATCAAGCTTCCTACAGACAGGGTAAGTATCCGCAACATGGATAGAAGTGGAAGTGTAGCCCACTTCATGAATGTGGGAGGAAAAGTCAGACAATGTATAGGGCCAATGTTAGATAAATAAATATGGCTTCTCATTATGGTAGCTGTCCAACTATTTTACATTAGTCCATGTAGGACCATTCAATGAATGAGTAAAACAAGTTAACGATGTCAAAGAATCCCCAATAGGCCACACTGTGAATCTTTGTCTCCCCTTTTTCCAAATCTCTTGCCATCATTGTCCACCCCCTCTAAATCATATGTTATCAGATACCATAAGCTGCCAAGATCAAATGTCATTTCATGCTATGAAATGTCCCAGCAAAATCAAAAGCCTTCACATGCCCAAGTTAAATCACATGTGAATACATAAGGTCACATATGATCACATTCCCAAAGGTTCCATCAAAATTCTATTTAAAATGCTTACTTGTACACTCACCCTTACACACTCATAGGCACACACACATACTAGCTTGCATTAAGACACTGCATCTGAGGAGCTCTGACAGCACATCATGTAGTTCCCTCCTCCAGGGCCAGTAAATATCCACCTGGGCCACCACAGTGCCCTGGGACATCCTGAGAAACTTCATTTTCTTGGCACTCCATGAAACTATATTTATTTATTTATTTATTTATTATTTATAAAATCATTTAATACCCTGCCCCTCCTGCTCCAAGCAGCCCAGGGCGGCTTACATTATTAAAACACATAAAGACAATAAAAACATAAAATACAAACCAAACCACCCCCTTCCCCAATCCCACCCTAAACCCCATCCCCCTTGCCAAATTTCAGGCAGAACAGCCAGGTTTTACAGTAGTGATGGGCGAATGCGGTTTGGATGTTCAGAGTTCAGAGCGAACTTGGTCTGTTTGGATGTCCAAACCGAACGTCTGAACCGAATTCTCGAATGACCGAACAGTTCGGTCGTGTTCGGATGAGTTCAGATGAGTTCAGGGGCAGGAAAAACATCTTTCCAGGGCCAAAAATTAGGTTTCGGTTTCATTTCAGTTTCGTTGTTTTTGAATGTTCGGCCAAGTTCAGTCAAACCAAACTCGGCTGAACTGAATCATCAAACCCGAACTCGGGTTTCGAACTGAACAACCAAACATCTGAACATCCGAACCGCGTTCTGTTCGCCCATCCCTATTTTACAGCTATGATGGAAGGAGGGGGAGATCCAGGGCCACCCAGGCCTCCACCGGGAGGGAGTTCCACAGCCTAGGTGCGGCCACTGAGAATGCCCTTTCCATAGTGGTCCTCTGGGCCACATGGGGGACCTCAAGAAGGGTGCTCCCAGTGGGCCACAGAGTGTGAAGAGCGAGGTGGTCCCACCGGTAAGTCGGGCCAAGGCCATATAGGGCTTTATAGGTCAAAACCAATATGATGAATTGGGCAAGGAAGACTATAGGCAGCCAGTGGAGAGTCCGGAGCACCAGTGTAATGTGCTCACGGTGACCCGTCCCTGTAAGGAGACGGGCTTCAGCATTCTGCACTAGCTGCAGTCTCCGGACCATCACCATAGGTAGCCCCACATAGAATGTGTTGCATTAGTCCAATCTCGAGGTAATGAAAGCACGGATGATGGTGGTCAGGTCACTATCTGAAACATACAGCTGAGGCCGTCGCACCAGATGTAATTGGTGAAACGGACTCCTCTCCACAGCCCCCACCTGGAAATCCAAACAGAACTACAGATCGAGGAGCACTCCCAGACTATGGACCTGGGATACCAGTAAAGGGTGGACCCCATCAATGATGGGAACCATCACTTCCACTACCCTTCCCACCACCATCACCTCTGTCTTGTCGGGATTCAGCCTTAGTCGGCTCACCCTCATCCAATTCCCAACAGCTGCCAGACATTGGGTAAACACCGAGACTTCTGGGTCTGGGTCAAATGAAAATGAGAGGTAGAGTTGGGTGTCATCAGCATATTGATGACACCGCACCCCATACCATCTCACAACCTCGTCAAGTGGCTGCATATACACACTGAACAAGAGCGGGGACAAAATAGAACCTTGCGGGATACCACAAGTGTGGTTCCGTGGAGATGAAGAACAATCCCCATGCACCACATGGTGAATTCTCCCAGCCAGGAAGGAGCGGAACCAGTAAAGGACGATCCTGCCCACTCTAGCATGATCCTGCAAGTGAGTCACCAACATCTCAAGGTCAACAGTATCAAAAGCAGTCAACAAATCTAACAGAATTAGCAGGGTCGAACTACCCTGATCTAATTCACAGCGAATGTTGTCGTTGTCGACCAAGGCCACAAGTACAGTCTCCGTGCCATATCCCGGACAAAAAACGGACTGAAAGGCATCCAGATAACCAGTGTGTTCTAGATGTCCCTGCAGCTGCTGGGCCACCACCCGTTCAATAACCTTCCCTAAAAAGGGAAGGTTTGGTTAGAGACCAGCTGATAACTGCGAGGGAATCAATGTCAAGTGATGGTTTTTTTAGCAAAAGCCACATCCCTGCCTCTTTGAGGCAGTCTTGCGCTCTGCCCTCCCAAAGGGAGGCATGATCACCCCTGCCAGTAGTGGCTCCGCCGTCCTCCGGCTGGCCTTAACCAGCCAGGATGGGCAAGGATCAAGTTCACAAAAGGTGGTCTTAACAGCCCCAAGAATATCCCCCACTCCAGCGGACGACACCAACTGAAATTGATCCCACAAAACTGGACAAGGGTGGGCTTCCACAATCTCTGGTTCACCCACTGCAATAAATGCAGCGTTGACGTTGTGGTGAATCCAAACAATTTTCTCTGCAAAATAATCAACAAACATGTCACAATGGGCATTAGATACCTCCGATTCCAGGCAGAGGGAGGGAGGACTGACCAGCCCCCATACCACCAGGAAAAGTTCTGGTGGATGAGATTTTGCAGTGGCTATACAGGCAGTCAAAAACTCCTTTTTTGCTCCCCTTACAACCAAGCATAGGCACGTAAACTAACTCTATGCTGTAATCTGTCAGCTTCAGCATGCGAATGGCGCCACCATCGCTCCAGCTGCCCCCCTTCCTGCTTCAGCAACCTCAGACCCTCCATAAGCCACAGAGGCCTGAGGAGCTGTCACCGAGGGAGCTGACGCCTTGGAGCCGCCTAGTCAATGGCCTCCAACAGCCAGGTATTCCAAAAAGCCACGATGTCACTGAGCAGGTCATCATCAAGATCTGAGGGTAACTCCCCTAGAGCTTTCCGGAACTGCTCGGGTTCCATTAGTCTGCGCGGGGCAAACCATCCAAATTGGTTCTACACCCACCCACCCCCCAAGGGGGCAGACATGTACCAAGAGACATGCTCGCAGGTGGTAATGATCTGTCCATGACAAGGGTTCTACTGACACCTCCCCCATCAACAAATCTCCTGCCTCAAGGTCGGTGCAAAAAATCAAGTCTGCCCATGGGGGGGAGACATGTACCAAGAGACATGCTCACAGGTGGTAATGATCCAGCCATGTCAAGGGTTCTATTGACACCTCCCCCATCACCAAATCCCCTGCCTCAAGGCCAGTGCAAAAAATCAAGTCTAAGCTATGCCTCTTATCAGGCATTCTACCGTTGACAATTTGGGACAGGCCCATGGTTGCCATGGAGGCCATGAATTCACGCTCTGCACCACTGAGACTGGCGTCAGCATGTATGTTGAGGTCCCCCAAGACTAGTGTCTATGGGGAGCACAACACCACATCCGACACCAGCTCCATCAGGGAGAGTAGGGATGCTGCTGTACAGGTAGGTTCACAGTATACTAGCAACACCCCCAATCTGTCCCCCGCCAAAACAAACACAAGATGGAGGCCCTCTGCCCCCGATCTGGTCTGCACCAGATACCTCCTGACAGACCATGACTCCCTAAAAATAATGGCTGCAACCCCCCACCCCCGTCCCTCTGACCAAGGCTGATGCTGCATGGAGTACCCGACCAGCACAAGATCAGCCAAAATAGTCCCTGACTCATCATCCAGTCAGGTCTCCGTAATGCACACGAGGTCAGTGTCATGGTCCAGGATTAACTCCTGGACTGTAATGGATTTATTAACTACTGACCCATCTCACAGATTTCACCCCCCCCCAATAAGGACCATATCTCCCCTGTCCCATCATGACCCTAATGGCTGTGTCCCCCCCCCGCCCCCGGCCAGACCCCCACCCCGATGCTCCACCCACATGGTGAGGGAGATCCCCTCCCCACTAATTCCACCATCCCACCTGCTCACACCAGACAGGATCTCACACCTCGCCCTCAGGACCCTTTCCCCCCCTCACACTGGGGGAAAAGATCCTCCTCCCCAACCCACTCCTTCTCCAACGCCCCTCACACTGAGGCCAGAAAATCCCCAACCTCTCACAACATAATACCCCATTCCCAAAACACATAACCCCCCCCCAACAAGCCTTCCATTCCTAATCAAATACCCAGCCCACCATCGTACACCCCACAGTCCCACTAGAATGGCAACTGATATCGCCCTCCAACTCCCAGAAGTCCATGAGGGCTACTCTTCCCCCTCTCCTCCCACAAGGGAGGGGGGTGATATCGCCTGGGACCAGGAAATGTCTATTCCAGTGGGCGAACCTTCCCAAGAGAGCAACTTTGAGCCCTCCCAAGACCCAAACTAACAGGAAGCAATTTTTTAAAAAATAAATAAATTACAAAGTATTTTGTATCAATCAACACACAATTAAGGGTATTTTCAGACATTACGCAATCACGGTCAACCACAGACAATCCCCTGTGGTGGTGGATGGTCGCGTAATGTGTGTTTGCTCGCTGCCAGATGTTCACCATGGTGAACCACCGACGGTGAGGAAATTAACCACGCTTTCGAGGATGGTCCTGGCACCATCTCCGAAAGCGTGGATAATTGAAACACAGCCCGGAATTGGCATCTAGTAATGTCTGTTACCACCGCCGATTCTGGGCCATGGTCCAGACTCCGGGATGGAATCGGGCGCAGTCGCCCCATTGGCCCAGAGGGCAGGAGGGCGGGTGGGCGGGTGGCCTGGGGAATGTGGGGGGGTGGGGCTGTGCAGCCTTGCCTCATGTTGCGCCACGCAGCCCCGCCCCCTCCCCCGTTTCCCCTATGGGATAAGCCGGCTCATCTGTTGATGGGCCGTTTTGATTCCAGCGGGGAATCAAAAGGTGATTTTGTGCCAGGGCCAATGGGCGCCCCGTCACGTCTGAAATCACCCTAAATCGTGGAGTCTGTTGCCAGACAATGTGGTCAAGGTCAATAGTATAGCTGGGTTTAAGAAAGGGTTGGACAAGCTTCTGGAGGATCGGTCCATTAGAAGCTATTAGCCACGTAGGTTTGGGGAATGTAACCTCTTACTGTCAGGAGCTGGGAGTGAACAACAGGGAATGGATTGCCCCATAGTGACCTGTTGGGGACCTCCAAGCTACCAAGATTGGCCACTCTTGGAAACGGGTACTGGGCTAAATAGGCCATTGGTCTTACCCGGTACAACACTTCTTATGTTTTTGTGTTATTACATTTGTAGTAGGGGGTGTTGCCATTTTAATGCTCAGTTTGAACTGCCTGATTTTTTATTGTATTTATGATATTTTCAATTGTGAGGAAATCTGTTAGGAACAAAATGTTTTTGTTTGTTTTCAAAGAAATAAATAATTCTATTTGTAATGTTTGGGAAGCAAAATCTTACTTAAATTTGGAAATTGGAGGGAAGTAAAATTTCAATCCTCAAACCATAATCCTGTGGCTGTTTAGCAGCACTTGGCACTGGCGTTGCATGAGTCCTGTTGAATTGACAGGAGCTTGCACTGGTACCAAGGGCTTTGCATTGGTGCTAAACCACCAAAAGATAATACTATAAATATGAACCCTAAATCAAAATCTTAATCTTAAACAAGAGCAGTTTAAAATATTTGACTAACTGATAATATTATTTTTCATCTAACATCACTCCGTGCAAAGAAATATTGGTGCACCAAAACTACACAGTACAAATAATGCAGCAAACCATCCATCAGTCAAACTGCAGGTGGTTTGCCCATGAAAAAATAGTCATTTCTTTGTACTTGATTTAAAAAAAATATGTTTATAATGTGGGCAGCGAGTGATCTCTGAAGCCATTAGTCATTCATTGCCTTGCTGCTAAGTGCTTGGATTCTGTGATTTTGTGTATGATGTGATAGGTAAGTATCTAGTTGTCACTTAGCAACCTTAACTGGTTTCTGGCGTGAAGTTGTTTGTTCCTGTAATGAGTGAGATGCTTGGATACCATGGTGATCAGCGCAACAGATAGCACATTCCTGCATACAGCCCTAGATTACTCAAAGGTACAACACTTCTTCCAGGACAGTGGAGTAACTCATCTCCTCTGTGTTACACTCATTGATTTGAGTAGGCTTTGCATCTAGATCCTAAGTGCTTTCCACTCTGCAACTACTAACAGCTATGCTTTGGTCTTTCAGCCTGGCTCGAAACTTAATGGGACAGATCTTTTCCCTTATTCCAGCTTCTTTGAGTGTTTTAAGACGGATGGGATGCCTGGGTGCTGACCACACCAGCCCACTTCACCCCTGGGCTGGCTGATTCATCTAAAGGCTCATGCCAGATGTGCAGGTGGACACTCCGGAGTACCCCCGGCCAAGCGAGCCAGCCAAACTCGGGGCACCAGTCTGAAGCAGAGCAGCTGTCCATCTGATGTGCAGATCCATGCTACACCTCTGTTTCCAGTTGACCGTTGCCCTGGGCAATACCATAGAGTTGTGGGTACTAGTCTAGAGCATCAGGCAATTGCCCAAAACTCTATGGTGTGTGGAGGGTAGGGCTGTAGCGGAAAGTTGCAGCGGTAGCTATTTCCGTCGGAAACTACATTTCCGCAATTAGTGGTACGGCGTGGCAGAGGCTTTCATTCCACTAGTTTCATTCCGCTACGTCCGCAGTTCCGCTAATTTCATTCCACTACTTCCACAGGCTTCACAAATAGCGGAAACATGCCATTTTCACTACTTCTGCCATTCCGCCAGCACCACGAAATAGCGGAACAGCAGTTTTCCGACAGTTTCCGACAATTCCACAATTTGTCCGATAGTTTCCAAATGTGTAGAATGCCGGCAGAATTAGCGGAATGTCAGCAGAAAAGCTGCGGTGTGGCGCGGGCAGTTCTGAAATGGCAGAATGGAATTGCGGCGTGGTAAAAGTTGCTGCCACTTCAGCCCTAGTGGAGGGCACTGCACAGGTAGACTGCAACCTGGGGAACCCACTGGGTCCATCAGAAGTAGACCCAGGTGGGGCTGGGAGCATGTGGATGCAGGAAACATGAAATCTTCCCTGGTCCTGTTTTAATTGTTGTAATTTTATGAGTGTTTTAAAATATTTTATAGTTGTATTTTTATATTTTGTTGAGATTGTAAGCCGCCCCGAGCTGTTTCAGAAGGGGCGAGGTAAAAATGTGAATAAATAAATAAATAAATAAATAAAATAATCTCCAGGGGCAGGCAGCCCTGTGTCTGTCTAAAAACACAATTTCTGCTGCTCTGATGGTTTAAAGCATCTGCAAAGCTGGTTAAAACATCTGAGGGAAGATTTCGTGTTTCTAAGTATCTTCTTAGGGTGTCAGCTCTTTCTTGGCAGATCCCACAAAGCTCCTTGGTAGATTCCACACCTCTTAGGCAGTGCTTACTCTGTAAAATAATGAATTGCCAGACCTGAGTCTGCCCAAGAAGCCACAACCTCACCCCACAAGCCAAGCTCCCTGCCCCAGATTTTGTCATCACAGGGAATGAACCCTAGCTTCCAGTTAGCACTACAACTACTGGACCATCCTGACTCTCTACATCTGAATATAAGACAGGAGTTCTTGTGATTTATTTGACATGATGACGAGCACAGGGGGCAAGATAGAAAAGTCGTAAGTGAAAGCCCAATAAACCATCCAATTTTTTTCTGACTTTTGTCTCCAGCTGGATACAAGGCTGGTTTCCAATTGGCTGAGATAACCAATATCAGACTTCCTCAAGCCTGTCAGGTCTGTCCATTTTGTGGTGCATACTTCTACTGGGAACATTTCTTAGAACTCAGCCCCTACCCCCCGCCCCCTTGAATTTAATTGTCAGGGTTGAGCCTTGGTAAGCTCTGGCAAACACACACACATACACAAATTAAGTTCTGCTCTTCGGCACTGACACAAGAGAATGAGATGGCACGATGGAGGCACCACTGAGCTCTCTCTTTAGATGCCATAATGGTGCATTGGGAAAATCAGAACTGGTCTTAGAGCAGGGCTTGTCACACCAGACTCTGCAGTGGGTGGTCCTGCTGGGAGGAACGTATTTGTGAGCCTTAGTACCAGTGGCATAAAGCTGACACTCCCAAATTGGGTGACCACGGACACATCCCTAGAATACAGGGCATGGCGGGAGAGAATACAGGACATGAGGGAAGGGAAAGCGCAGCCATATCAGAGATCCTTTCCCCAGTCAGGGATGAACAAGAAGTGCTGGGCGAGGGGTGCGGAAGGGGATGCAACAGGACTGGCAAAATCCTGGCCACTGGTGCATATTTTAAATATCCACCCAGATGGTGTTGGGCAGATCAAATAAGTGGTCATGTCCTGGGAAATTGACACTACGGTAACCCTAGTACTCTCCTCGCTACTGGGGCCGCTGGCTCACCTCCAAGTCCACATGCTTCCAACTCTGCTGTTGAGATGAGATCATGACTTCCAGAAAGGAGGGGTGTGAAAATGGCAGTGCTGGCAGCCTGTGGAAAATACAGGATAAAAACTCATAAATAAAGGACAATGGACAAACCCTTCCAAAAACAGAACTGTCATGTATAAAACAGGACCAATGACCACCCTACTCCCGGTGCTCCCAAGCTGCTGCCTGCTGTGGACCAGGGCCCTCCACCTTGTCCCAGAGCCCTGAGCAGAGGGGCCAGGGCCACCAGAGCAGAAGATGGAGCTGAGGGCTCTGCATTATTGTGACCCCCCATAGGGACCCACAGATGAGCCTGCACTGCTACCACATGGCCTTGAGGTGCCGCAGGAATGGCCTTGAGGAATGGGACCAGGAGCACCTCACCAGCAACATCACCATTCCTCACCAGCAGCATCACCAGCACAGCATAAATGCGTTATTCATGAATGCTGTTAACATTTTTAGTTAGCCATCTAAATAATATCTGAATAAAGGTCCATACCCAAAAGTACACTCCTATTGTAAACAATGAAACTTTGATGGTCTTACGAATAAACAGACTGAACTTCCACTCTAAAAATGGCACCGTGGTACATGCCAAATTTGAAGCCCATCGGCTAAGGCAATCTAAAGTTGTAACGATTTTAAAGTTAATTGGTTCACGTCTTTTTCATGGAGTCCAACCATTTTATTTTATTTTGAGGGGTGATATCATCTTCATTTCATAAATTTACATCCATATAGCCTGAGCAGTCAATCACTCGCTTTAGATGGACTGACAGTGTTTACTGAAGTATAACAAGAGTTATTAAATGTTGAAAAAATATATCTTGCACATATGCAGTTGAGCTTGGCTAGTGAGTTACACAAATAAGAGGTGACCCCAGCCCCAGGACATCCACGCAGCCCGAACCCCAGGACACCCCAGCTGAACCTGCCTCCAGTGAAGTCAGCTGGGGTGGGGGCAGTGCTGGGGACAGGGGATGTGCAGGGAGTGGGACCTGGAGCAGGGTGGGTTATAGTATTATTAACTCAGATATCCCCTAATCCAGAGGTTTCAAAACTTACTGCCCGTTTGATGCAATTTTTGAGACTTAAATATAATTCTGTGACCCTAAACAGGAGCAAAGCTACACGAGTGGTGTGTTTTTGTGCCAATGAGTGGTGTAGAGCAAGCAGAGAGCTGTTTTAGAGCAATCAAAAAAATCCCGCTAGCATTCTTTCTTTTTTTTAAATGGATCCAGCTGTTCCATTTGTTCCAGTGAAATCACAAACAAGAATACACTCCAGTCCACGTTTCCTTAAAATGATTGGATTGATTTCCCCTTGCATTGTGCATGCCCCAAAATGGTGATACCTTGCACTGCGCAGGAACGCAATGGCAATGCCCATACTGCACCACAATTTTGCACATACTCAGTGCAGGTCACAAAATTGTGCCACCCTACATTCAGAACATCAGATAGACATCTACTTCAGCTTAAATCCTCAGCAAAGTTTCAATAAAATACTCTGAAAATATAGACATTTTGACAAAAGTTCACTTCATACCTATTATACCATAATTTTTTAATTTATTTTTTTATTTTATAAATTTTTACCCTGCCCCTCCTGCCATGCAGCTTTGGGCGGCTTCCAAACATTTAAAATACAATAAAATCAATTAAAACGATCATAAATATTATAAAAATATTAAACAGGGCTAAAATACAATCTAAAACCAAAAATAGGTGGGGGAACTAAACCCCCCCCCACCCTACTCACCCTCTCTCCCAATGGCCTGGGCGAACAGCCAGGTCTTACAACTTCGCCGGAATGTTAACAGGCTAGGGGCCAGGTGAGCTTCCTCCAGAAGATAGTTCCACAGCCGCAGCCCCACCACTGAGAATGCCCTCTCCATCGTGGCCCCCCGCTTAACACGGGGGACCTCCAGGAAGGCACCCCCGGCAGACCGCAGGAGCCGCTCTGGGGCACGGAGGGTGAGGCGGTCCCTAAGGCATGAGGGGCCGAGACCATGTAGGGCTTTATAGGTCATCACCAGTTCCTTGAACTTGGCTCGGCACGCTATTGGCAGCCAGTGCAGAGCTCGGAGCACCGGTGTAATATGCTCCCGGTGGCCCGTCCCCGTAAGAAGACGAGCCGCCGCATTCTGCACTAGCTGCAGCCTCCGAACCAAGAACAAGGGAAGCCCCACATAGAGCGTGTTACAGTAGTCGAGCCTCGAGGTGACGAGGGCATGGATGAGGGAGGCCAGGTCCGGGCTGGAGACAAACGGACGCAGTCTACGTACTAGATATAGCTGGCGGAAAGCAACCTTAGCGACTGCTTCCACCTGCTGCTCCAGACGAAGATCCGCGTCCAGTATCACCCCCAGACTCCGAACCTGCAGAGCTATAGGAGGGCGAACCCCCCCAACCAGG
>QEPC01009343.1:2871213-2896637 GCA_003113815.1 Sphenodon punctatus | reverse complement strand
ACCTGACCCCATGTGGGTATTGAGCGTGATGAACATCTGGAGCACGCCGTTCAGACGTTCCGGGCCCTTTGGCCCCGCGGGGGGGTAGAGCGTGGTTCAGTGTGGTTCACCGTGATCTCGTAACGTCTGAAAACACCCATTGTCAGTGGATTTTGGAAATGACAATAGTCTAAAAGGGTTCAAAAAAGGATTGGATAAATTCTTAGTGGGCATGCCCATAAATGGCTATTTATTAGTCAAATTGGTCAGGGAGTAAGACTAGTGCTGAAATAAGAATGAAATTCATTCTCATGAGAAAATCACGAGAAATCGTAGCCCCGGCGAGATCTCGTGAGAAACTCACGATTCTAGCGAGAAACTCAAGAATGCCCCCCAAATGATCTGTGCAAGCACAAAATGACAATGCATGCCTAGTACGAGCGTGGTGGCCATTTTTGCACATGTGCAGCCAACATTTTGTTATTTCAAGGTTCTCGAGAATCTCGCAAGAATCTTGTAAGACTCTTACGAGAATCTCAAAATGTGAAAATCTTGTCGAGAAGCCTATTTTCCACAAGATTTTCTAGAAGGGTGAAATTTCATTTAAACCCAAGGTGAGACCTCTGATTGCTGAGGGATGGTAGTGGATGACAGGAAATAGTTCACTCCATTATGACCTGTTGTGATCTTCTCAGAAGCAACCAAATTCAGCCATTGTCAAAGTCAGGGTGCTGGGCTACATGGACCATTAGTCTGATCCAGTATGGAACTTCTTCTGTTCTTATGAAAAAAATATTAAATGTCAATTAGCATGGTGATCCCATCTTCAGCGCTGTGTACAACTAGTAGTGCTTTAGAAATGATAAGTAGTAGTAGTCGTAGTCGTAGATGATGATGTGATCCTACTTGGGGTCCCAACTAGTGCTAAAATGGCTGGCAAAATAGAATATCTGGTAGTTTGGTTAATTTGGTTGTTATTCAGTAACTAACCAGTTACCGTGGAGGCTGACTGCCAAAATGAATAACTAGATAATATTGTGAAAGTGAACCAATTAACCGCATTACCTCATTACCAAATGTTACCATTACTATACTAAAACCAAGTCAGAGGAAGAGAGTAAAAAGTAAAGAAAAGAAATGGGCAAAGTACAATGTGATAAACAACAATGGGGTAAACTGTAATGCACGGTAAATCAGTAATCCATGTAACCATATATCCACCAGATGCTAAATGGATACCATTCCGTATCCAACAGTGGATAGCATGATTCCAGAAAGTAGTGGATACTTGTTTCAGCTTTAGTCCTGACCCATATCTTGGGAACCTCCAGACTACAGCTGAAATAAGTACCCACAAAAACGGGTATACCCAATGACTTTCCGGTATGCAGATCAACTTGACAACAGCAGGTACCGATCGACCCAACATTGGGTACCAATTGACCTGACAACATCGGGTACCAATTGATACCCAAATGCGACCTGATTCAGGTACCCAATGTCCTGGAATATCGACTTCCGGTACCATAAAAAAGAAAAAAAATCTATCCTAAAAAGTCGATGTGCGGTCCTAGAGAGTCAACTTCCAGTCCTGATCTTTTTGTTTTCTGTACCAAATTTCAGTTTTCTAACCCGATATAACACGTGGTAGTTGGAAAATTGAAAAAGTGGTACCAGAAGATTCTGACTTTTTGGATTTCTGGGTACCTGAAAGGTACCTGGGTAACCCATCAAGTACCTGATGCAGCACCAAAAAATGTGGGTATTACCCACAGGTACTGAGTTGTGTTCCTGTTTCAGTACTACTCCAGACTAATCTAATTTTCTAACCCTTTGCCTTACTTCCCCTTGCATGAATATTTCCTGTTGGAAACATACAGTTTCCACAAGGTGGCTCCCTAGTGCAGACACTTCCCCCGAAGGATGGTATATGGCTTAAAAACTCCTTTCACCTTCTCTTCCCAACACAACTTTATTCTTCACTAACAACTCTGTAAACAGGTGGCTGGTCCTGATAAGTTGCTGCAGGATACAACCCCTAACAAATCTCTGTATGCACTTTTCTTCCCCAAGTGCAGGTTTATTGTACAATGTGCAAAGTTTCCATAATCCAAATAAACAAACAGTGCAGTCCATGAAACAGTCAGGTCTTTGCTTCTCACGAGGAGTTTGAGTGCCTGATTGAGCAGGTTGCCCCAACTAGAGCTGCAATTGATAGTTTATTTCTTACCCGCAGTGAATGACCAACATTTTTGGATATCTAATCAGTTAATCTTTTTCTTCTCTATTTTTATATAGTACCCCCCTGCCATGGCACTCAGAGTGCTTCACATATAACAAATTAACACAACTTTTACTCCTCACAACAACCCTGTGAGGTAGGTTAGTCTGAGAGGAAATTGTGACTGGCCCAAGGTAGTTTGTAGCTAAGGTGAGACTTGAACTGGGTCCCACCTACCTCTCGGTCCAAGTACTGCACACTTAGCCATTACACCACACAGTTAACCAAATGATAACCACACATGGCAGCAGTTAACCAATTAACCAAAATACAATTGAATAACATTTTACCATTACTACGTAAACTATTTATCCTGTAAATGATTTACCATTTTTCTGGGTTATGTCATTCCTAGTTTGCTTCTAGATCAATGGAGAAATCTAGCAAAACTGCATCCAGAAGATTTGAATTAGGCATGGATGGATGAAAGTATGGTTTTACTCTGCCTATGAAAAATGATCAGACTTGGGCTGGAGCTGCTCAGCAGACTCCACTTGGCTTATGAGCAACTTGGCCTCTTAAAGGGCCAGATACTCACCTCAGCATGCTGCAAGTGGGTTCCTCCTTGGAGGTGATTACCCAGCCCTCATTGGGCCTGGGCCTGTGAGGACTTTCAGTGCATGTTACACTCTCCAGTCAGGTTGATAGCCCCATCTCCTGACTGATCATAGCCATATTCTCTTTGCACCCCTGGCCTCCCCTGCACCACATCTGATCTGCATTGTGTGTATGCTCTCCCCTACCCCCACACCGCCCCCTTCACTCATCTCAGTTTCTCCTGACTTCCCATCTTCTAGCAGCTGCTGTTGTTGCTTCACGGGTTTAAATTAATTTCTTAAACAAGGGTGAGCCAATGTGAGCTTCCTTTTGTTTTTAGAAATCGCATCCATATTCATAAGCCACTAATCATGTTTGATAAATCAGAATTCATTGTGAAACATATTAACCCCTCGTGTTATTCCAAATTCTAATCTTGTAGGAGAAGCGGCTACGGAGGCGATGCACTTAAAAGGGGATGATTTGAGCTGTCGGTGGTGGCTTACAGAGAAGCTACCTTTGCTTAGAGATTGTTGTCTTGTGCTTTGGGATCCAAGTTCTCATTTAAAAGTATAATTAAGTCTTTAGCATTTATGGCTGCAAAGGTGACCTTCAAAAAGCAAACTGAGGGTTAGGTTCATCCGCCCATGCAGGCTAATGGATCCGATTGGTTTCCAGATTTCTCTGACGGATTTATCTACTGACCTCTGCGGCTACTCTGTAGATGACCTGGTCTCCTTGTGGAACGACATTCTGACCATGGGGCCACTGACATGTTCCCAACCAGGCATCCGTCTACTCCTACCACTGTGGCAGCATAGGTCCCCGTGGTATACAGTGGACCTGAGGTGGCTGAAGCAGGAGGCTAGGTGGTTAGAGCACAGATGGTGCTCAACATGCACTGAAGCTGACCAACTGCGGCATAGATCCTTTTAAAAGGACTATGCCATGGGTGTGATGGCAGCGAAGAAAGCTTTCTTCTCTGCTATCATAGTGTCTGCAAATTCTTGTCTGGAGGAGCTGTTCTGGGTGGTGAGGGGCCTAGTTAATATGATCTGCCTGCCTCTGCCCGGAGCCAGAGTCCTCCAATGCCTGCTGTGACATTTTTATTAATTACTCTGCAGACAAAAATGCTCATATTCACCATGACTTGGGTGCTGCTATTTTATCTACAGAATAAGAGTTTGGGGCTATGGAAGCCCAGTCTTGTCCTGTTTATCTGGATCAGTTTCAATCTGTATCAATGTGGGAGAGGTTCTTGGGGCATTGAGGGCAACCAGTTGTGAATTAGACCCTTGTCTGTTCTGGCTGGTAAAAGCCAGCCAGGAGACACTGGGGCCATTTCCAGCTCGGATTGTCAATGCCTCCTTTGGGGAGGGGAGGGTGCCGGGTACCCTTAAAACTGTGATTATCCATCCCCTGCTCAAGTGGATGCTGACTCTCCATCCAGCTATCGGTCTCTCTCCTTAGGGAAGGTTATTGATAGGGATGTACGAACAGAACCGAGTTCAAAAATTCTGTTTGGTTTGGTTCGAAAATCGAGTTCGGTTTGAAAGTTCGGTTTGGTCAACCAAACTATTCGAGTTCGGTCAAATTCTGAACTTACGAACCGAGTTTGTACATTCAAACCCAGGTTTTTTGGCCTTCCGAACTGGTTCGAATTTGACCGAACAGTTCGGTCGAATTCGAGTTCGGTTCAAAAGTTCAGTTCGGTCAACCAAACTATTCAAGTTCGGTCCGAACTCCGAACTTCCGAACCACGTTCGCACATCCCTAGTTATTGAACAGGTGGCTGCCTGACATCTCCAGACCTTGGAGATGCCATCAGTTTCCTGGAGCTGTTTCAGTCAGGCTTTTGTCCAGGGTATGGCAGAGAGATGGCGCTTGTGGCCTCAGTCAATGACCTGCACCTGGAGATTGACAAGGGAAATTCTACCCTGTTGATCCTCTTAGATCTTTCAGTGGCCTTTGATACCACTAATCACAAGGTGTTGTTACTACTGTGGGACCTGGCGATGGTGTGTGGAACAGCTCTTGAGTGGTTCCACTTCTTCCTGTTGGGGAGGTCCCAGAGAGCGGTGATGGGTGATTGCTCATTGTGCTCTTGGGACCTCCCATGTGATGTCCTTCAGGGTTCTATTCTGTCTCCCCTTTTGCTCAACATGTATATGAGGCTGCTGGGTGAGGTCATTTGTAGGTTTGGGGTGAAGTGCCATCAGTATGCTGATGACACCCAGCTCTACCTCTCTTTTTCATCCAACCCAGACCCTGAAGTCGAGAGTGCTTACCCAATGCCTGGATGCTGTTAGGGACTGGATGAGGGTCAACTGATTGAGGCTTAATACAGACAAGACTGGGATGATAATGGTTAGCTGGTCTTGTGACCTGTGAGGGGACTGGGACACCTGTTATTGACGAAGTTCAGCCCCCTCTGGTCAATCAGCTTTACAACCTCGGAGTGCTTCTGGACCCCTTGTTGCACATAGATTGTCAGGTCGTGGGGGTGGCCAGGAGCGCTTTTCATGAACTCCTTCTGGTGAGAAGGCTGCAGACTTTTCTTTTTGATTCCAATCTGGCCACTGTCATCCATGCTTTCATCACCTCGAGACGGTATTCTATGTAGGGCTGCTCTTGATGACTGTTTGGAAGCTGCAACTATGCAGAATGCGGCATCTCGCCTCCTGTCTGGGACAAGTCATTGGGAGCACATTAGACCGGTGCTCTGAAGTCTGCACTGGTTCCCTATAGCATTCTGGGCACAAATCAAGGTGCTGGTTTTGACCTTTAAATCCCTAAATGGTCTGGGCCCCACATATCTGAGAGATTGACTGTCATTCCATCCCCCATTGCAACCCTTGAAATCAGCTGGGAGTGCCTCCCTGTTGATACTGTCTGTTAGCTTTGCTCATATGACAAGGGCTCGGGGGGGGGGGGCTGAGTTGCTGCTTCAGTGCCTTGGTACTCCCTTCCCCCAGAGGTCCATTTGAGCTCAGGCCTGGGTGTCTTCTGGAGGCAGTGTAAGACCTTTTTATTTTAAAAGTCATTTGGCGGGTGGGGATAAGGAAGTGGTGAGTGTTTTTTAGGGATGTGCAAGAAGGTTGGGTGGGGAAGTGGTATTTGGTGAGTTTTATGGGACTTTAAGGCTTTTTTATTAGTTTGAAATGTTTTTATGAATTGTAAGCCGCCCTGAGCCTCTGTGAAGGGTGGCATATAAATTAAAATAAATAAATAAAGAAACTAAAGTACTGATTCCTTGAAGTTAAGAAAATCTTGGTGAGATATGATCTGCAACTGTTGATATCAATATGGTGTTGTTAGCTCTGAAACCTAATGATAGTATTTTAAATGGCAACTCTGAGTATTTTCAGACGTTACGAGATCACGCTCAACGACAGTGAGCCACAGTCAATCCTGTGGCAGGGCCAAAGTGCCCTGAACGTCTGTTCAGTGGCCGCCAGATGTTCGCCACAGTCAATACCCACATGGGGTCAAAATCAACCATGCTTCCGGACCTCTGGCCTGGACCATCTCCGAAAGTGTGGTCAAAGAGATTCCCACCGGGAAACAACAAAAAGTAATGTCTGGACGGCAATCACCAGCCAGAATCAATAACAATTATTCCCACCCGGGGACAAAGCACGCAGCGTCGCTGCCAGGCAACCAGCAACAACAGAGGGCACGGAGGGAGATTTAAAGGACACACAGCAGCAGGGGAACATGGCAGGATGGAATGAGGTGGGAGGCAGAGGAGAGCGGAGGAGGAGGCGGCGCAGGTGGGGGAGGAGGTGGTTGTGCTGCACATGCAGGAGGTGGAGGGAGAGCAGCAGAAGCAGCAGAAACAGCTGGGACAGGTCGCCCTGGGGACATCGACCGGACCTGGACCCTATTTTCTCGCCTTTTCTTTCCCTCCTCTCCTTCTCCTCTTCCTGTCCATCTTTTTCTCCCTCTACTTTTCTCCTCCCAGCTTCTTCCTCCCCCCAACCGATCACCACTCTCTAACCTCCCCCATACATCCTTTTCTCCCTTGGCTACCTTCTCTCATTGCTCCCCTTCCACTCCTGTCTCTAGCCTTCCTCGATGCTCCCCTTCTCCCAATCTTATCCCTATTCCTCCTGTCTCTAGCCTACCACGACGCTCCCCTTCTCCCAATCTTATCCCTATTCCTTGCCTCCCCCCTCATCAACTACCATTTTTCTGCTCCCTCTGGAACTGTCGCTCATCTATCAGTAAAGCTCCCTATATCCATGATCTTTTCCTCTCTCGCTCCCTCCAGCTCCTTGCCCTTACTGAAACTTGGATCACTCCCTCGGACTCTGTCACGCCTGCTACCCTCTCCTGTGGGGGTCTCTCCTTCTCTCACCAACCCCGCCCTGAAGGACGGGGTGGTGGGGTGGGCCTCCTTCTTGCTAAATCCTGTCAGTTCCAACCAATTTCTCCTCCCCCCTCTCTCTCCTTCCATACCTTTGAGGCTCACTCCGTGCGCCTCTACTCCCCCCTCCATCTACGTGTTGCTGTCATCTACCGTCCCCCTGGTCCTCTCTCTTCCTTTCTTTCTGACTTTGAGTCCTGGCTCACTTTCTTCCTCTCTGTTGATATCCCCACTCTCATCCTTGGTGACTTCAACATTCATGTTGATGACCCATCTCAGCCCTCAGTCTCTCGCTTCCTCTCCCTAGCCTCCTCCTTCAACCTCCACCTTTGGACCAACTCCCCCACCCATACTAATGGCCATTCTCTTGATCTTGTCCTCTCTAGAAACTGCTCTGTCGCTGATCTCTCCTTCGATCCTCATCCTATATCAGACCACTTCCTTGCCTCTTTCAACATTTCCCACTGTCCCCCCTCCTCTTCCCCTTCTCTACGCCCCTTCCGTGACCTTCAAGCTATTGATCCCCTGGACTTTGCCTCCTCTCTCTCTCCCCTTCTTCCTACAGTCTTCTCTTCCTCCTCCCCTGACTCCGCTGTCTCTGCTCTCAACGCCTCTCTCTCCTCCACACTTGACTCCCATGCCCCTCTCTCTTCCCGCCCTGCCTTCTCCCACAACCCCCGTCCTTGGCTCACCCCTAGTATCCGCCACCTCCGTTCTTGCACTCGTGCTGCTGAACGACTCTGGCGCAAATCCCATTCTCACGCTGACTTCCTTCACTTCAAATTCTGTCTCTCCACCCTTACTTCTGCTATCTCCCTTGCTAGACAACACTACTATGCCTCCCGCATTGAGTCCTGTTCTCGGGACCCTCGCCGCCTGTTCTCTACCTTTGACTCCCTCCTCAAGCCTCCCTGTCCTCCCCCTCCTTCTTCCCTTTCTGCTCAGGATCTTGCCTCCTTCTTCACCTCCAAGATAGACAAGATCCGCCTCGACATCGCTTCCCACTCCTCTCTTCCCACTCCCACCCCTCTCCCTCCTCCCCCTCCTTCTCTCATGTCCTCCTTCTCCCCTGCCTCCCTTAAGGAAATCTCCTCTCTGCTCTCCTCCTCCAACCCTTCCACTTGCCCCCTTGATCCCATTCCTTCCCGCCTCCTCACCTCCATTACTCCCACTGTCGCCCCTTCCTTCCTGCACATCATCAACCTCTCCCTCTCTACTGGCTCTTTCCCTTCTGCCTTCAAACATGCCACAGTCTCTCCTATTCTCAAAAAGTCCACTCTTGACCCCTCTGACCCTTCTAGCTATCGTCCTGTCTCACTCCTTCCTTTTGCTTCCAAGCTGCTTGAACGTGTTGTCTACTCCCGCTGCCTTGACTTCCTATCCTCCAACTCCTCCCTTGACCCCCTCCAATCTGGCTTCCGCCCCCTTCATTCTACTGAAACTGCTCTCGCTAAGATCACCAACGATCTTCTGGTGGCTAAATCTAAACGTCTCTATTCCATTCTTGTCCTCCTTGATCTCTCTGCTGCCTTCGATACTGTTGACCACTCACTCTTGCTGGATTCCCTTCACTCCCTTGGCTTTTGTGGCTCTGTCCATAACTGGTTCTCCTCCTACCTCTCTGACCGCTCCTTTAATGTGTCTCTCTCCAACTCCGCCTCCTCCTCCTTCCCCCTCTCAGTTGGTGTTCCTCAAGGCTCTGTTCTTGGCCCTCTCCTCTTCTCGATCTATACCTCATCCTTAGGCAAACTCATTGCCTCCCATGGCTTCCAATACCACCTCTATGCTGATGACACTCAACTCTATCTCTCTACTCCCTCTCTCTCTCCCTCTGTTCAAGCTCGTCTCATCAACTGTCTCTCTGACATCTCTACCTGGATGTCTCAACGTCAACTCAAACTCAACATGGCTAAAACTGAACTCCTTATCTTCCCCCCTCATCCTTCCTCTCCTTCCTCACTGTCAATAACTATTGATGGAGTCACCATCCTGCCTGTCCCCCAAGCCCGTAGCCTAGGCTTCATCTTTGACTCAGCCCTTTCTTTTAAACCCTACATTGACTCTGTTGCTAAATCCTGTCGCTTCTCCCTCCATAACATTGCTAAGATTCGCCCTTTTCTCTCTGTCTCGTCTGCCAAAACTCTTGTTCATGCTCTGGTCATCTCTCGCCTCGATTACTGTAACCTCCTTCTCACTGGCCTTCCCCGGTCTCACCTTTCTCCCCTCATCTCTGTCCAAAACTCTGCTGCCAGGGTCATCTACCTCGCCAGTCGCTTCGACCATGTGCAGCCCCTCCTCTCTTCGCTTCACTGGCTTCCCCTTCCTGAACGAATCCTGCACAAGCTCCTAGTCTTCACCTATAAAGCTCTTCACAACCTTGCTCCCCCCTACCTCTCTGCACTTATCGCCCTCCATACTCCAGCCCGTGCACTTCGCTCCTCCTCTGTCCCTTCTCTCACCCTTCCACGCCTTCCCTGCTCCCCTAAGCGCCTTCGTCCCTTCTCACTTGCTGCCCCCCATGCCTGGAACTCCCTCCCTGTCCACATCCGCCTTGCCCCCTCCCTTCATACCTTCAAATCTCTCCTTAAAACTCACCTCTTTCGCTCTGCTCTGTCTGACTCTTTATCCTGCTGAGCCACTATTCCTATACCTACGATCGGTTTACCCTTATCCTTGCAACATGGACCTGCCTGCTGTCATTCTCATCGTAACCAAGCCAAGTACGTGCACTTGAGACCTCGCATCTTCATGAATGTTAGACCCCTTGTCACTCTCTCTGTCCCCCTTCCTATGTCTCTCCCCCAGCTCCTGTCTCTCAGATTGTAAGCCCTAGGGGCAGGGATCGTGTCTATTTTATTACTTTGTAAAGTGCCATGTACACTGCTGGTGCTATATAAATGTTTGTTAATAATAATAATAATAATAACCTGGGGAGGAGGCACCCCGGAAATGGGTAAGGGGAATGAAGGGAAGAGGACCCGGCAGCACAGGGGCACCAAGGGGGGGTGGGGGACCGCCCGGGTGGCTGGCCGTCAGGTGGCGGGGAAGGGGCAGGTACGTGGGACCAGGGCAGACCAGCAACCCAACACCACCAACCCCCTTGTGTCCTGCAGACAATCAAATGGGCCCAGGAGCCCGGGCCCCTGGAGGACACGGGCCCTGCTCAGGTGGAGGAGGAGGAGGAGGAGGAGGAGGAGGAGGAGGAGGAGGAGGCCAAGGCTGTACCACCGAGGGGGGTAGTGGGGACTCCGAGAGACCCGGGACTTCATCCACATCTGGGGGACCCTGGAGCATCAGCTGAGGCTCCTGCTCAATCAGATAAATGAGTACATGTTCCGGGAGATAGTGGAGGAAACGGAGGTGGTGGGGCATCACTGGACTGTCGCACAGTGCCACTCCAAGGCCAAAGAGCTGAAGAGGGGGTAAAAGGCAATACGGGAAAACAACCAGTGGTCTGGACATGGAGCCCGGACCACCACCTTCTATGATGCCCTGGACTGAATCCTCCATATGAAGGGATCAATAGTTGCCCTATGCCTCGTGGGGAGCGCTGTGGTCCAGGGCAGGGAATGGGCCGAGGTACCCCCTCCCCTCGCCACCCCACAAGAAGGCACATGCTCCAGGGCCCCAGGAGGACTGCCCCGGGACCTCGGAGAGCAGCAGACCTCCCCCGGACAGCAGCCTGGAGAGCACCCACCCCCCTGGCTGGACAGCCGGACTCCGAGGCCAGCACCCTCATAACCTCAGCCAGTGATCACAGGGCGAGCACAGCAACACGGAGAGGCCGGCCTCGGAGGGATCAGAGACTGACATCAAGGGTAAGCATGCAGATGGGATGGGGGGACAGATCTGGGATGATGAGGTGGGTGGGAACAACCCGGCCAGGGGTAAGGCCCCCTCTGGCCCTGACACCCTGCGACACGGGGCCGGGACCGGGGNACCCGGCCAGGGGTAAGGCCCCCTCTGGCCCTGACACCCTGCGACACGGGGCCGGGACCGGGGGAGCTACCCTGCCAACACAGCAGCCCCTCACCAACCACCCACGCATACCCCCACAGGGCACAGAATGCCCCGGCACCAGAAGCAGGTGGCCAAGGAGGCCAGTGCAGAGCAGCCCAGACAGCGACCGGAGGACTCAGGTGAGGCACACAGGCAGGGTGGGGGGCCCCCATGGGAGGCCAGAAGGGGGACCCAGGGCATGCGTGGTGGGATGGGGGACCCAGGGGGAGGGAATGGGGGGTGGTACCGGGCGCCAAGGGGGGCAGCTGCCCGTGGCAGCAAACCACTAACCGCCGATTACCCTACAGAACACCTGGAGGGACCACAGCAACCTGGGCCCAGGCCCCCAGCCCAGTGGATGAGGGAGCACCAGGCACGGGTACGATGCCGGAGGGAGGACCAGATGAATGACATCGTCCGGACCACCGCAGAACAGGGGGAACAGATGATTGCGGCCATGGACCACATGGAGGCAGCCATAGTGCACTTCCTGGAGTGGGAGGAGGCAAGGGACCAGAGGGTCCAAGCAGAGGTGCGCCGGGAGCAGAAGTGGGAGCGCTGGGAGCACAGCAGGCAGGTGGAGGCGTTTGGGTAGCTGGAACAGGCCATCCTGGGGATGGCGCGGGAGCATTCCGCCAAGATGGACAGGTCCCATGACATTGGGACCTCCCTGCTCCTGTACGCAGGCACTATGTGTGCCTATGTAATGGCAGCCACCCCGCAGAGCACCCTGCCTGCCCAGGGCCCCGTGGCACTCGAGGGGGCGCCCCCAGAAATGCAGGGGGAGGGGGGGATGAGCCTGGCTGATGTGCCTGGCTAGGGTGGCACGGATGCGCTTGGCGTAATGGTACTCCCTCGGGTTGTCCACGTTCACGTACAGAGGCATGGGGCCTGGAGGACAGGTAGGCATGGAGTATTTGAGGGCAGCCCCATTGGTCTCGCACATGTTGTGCAGCACACAGCAGGCACCTATCACCTATCCACTGTGTCGTCTAGCCGGCCGGCGAGGCTCCTCCAGCACTGCTTGAGGGTCCTGAACGCCTGCTCAACCATGATCCTGCTAGCACCAAGGCAGGAATTGTACAGCGCCTCTGCCGGGGTCCTGGTGATCGGGTATATCTTCATCAGCCACCGGGTGAGGGGGTAGACTGGGTCCCCCAGGATACAAGGGGGAATCAGCAACCCCTCGCTCTGGGCCATCCTCATGTCTGCAAAGTCCCCATGGTACATCCAGGCATAGAAGGGGGATATGGTCATGATCCAGGCATCGTGGCTGCACCCGGAGTTGCCCGTGAAGATGTCAGTGAACCACCCCCGGTGGTCCACCTCAGCCTGCAGCTGCAGGGAGTGATACCCATGCCTGTTGACATATTCTGCGGCCTCCCCCGTGGAGGGGCGGAGGATCTCTATGTGGGTGCCTCAGTAGGGTGAGCGTGTCCATCCGGAAGTGCGCCCTCCAGGCTGCCTCGTTCCACTGAGCCAGCACCCGAGACCACCAGCCCTATGCCCTCTCCATGACCCATAACTGCTGGGCAATGGGCATAGTGAGCAGGGCAGCCCTGTGCATGGTCTCCCTCCTCCATTGGAGGTGCCCGACCACCTCGTGGATCATCACAGCCCTGATCTGGCCATGGATCATGGCCTGCCGGTCTGTCCCAGACACCCGCTGAGCCCTGAGCTGGGCTAGGGCGTGCCTGCAGCCATGGTGGGCCCTGCGGACCCCTGCTGCACTCCGGGATATGGTAACCCACAGGTGGGCACCCAGGTGCACCTCGGCAGTCAGGATGCAAAGCTGATTGGTGTGGGCGTGGTACCACTTGGCACAGAGCGCTAGGTGCATCCCGCAGCCACCCAACCTGTCCCGCTCCATGGTGTGGTGAGCCCCGGGGGGCCAGGGGGGGCCCAGGTATAGGCTGGGATGGGTGGTGCCGTGCCCCCGGCTGACTGGGCTGTCTCCTGAAGGGCGCACCTGCTGTCCCAGCATGGAGTTGTGCGCAGGGCCCGGCGCGTGCCCAGGTGTGCAGCCTGCAGCTGCATGCCTCCTTTCATCACCTCCCACCTCTCCCTGTTGGCAACATCGTGTCCTTGCCGGCCTGATTAGGTGTCGACTGTCCTGTCTGTGTGCTCAGTTCCTGCAGCTGTGCTGGGTCTACACCCCATGCCTCGCTCTGTTGACATGCATTGTTGCGGCCTGTGGCTTTCTTGGCCAGCCTTGGTGCCCCCCCCCTGAACCCCCTCCTGCCCCTGGAGGGAATGTGAGTCCCCCTGTCCATGGTGTTATTCTCCCTGGCGTGATGGACCATGGCTAGCTGTGCTTCCACTGGGCTCCCTGCTCCCCCCCCATCCATGGAGCTTCTGCGAGACCATGGCCCTGTGTGATCTGTGACATACCCCGGCTGTGCAATTACACCTGGGCTGCCCGGACAGCCTGTCAGGTGCTTATGCGAGTCTGATCTCTGGACTTCATTACTTCAGCTATGAGGCAAGTGCCCGGGATTGCTGACTGCATGCTGAGATGCTGGGGCTGGTTCCCTTTCCTGATGGGCACATCCTGGAGATGAAGTGCTTGCACGTGGCCTGGTCTGCTGCAGAGACCATGTCTTCCCTGTCTGTGTGCAGCCTGGCCACCTACACGGTCTGCCTGGTGGAGGGTGGCCCTGCCCTGGCCATGTCCTACTTTGGCTGCATTCACGGGGCCCGTGGGGCAGTGTATCACTGGCTGCTGGATCTGGGTCACCTTCCATGGCCCCCTGCTGCTCACTGCTGCATGTCTGAACCTACCACAGCAGAGCTGGCTGTGACCTCAGGGTTCTGGGTCCCCTGTGCTGTCCTCCCCGCCTTCCTCCTGGGGGGGTATGTGGCTTTGGACCTGCTGCACTGCTCCAGATCTATTGCCTCCCCTCCATCGTCCCATCGTTGGTGCTTGGGGTCCGAGTGTGCCTCCTGGACTGTTCCTGGCCCGCGCCCTGTTCCATGTGTGCTCCTGCTGTGCCTGTGGTCGGACCTCCTGGGGCCCCCTGTTCCAGGACTTCCTGTGTTGCTGTGGGGGTGCCCGTGTGGACTGCTCTGTATTGGGGGTCCTAGTTTCTGTTGCCTGTGTCCAGCTGTGCCCCTGCGCCATTTCCCCCCCCCCTTCCCTGTCCCTCACTCCCCCTGTGCCTGATGTTCAGTGTGTGTTGTCCATCCCATTGTGTCTCCCCGGCCCTTCCCTCCTTTTCCCATGTATGTGTGTGTGTGCGCCCGGGCATGTGTTTGTGCTGTGTGTTCCACTGTGCCCTCGCTGTCTCTGTGTCTGTTGTGTGTGGTTACGGTACCTCGGTGGCTCTTCTCCTTCTCCCCCCTCCCTTCCCATTTCCCTTGTGTAGGCATTCTCTTTTGTTCCTTGTGGCTTCGTTTGCCCTCAGCTGGCCATGTCTGTGTCCTGCCCCTTCCTGGCTCATTCTGGGTGTTTTGACCACAGCCAGGAATTGGTGTCACATCCGCTGCACTGCCCTGAACCATGATCTGGTGGCCCGATTCCCTGCTGTGGTCCCGCTCCCATCACATCTGTTCGGGGCTTTTATTGACTGCAGGGGGTGGTTGAATGGTTCACCACTGCTGGGAATCCACTGTGGTGACTCTGGACTGTGTAACATCTGAAATCACCCTCTGGGTGTTTTCAGATGTTACGAGATCACAGTCAACCACAGTGAACCACACTCAACCCCACGGCGGGACCAAAGGGCCCTGAAAGTCTGTTCGGTGGGTGCCAGATGTTCACCACAGACAATACCCAGCAGGGGACAAAACTAACCACCTTTCCAGAGCTCCTGTCCGGACCATCTCCGAAAGCGTGGTCAAAGCAATTCCCACCGGAAAACAACAAAACGTAACATCTGAACGGCAACCACCAGCTGGAATCAAGCAAAATGATTCCCAGCCAGGGACAAAGCACACAGCATCGCTGCCAGGCAATGAGGAACAACACAGGTTGGGGAAGGAGATTTAAAGGGCACACAGCAGCAGGGGGATGTGGCGGGGTGGAGCGAGGTGGAAGGGAGAGGAGAGCAGAGGGCAAGCAAGCAAGGGAGGAGGAGGAGGTGGAGGAGGAGGCACAGGCAGAGGAGGTGGTGGTGCTGCACATGGAGGCAGTGGAGGGAGAGCAGCAGCAGCAGCAGTAGCAGCATCCAAGACAGGCCGTCCCAGAGCCGTCAACTGGCACGGGGGCAGAGGCACCCTAGAAACGTGAAAGGGGAGTGAGTGGGAGGGTATTCAGCACAGGGGCACCAAGTGAGGTGGTTGGGCCGTCAGGTGGGGGGAAAGGGGAAAGGGCCATGGGGCAGAGGCAACCCAGCAACCAACCCCCCCTTCCAACCCACAGACATGGAAATGGGCCTGGGAGCCCCCACCCACAGAGGTGATGGGCAGTGGCCAGGAGGAGGAGGAGGAGGAGGAGGGCCCACGTGGGAGATGGCCATACCACCGAAGGGGGCAATGGGGGCAGAAGAAAACCCAGGACTTCATCCAGATCTGGGGGACCCTGGAGCACCATCTGGAGCTAATGGTCAACCAAAGGAATGAACACGTTTACCTGGAGATCGTGCTGGACATGGAGGCAGCGAGGTACCACAGGACCGTGGCCCAGTGCCGCTCAAAGGTGAAGGAGCTCAAGAGGGGGTACAAGGCCATCAAGGACAACAACCAGCAGTCAAGACACAGAGCCCTGACCGCCCCCTACTATGACATCCTGGACCGCATCCTTCACATGAAGGGCTCAATAGTCACCCCATGCCTCATGGGGAGCACCATGGTCCAGGGCAGGGAATGGGCCAAGGTACCCCCTCACCCCAGAGCAGCATGGAGGCACCAGCTCCAGGGGCCCCACCCCCCCAAGAGGAATGGCCTGGGACTTCGGGAACTGCCAGGCCCCCCTCACGCACCAGCCCCGAGAGCCTCCAGCCCATGTCCAGATCAGGAGAATCAGAGGCTGGAACACTGGTAACCTTCAACTAGTGGACACAGGGGGACCCCAGTAACACAGAGGGGCTGGCCTTGGAGGGCTCCGAGACTGACATAGAGGGTAAGCAAGCGGGTGGGAGGAGAAATGGACTGGGGGTGGGCCGAGGGGGGAGAGGGGGCCATGCCAGTCACAGTGCTGCTCCCAGCAACCCTGGACATCCCAGTCCATGGGAAGGGGGCCTAGGGGGCCACCAGGGACACGTACAGCCCACCGCCACCCAACCCCTCCCATATCCCCACAGGACATGGCACACCCTGGCATCTGAGACAGGTGGGTGAGGAGGAAGGAGGCGAGCAGCCCCAGGAGCAGCCAGAGGTCCCAGGTGAGGCACACCAGCAAGTGGGGGGGTTGGGGTCCCAGGGGAGACTGGGCAGGGGACCCAGGGCATGTGGTGGGCAGGAGGAGGCCTGGGTGCAGGGGAACACCGGGGGATGGCACCAGATGCCAACCCGAAGGGGGGCCCCCACCACCCCCCAGCCATGCCATGGGATAGGTAGCGGGTGGCTGGGGCGCCTTACGAACCCCTAATGTGTACCCCAACAGGGCGACCCGACGGGCCCCAGCAAGGCTTCCGTGCCCCTGGAGCAACAGAAGAGGGAGCACCAGGTATGGGTACGGCACCGGAGGGAGGAGCAGGCTGAGGACATAGTTCGCTCCAGCACCGAATAGGGGGAGCGGATGATCGCGGCCATCGATCAGATGGAGGCAGTCACAGAAAGGGCCATGCAACACGCGGAGGCAAGGGACCGGAGGCTGCAGGCAGAGGTGTGACTGGAATGGAGGCAAGAGTGCTGGGAGCACAGCAGGCAGGTGGAGGCGGTCGAGTGGCTGGAACTGGCCATCGACAGGATGGTGAGGGAGCATTCGGCCAAGATGGACTGGTCCCATGACATCGGCACCTCACTGCTGCTGCACGCAGGGATCATCAGCGCCTATGTGATGGCCGCCACGCCGCCAGGCAACCTGCCTGCCCTGGCCCTGATGCAGGGCTCCTCAACGCCCCCACTGCCTCCGCCACCGCCCCAGCCACCGGCACGCCCGCTGGGCTGAGGGGGAGGACCCAGAGACGTGGGGGATGGAGGGGAAGGGGGGAAGGGTGAGAGCAGCCTGAGGGGTGTGTGAACAGCACTGGGAGGTGGGTGGTGGTGGTGGCGATCGGACCTGTAGGAGGTATGCACCATAAAAGCAAGGACACCACTGCTGCATCCATCATTCTGTTCATGGGACCAGGGGTGAGGGTGGGTAGGTGCCTAGGGGCAGGCCCAGTGCGCTGGTGATGGCCCAGGGGAGGTGGTGATGGGGGTGCACTGCCTCATGCCTCACCCTCACGCCTGATCCGCCTAGCCAGGGCAGCATGGATGCACTTTGCGTGTTGGTACTCCCGCGGGTTCTCAGCGTTCACATAGAGAGGCATGGGGCCGAGAGGGCGCCAAGGCACGGGGTAGTCAAGGGAAGCCCCATAGGTCTTGCACACGTTGTGCAGCATACACCAGGCTCCGATCACCAGGGCTGAGGTCTCCACCATGTAGTCCAGCCGGCTCGTGAGGCTCCTCCAGCGTTGCTTGAGGGCCCCGAAGGCCCTCTCGACAATGGTCCTGCTTGCACACAGGTGGGTATTGTGGAGAGCCTTCACAGGTTTCCTGGTGACCGGGTATGACTTCATCAGCCACCAGGTGAGTGGATAGGCCTGGTCCCCCAGGATGCAGGGGGGCATCAGCACCCCATTTATCTGGGTCATCCCCATGTCCGCAAAGTCCCCGCGGTACATCCGGGCATAGAAGAGAGACATGGTCATGATCCGGGTATCATGGCTGTGCCCAGAGTGGCCCATGTAAATGTCTATGAACTGCCCCCGGTGGTCCACGTCCGCCTGCAGCTGCAGGGAGTAGTAACCGTGTCTGTTGATATATTCCACGGCCTCTCCATCGGAGGGGCAGAGGACCTCGATGTGGGTGTTGTCCATGGTGCCCATGCAGTTGGGGAACTCCCCAGCTGCAAAGCCAACCATCATGGCCTCCTGGTTCACCAGATGGATTGCACAGCCCAGGAGCATGCCCTTCACCACCTCGCAGATGTCTTGCAAGATACCAGTGATGGTGCTCACCCCGACGCCGAAATGCTGTGAGACAGACCAGCAGGAGTCAGACGTTGCCAGGGCCCAGAGCCCGATGACTACCTGCTGGACCATGGGAATGGGGGTCTGCATGGGGGTGTGCTACCGCTCCAGCCAGGGTGTTAAAAGCTCTGTGAGTCACAGGAGGGTGCGCCTGTCCATCCAAAAATGCGCTCTCCAGGTGGCCTCATCCTAGTGAGTCAGCGCCCTGGACCACCACCCCTGTGCCTGCTCCACGACCCATAGCCGCCGGGAAGTGGGTATAGCGAGCTGAGCAGCGCAGCCCATGGTCTCCCTCCACTACTGGAGCCGGCCAGCTGGCTGCCTTGCAGAGCACAGAAGCCCGCACCCGGATGCGGATGAGGGCCTGCCAGGCTGTTCTGGGCCCTGAGCCGGGCCAGGGAGCACCTGCGCCCACGGTAGGCTCTTTGGGCTCTAGCAGCGCTCCCGGCCATGCTCACCTGCAGCCGGCTGACCAGGTGCAAGGCTGGAATGGGCAAGGCTTGGGGTCGGTGGCCGCTGTATGGCACAGCTCCAGAACAGCCACTCCAGTGGAGTGAGTGGGGAGATTCTAACAGGCACTCCCAGCATGGCTATCATGGCAGTCACCTCACATTCCCCTTGCTACAGACCATGGGGGCGGGAGAAGCACATTGGGTTGACCTTTGAAACTGACAAGTTCTGAGTGTGAGTACTTGGGAACCAGGCTCCCCAGTGCTTGTCACTAGTTCCTGAGTGGCAGACCTGTCTCAAGCATGGGTGGCCTCCCCAGCTCATATGGGCAGGGGATGCATCGGCACCCATAGCCCCACACATTTTAGCTTGCCTGCATGGCACACTCTGGATTTCTCGGCAGCGCTTCATGAGCGGCCATGAGTGGGTGCTGAGTGGCTCATTGGAGCATTCATCCCCCGCTCCACCTTTTAGAGGTGCAGTTGTTCATCCATTCAGCTCCTGGGTGGCATTTCCTGCTGGTTAGACTTATGCTCTCTGTTTAGCCTAGAGTTGTGCTAAAGAATGGTCATAAGGGGAGCAGTGCTGCAGCTCCTCATGAATCATATCTTTTAGGATAATTTCAGATGTTATGAGACCATGGTCAACCACAGTGAATCTCCTGTGGTGACCAAAAGTTCCGTAACGTCTGTAGTGAGTTCCGCCAGATGTTTACCATGGTGAACCTCTGGTGGGAATCACAATGACCACGATTCTCGACCTCCGGCCACCCAGAGGGCCAGAATTGTGGTTAGCTGTACCACGGTCTGGGATCGCCAGAAAGTAATGTCTGTTACCTGCCTCCGGCCCAGATCATGGCCCAGACCATGATACAGGATCGGGCACAGCAGCCGCATTGGCCGCTGCACCCACCCATCTCTCAGAGGGTGGGCGGCCTGGGGAGTGTGTGTCGGGGCTGTGTGGCCACACGTTGCGCCACACAGCCCCGCCCCCTCCCCAATCCTCTGTAGGAATCAGCCGGCATGTCTAATGGGCAGCCGGACTGATTCCAGTCCGGGAACCGAAACAGATCCCGGGCCATGGTTCATCGTGGCTGGCCGAGCGGCCCGTCACATCTGAAATTACCCATAATCTCTCTTAAAGTCAATGGAGCTATGTCAGTTTACACCATAAAAGAATTTGGCCACTTGTGGTCTTCCATTGACAAACAGCTCTTCTAGCCTCTAACAGCATATAACTTTCTATGTGTAAATATCCAGTGATGAATTTCGGCATTTCAGATATCACTTGTTAATAGATCTGTCTGCTGCAAATTATTGTATCCAATACAGTTGAAATTGGTAGCCCAAATAATGGGTAAAGCCCATCAAATATACCCTTCCTGAACGGTTCAGGCAATAACCATTTTCAGTTATTGTGACTTGGTGCCCCCCCCTCCAGTTTTTTGGTTGGTTGTTTCAGTTATTTCAGCATTTAAGACATATAATTTCATCCATATTAAAACCCGTGAAGGGTAAGACAATATATTCCAATGTACCTGATCAATTTCTTAATATTGTTTATGTATTTTTTCCTCCAGGATGGATAACTTGGTGTATTCTTTGGTTATGTTTTAAATTTTGTGTTTTAAGTAATTTATGTTTATTCTTGTATCTGTTATATCTTGTTACGGCCTATGGCCAAACAAGCTAATAAAACTTACCTTACCTACCATATTAAAACTGTTGCACTTTGGCAAGTGTCAAAATGATATCATCAAAATAATGAAATTACGAAAAATAAAATAAAATGGAATTCCCGAAAACACAGATATATGAGCTTCAGTTTTGGTTACATATATATTGCTTGGGTACTCCATTCCACACAGAGTGGCCTACCACAGCGAAGCCTTGATCACTTGTTGGCTTAAGAGGCGATGGTGAGATCCCCAAACAGTGGGTGGTTTCTGAGTGCAGATAACCATCAGTGTGAGGTTCCAGGAGCAGGTCCCAAATATAGCCAGGCCCCTAAAAACTGGTAGAGCAATCTAAAATTTAATCTGTCGCTTAACAGGCAATCAATGCAAAGAACACTGGATGGGTTTATTATAATCACAGCTGTCCAAACCAGTGGGAAGCCATGCTGCTGCATTCTGAACAAGCTGCAAGTGTTGGAGAAGCACGGCTCGAAGCCCAAAGAAGGAATTACAGCAATCAAGCCTCATGGGATGTTTTTAGAAAGCGCCTCCTCACCCACTGCCCATCAATCACCCACCCATCATGCATGTTGCAGGGTTTCATAGGGTGCCAGTGCAGTCCTGCAACATGTATGGTGGTCGGGTGATTCGTGGGTAGTGGGTGAGGAGGCACTTGTCTTAAAAACACCCATGGTCACCAGTGCATAATACCAGTAAATAAACCCACTTCCTGTTCCAGCACTACTGTGTGTCAATTTTGGCCATTCCAAAATTGGTTTCAACTAAACAGATACAAAAGGATTAGTTTCTGCTTTGTTTTCATCATTTTCAATATTTGTTTTATTTTGGTGAGGCTGACTTTTCTGATTAATTTAGCCATTTCATTTTAGTTAATTAACCAAATATCTGAGATGAAATAACAAAAATAACTGGAAAAATCAGAGTACCTGAAACTGAATATTCAAAAACTCAAATAAATGATTTTTTGCTTTGGGCATGGATATTTATTCAGATAACTATGCAAATAATAACCACAAATAAAAAATGATTCCTTTCACCTCTGCTGGCCAATGTGGTATGTATTAAATGAGATTAAATGCCCATCTCGGATAATTTCATTCATCTTTCATCCCCACTCCTACCCATCCTCTTTCCCTAGTGTCCCCAAAAATAAATTTCCCCCATACAAAAGAAAGAAGGGGCAGGGGGGAGTCTGGGAGAATAATTTCATCTGTTTGGAAAATGAATTGTTGTGTCCCCCCCCCTCCCCCTTGCTCCCAGCAGTCCGAGGTCACTGCCATTTTATGTGATGTTTTATAATAGGAGCTGTTCTCCCAGGCACCGATGAGTTCATCTCCTGAGATGCACAGAGCTTGAAGATTTAAATTTACACCTCCTAGCTGCAGCTGTAATTGGGACTCCCAGGAGAGGCAACCCTGACAAGTGACACAAATAAACTCTGCCAGGCCCCCCTCTGAGATGAGCAGTGCTGGAACCCCCTGGAGGAGTCCCGTGACCAAATTACTCTTAAACAAATGCTGCTGCTGCCGCTGCTGCTGCTGCTGCTACCGACAAAAAGGACAGGGCTGCAGAAAGTCGGTGAGATGTTTATAGAATACATTTCTCTGGTTTATTCTCAGCACTTCCCTCCCAGCCAAGACTGATATGTTGCTGAGCTAGGAGCCTGGAGAGGCATTGGGTTGAGTCCTGGAACAGCTGAGGTTGAAATGAAGCGAGATAACTGAATCTGAAGGATTAATTTCCGTTAATGCAGTATTTGACCCTAATCGCTTCCGGGTTCAACCCTTCTGGAACTTGCACAGGGCTGAGTTCCTGTAACCAATCATGGGATGAAGAGTCAGGGCTGAGTTCCTGTAACCAATCATGGGATGAAGAGTCAGGGCTGAGTTCCTGTAACCAATCATGGGATGAAGAGTCAGGGCTGAGTTCCTGTAACCAATCATGGGATGAAGAGTCAGGGCTGAGTTCCTGTAACCAATCATGGGATGAAGAGTCAGGGCTGAGTTCCTGTAACCAATCATGGGATGAAGAGTCAGGGCTGAGTTCCTGTAACCAATCATGGGATGAAGAGTCAGGGCTGAGTTCCTGTAACCAATCATGGGATGAAGAGTCAGGGCTGAGTTCCTGTAACCAATCATGGGATGAAGAGTCAGGGCTGAGTTCCTGTAACCAATCATGGGATGAAGAGTCAGGGCTGAGTTCCTGTAACCAATCATGGGCTGAAGAGTTAATTTGGCTATCAGCTAAGTGGAGTTGATTAACTGACCTCAGCACAAAGCAGGAACAAAACTCCTAGCCAGCTGAGGACAAGAGCTATTATGGAGGTCTGAGCCACAGGAGGACCACTAGGAAGGGAAAGGGACCACAAACAGAGGGCTTGCCTCAGAGGCCATGAGCCTAGTATTGTAGGAACACCTCAAGCAGAAGGGGTGTGTGTGACAAAGATGCACATTTTGCCTCTGCAAGGGGTTGTCCCAGTTGAAGCTCCAACCAGGCAGTGTTTACTAAATGGGACTTTACTCCAAGGCTGAAATCCCTGCCCCTCTTGGGCACAGTCCTCAGGGGCAACTGTTTCTGGGAGGAGGATCCTGAGTTCCTTCCCTCTTCTTATGCCCCCTAATTAAGAGGGACAACATGCTTCAAAAGTTTACCTCACACAGGTGTCCCTGTGGATCCAGTTTGCTCCCTTTGTCAAGTGTGGGTGGCCATGGAGCTTGTATATTGTAATGCAGTTTCCTTGAGAGCTGCTCCAGCTCTTGATCTATCTCCCCCTTCACCAGCCACCCTGTTGCTTTGAGTTGTAGCCTTTATATAGCCTCATCTTGCATAGATTATGTTGGACATCATCATTGGCCTGCGCACCCTGTTGTCCCCTGCACCTGGTGATGATGCACTCCCCTTAGCAACGCCATTGTGGGGTGACTTCATAATGCACCCTCTACTGTCAGTTGCCATTACTGCAGGTTCTCTCTCATGGGGGGGGGGGACATGGATAAATATCTGACACCTCACCACTAGAGCATCCTTCCAAGAATGCTAGGTCAGAAAATCATCAGGCTGAGAGCCTAAGAGGGACTCACCAATATCACAAGCTAGAGGTTCAGAGAAGGGGTCACCTCACTGAAGGAAGTGCCCAGCCTTGGGAAGGCTGATGAATGGAGATTTTCTTGTGATGAACCCACACTGTGTTAATAAGGGTACTTAGCCTTAACAACAGGCAGAGACACACGGGGTCTCTTTACCCTGGAAACACGGGGAGCACTCAGATGGGCTGGTGGTGCTAATCAAACAACAACTCAAATGACTGAATAATCAAACTAACTGAACCAACAGGTTCTGGGGAATCATGGCAGGAGACAATAGATAATCAAGTCCAGGAAGTAGTGCATAATCAGGTCCAATGGTGTTAGGGGAATGGGCACAAGGTGGGATTACAAAACAATCATGGAGAGTGTGGCAGGGAGAAGCCTGAAGGGGTTTCTGCCCCTTTAAGGGGGCAGAGAGCACCAGCCTAAGGGCTGGGCACACAGAGAGTATGTTTGCCTGAGTACTTAGTAGGCTGGGTTGTGCTGGGATAGAAAAGAGCTGGTAAAGCCCAGAGTGACTGAGGAAGGCTACTGGCCCTTAAAGGGCTGAAATCCTGAAGCACTAGCCACACCCCCTGGAGCTATATAAAAGAGGTCACGGCTGAGGGGATAGCAGTCTGTGAAAGGACTGCAAAGAGTGAGGAACTTTCCTGAGGACTCCAGCAGAACCACTGTCCAATCCTGAAACTCTTCTGGAAGCTGCTGAGACCAGGGGAAGCAATAGAGACTGCTGTCCAGGTACTGAAGAGCCCTGCCCTGTGGAAAGCCAACCTAAGGATTGTCCTTGGTTGAGCTGAGACATAGCCACTAGACAGGACTTTGGGTGCTGGAGGGACTGCATTCTCAGCAGTAGTATAGAGAGTATATGGACTATGGCAGAGAACTATATATGTATGTAGACTATAGTGGAGAACTATATAGCTATATTAAGAGACTAAGCAAGTAGTCTACGCCCAGGCTGGGTGAAGGCAATTGAGCCAGCCTGGGGCATAAATCCTTCTGGGACTGCAGGGTGCAGGTGGATGAGCTGGTAGCCCAGACGCAGAGAATAAACAAGCTAAACTCCCCAAGAGTGACTGGACATTGAGCTGAATTTCGCACAAAGAGCAAGCCCAGTGGTCTGATCCTGCAGGGACTTACCTCTGGCAAGCTTCACCCTGGTACAGAGAGGGCTCACGGGCAGTCACATGTGGACAGACACAGAGCAGGCATCATACCACATGGAAAACGGGTATCCTAGCAAGCACAGAACCACAGTCAGGGACATGCATGGGCAGGTAGACGTAATCCAAACTGAGCTGGTCCAAACTCACACTGGGTCTGGGAGGGGTCAAAGCAGAGCCAGTCTAAAGGCACACAGAGGGGTGCAGAAACCAACCAGAAAGGAAACAAGACTCTGGCTGCTTGCCCATGTTAAGAAAAGGGCCGGTCACGTGAAACCCCTGATTGTTGGCGCAGAGGCTTAAGCATTATTTCCCCCTTCCCCCATTAAATTTAATACATCAGACAGGGCTGGATTTTGAGCCCTGCCTCACATTATTGAATTTAACAGGGGAAGGGGGGAATAATGCTAAAGCCCCCGTGCCCACAATTGGGGGTTTCACATGACTGGACTAACATGAGTTAAACTCACAGTAGTCCCCTCCCCTTTCTTAATATAGGCAAGCAGCCTTTGACAGACCGCCAACCAGTCAGCCAGCCAACCAAGAAGCTAAGGGCATGGAGCAAGGCTGTGTGTCCTCAGCATTGCTCCACACCCTCAGCTTCCAAGTATGGCCTGATCAGTGCAAGGGAGGGCCTTCAGCACCAACCCTGGGTTCTGGTCAGAGTGAGTTGGTAATGCTGTGGAGTTGACTACCACCTCCAGGTCCCCAAGGGCACTGTCTCAAAACCTTACCCTCCCCCCCCCCCC
>QEPC01009343.1:2848538-2864438 GCA_003113815.1 Sphenodon punctatus | reverse complement strand
GTTTCCTTACCCTTAGAGTCACAGAAAGAGAGGGCTTAGGAAGATAGTTGGATTGATGCAGAGAATCAGAGGACCAGATCTTTGGTGACATCAGGAAGTGGAAACAACTGGGAATCTCTGGAGCATGACTGGTCTATTTGGGGAGATATTTTTGCTTCCCTATTTTGGTTTATGGAGACCCAAATTGGATTCCAAATAGCTGGTATTAAGAAATCGTGGCAGGTGGGAAGGAGCACTGGGGCTAGGTGCATTGGTCAATAATCACCCACCTTCAGAGTATTCAGACCTACCTCTTGGACCCCCAATAACTTGCTGAAGTATGGGCTAGCCATGTGTCCTCTTTCCATACCAAGGGGCTCCTTCCACCACCTGACACTACTCTATAGGGACCCCAGGAGTAGAGTTCAGGCAAGAAGCATTGTTTCCAGACTATCGGAAAACACCTAATTTTGGGAGAGCTTGCAACTGTTTGTTAGTATTTCCTCACTATCCACTAAATCCATGCTTCCACAGTTGTCGATATCAGCACCTGTGATTGTCTGCCGTTTTTTGTGTTTTCTGTAACTTTTGGTATTTTCTACCAGTTTCAGGCATTTTTGTCAGTTTCCAGCATTTGATGACAATTTCCAGCATCAGAATGCAGAAAGAAAGGGCTGGCCCTTGAAATACACCTATCAAAGCACAGTTTACAAGAAGCCAAAACAAGAACCCATAAGGGAAATGATGAAAGTTACATGGTGAACTTGCGATCATACACAAGCGAACATAAACAGCATGTAATGAAATTACATTGTGCATGGCTGTTCATGCCTAGGAAGAAGAGTACCAGAAGTACCAAAGTACCGAACAATAGCAATTACCAAATAGGAACTAGCAAAAATAGTGAAAAAGTCAGTAAGTTTCTTCATCGTGTGAGCACAGGCAAATGGTCTGTTTTAATTATTAATTATTATTGTTATTATTATTATTTTGCAATGGCCTTATGGCTAGGCAAATAAACGTATTCAACTAAAATTATTATTATTATTATTATTATTATTTTATTTTATTAGCATTTATATAGCTCCAGCGATGTACCTGGTGCTTTACAGAGAATAAGATAGACACGGTCCCTGCCCGAGAGCTTACAATGTAATTGCTCAATTCAGCACTACCCACAAGCTCTGGTGCTGAACCAGGTTATGGAAGCTCCGGGCTCATGTCCTGATTAAATTCTGGACCCCCTAATGGCAAGGAGGAGGAGTCTACGAATGAATGGTGATTATTTTTTGCCAGGTTATGATTCTGTTGGATCTGGGCGTTTTGTTCTCTCTGACTGGAACGTGGACAGAACAACGGTTTGGTACAAGTTCCAATTGGACCAATTGGACCAAGCCATTTTGTGCATGCAGAGATTGTTGTATGTCTGCAACCATTTTGCACATGCACAGAAGCACAGTGGCCATTTTGCACATGAACAAAATGGCCCAGTAGGAATGCCAAATGAAAAATTAATAAACCATTCTGATTTTGTGGAAACGTCCATGAAATTGGAATGGTTTATTTGATCTTGCCCTAGTGTCAGGGAAATGCTTGAAATTGCCATAAAAGTGTTGTAAAATTGTCATAAAATTCCTAGAAATGATTAAAAACTCCTGGAAAATGATGAAAAGTGGAGAAAAGTTCCAGGCACGTCCAGGAAAGTGATGAAAATGCTTCCAGGCTGGGAAGGGGGGACAGACACTCCCAAGCACTCCTGTAAGGTTGATCTTTCCTATTGGAATGGGAACTCTTGTTGTTGTCTCAGCCCTTTTGAGCACCACTAGAAAAGTTTCAGAGTAGATGGGAGAAGAGTATTGACCCCGCTCCCTCCTCCACCAACTCTGACATTTTCCTAGTGGCCTTCAGACCACTTACAAAAGCCCTCACTTAGGCTGTTTTTAGACGAGGAACTGGAAAGTGCCTCCTGAGCCGTGCGTTAAGAGAGAAGCCGCGCCGTGCTGCTGGAAGTGACGTGCTCTCCATTGCTGGCAATGGCAGCGGCTGGAGATGCAGCACTTTGCAGAGATGCGTTCTAGAGACCTCAATTTTCAGGTCTCTAGAACACGCCTCTGCACAGTGCTGCATCTCTAGCCACCACCATTGCCGGCAACGGGGAGCACGTCACTTCCGTCAGCACGGTGCGGCTTCTCTCTTAGCGCACAGCTCAGGAGGGGCTTTTCAGCGCCCTCATCTAAAAGCGGTGTTAGATTCCAGGGCCTGGGATAAACTAAACTCCTTCACTCCATGGTAGCTACACCACTGTCCTGAGAAACCTAAACCATGAGCCTCAAGAAATATGGCAGGGCCCCTCAGGAATAGTGGTAGAGTTGTTTTGGGGTCTCCTGGGGGTCTCTCAAGATTGGCAGCAGCAGCAGGCCAGCTGCCTTGATTGCCCCACCCTAAAGCTGGACCTAGATGGGAAAAGGTTGCAAAGGTAAGTAGGGATCCAAAATTTCATAACAATAGATGCATCAGGAGGCAAGATACTGCCTGCTTCATAGCTAAAAAATTCCACTAGTTTACACTGAGCATTTGCCCTCTCTTAGGCAACTGGTCTTCATTAGTTTGGTACATGGAACTACTTGCACTGCTTTAACTGATACTTGATTGACAGGAGTTTGCTGCATAAATTGAGTCTCCACACATTTGGGTGTGGCAGAGCCCCAGTGGGGCTTTGGCCATTTAAGAGATTCCCTAGTTGAGGCAAGAGCAAAGATGTAGGCACCCTACTGGAAGTAGGTCAGTGCCTAACTGAGAGTGTACCTAGAAGGGTGTGGCACCAGCCAGCCCTAGGAGAGTAAAGACTGAGGGTGTTTTTAAACGTACGCTCTCCCAAGCGCGTTTTGGAGAAGCCAGCTCCAAAGCGGGTTTGTGAGAAAGCCGGGTTTGGGAGAAGCAGTCTTCTCTGCCCCAGCCAGTGATTAAATGTAATCATTGGCTGGGGGCTTTAGAGGGGGAAGGAGGGAGGGGGTTTGTCAGCGCTGCCTGGAGGAGGCAGTTTTCGCTGGCTTTCCCCCGCCACCCCCCTCCACTCACTAGCAAACCAGGGAACGCGGCGGTTCTCAGGGACGCAAGTGAGGGGACAGGAATCCTCGGCGGGTTTAATGCGGGAAAGATCCGGCATCAAACCGGGCCAAACATTTAAACGATCACAAAGAAAGGCGGCTGATTAAAGGATCAGCTGCCTTTTTTGTATTGTATAAAAGCGCCCTGAGAGGAGCTCAGTCCTGGGAGAGACTGCAACCAGGGAGGAGAGAGAGTGAGAGAGAGACTTCTTGGAGGAGAAGGTAACAGCCAGGGGGATACTGGTTGCAAGGACTCCTGTGGAGTCAGGGCTAGGGACACCTGACTCAGAGACAGTGGCGGCTGCTGAGAACAGCTGGAAGATTGGTTAAGAGACACTGTGTATGTATTCTGAGATGTAAGGTGGAGCTAGAGGCCAAATAAAGAGACATTGAGCTGGGCCCCAATCCTCTTACGCCTGACGAGGCCCACCCTGTCACACTGAGGTGGGAGTACATGGACTTTAGTGCCCCCCTGGATTTTCCCTGGTGCTGCCCCTCTGAGCACCCTTTAGGAAGAGGGCAGGACCATGTCAGAAGGGGTGGAGCAAAGGGGCTCTCCTGCCCTTTCCTGATGTGCCTCTATCCCCTTCCAAGTGCTGTGACATTAAGTGCTTTGAAAGGGGTGTGTTCAGGCAAGGAAAGGGCGGGCAAAGGAGGTCGCATGCCTCTTTCTGACATGGCCATGTGCCTTTTGTAATGTTGTGATTTCATAATGCTCTTCAGGGAGTGGCATCTCCTACATCCTCTCCCTTCCCAACGTAGCCTTACCTTCTCCCGAGGATAATTCTGCCAGTGCCTCTGTCTGAGTCCCCTAAAGTGTCCAATTAATTAGATGTTTGGGGGGAATCAATATTATTTTTCTGCTTCTCTCCCAACAGCCTCCATGATTTCCTTGGAGGGCTTTGCAATTTGGATAGTGCAGTAGCAGCAGGGAGCTATGCCATGGCCTGCCCCCTCCCTTTGCAGAAACAGAAGAGCAGCTATTACATTGCTGAGGTATTATTATGCTGTCTCAACAGCGTGTTTAGAAGAATCCCCCAAGGATCCTAGATTGAAGGAGTGCAGTCACACAGCCGCCTGTGACTGCACCTTCCTCTGCATGAGCTACTGTCCTGCATTAGCTGGAGACTGAACAGCAGCTCTTCTTTAGCTAAAGAAATGCATTAACTGATTGTTCTTTAACACCGCTTTTAGATGAGGTGTTGAAAAGCACCTCCTGAGCCGCGCATTAAGAGAGAGGTCGCGCCGCGCTGCCAAAAGTTATGTTCTCCCCTTTGCCGGCAATTTCGGCAGCCTGAGATGCAGTGCTGTGCAGAGGCACGTTCCACAGACCTCAATTTTCAGGTCTCTAGAACGTGCCTCTGAAAAGTGCCTCAACTCCGGCCACCATCATTGCTGGCAACGGGGAGAACGTCACTTATGGCAGCATGGCGTGGCTTCTCTCTTAACATGTGGCTCAGGAGGCGCTTCTCAGCGCCTTGTCTAAAAACAGCCTAAATGTCTCCACTGGGTTCTTGGGCAGCTTTTCAGTCATCTGTTGGGTTGAGAAAGCTAAGGAACTGCCAGGTTGGATAGGACTTATAGCCCGTTTAGTCATCTAACTTGTTTCTGATAATAGCTTGCTCCAAATGCTTCAGGAGAAGATGCAAGATTCCTGTGGTTAGTGTTTATAAAGGACACAGGTTGTTTTCAGACAATCGCTTCCCCAGCCATTATTCACCCAGTACCCACTGTTTACTCACTGCAACTGGAGGTTGCGAAGTGGGTGGGTAATGGGTGGGTAATGACTTGTCTGAAAATACCCACTGTCGAAGGGGCATGCTTCCTGATGCAGCTACATATCTCCCAATGTTTTGATTGTTCAAATAAGGACAACCCCCCCCCCCATCAGCCAACAAGCCCAAATCTCAGTGAATAAATTTTGCCACCTCACACACTTAGGGTGAAAGCAAATGAGAGAATATCCCACTGGAGTCCAACTCTGGTCTGTGCAGTCCCCACTCACATGTTTAGCTCTGACTTGTAAATTTGAAAGTAAAAAAAACAAAACAATGGAGCATTCAGGCCCTTTCTGAGCATGCTCAGTTGTTTGGGGTTTTTACTTTCAAACCTACAAGCCAGGAAGACAACTTCAGAACTTCCATGCATCACATGGGACCCCTCTGGAAGGTAAATAGCCCCTCCTGACCTCCCTGCTTGACCTCTTCCCCCTAAGCACACATACACCCCCAATCCCTCTAGGCCACCCCCACCCCCTTCCCTGTCCCCCACTGACCTATTCCTTCCCCGGCCAGTGGGTTCCAGGGAAGGGGAACCAGGGGCCTAGCTCTGACCTCCTGCTCCTACTTTCCTGCTCTCTGTAACCCTTATCTGCACTCGGCTGAGGTTTGCCAAGTTCCGAAGTTCCATGGTCCTTCCTTGGAACTTTGGAACTCTGGAAATAGAGACCAAATTTAGAGACCTCAGTGTTTCCCAAGGAAAAGAGAGGACTGAGTATCAGTACTATAAATCTTATATCTGTCACACCCTTTTTGTCATATCCACTCGTTCAAGTTTGGGCAAAATCCTCCAGCACTCTTGCTGCTATTACTGGGTGTAGAGATCTGCCACTCACCCCTCTAGCTTAACATTTTCCTCCAAATCTGGGGCACTCCTTCAGCTTCTGGTATCACCCCTGCACTGTCTGCACCCCCTACTCATCAAGATGCCTTGATGGCTGATATTAGGGTTGCCCACATTCTCCACCACTTAATGTAGGAGGACGTGGTCATGACAGGGTAAGTCCCCACTAGATTAGATCCCAGACACTGTCATTAGGGAATTAGCACAAGTCATGTGTCCTTCTGAGAATTATCTTCAGGGTTTTTTAATTCTCTGCACAGTCTCCTATGGGAATTATTTACAGTCCCATATATAATTCTCCACCATATCTATGCCCAAGGTTGGCTCATCTGCCTTACACCCTGCCTGGGCAGGGTGTATACTTCCCAAGTATAACAGACATGTCCCCACAGCTGCCACTAACACTGGGGAAAAGCCCTCCAGCAACCACATCCCTAATACCCAGTTAGGCTACAGCCCTCAAGCTGCAAATCACAGGCTCAGGGTCCTTGGGCCAAACATAGTACCCTTTGATCCCAGAAGCTTCTTGTACCTTGCCACATATGCAGTCAAGGTGAGTTCTCCTGGCTATCTCAGGTCTCACCACACACCATATTCAAGACATTGTCTTACACAGAGTGCCAAGGTCCTTCTCAAGCCAAATTCCAAGCCAGTCCAGGCTTCTCCAACCTGCTCTGCCTGGGTTCAGCACTCTGGATAGAGTTTCTTCCGAAGCCCTAGCTCTCCACACAGATGATTTCCTGGCCAAAGTCAGTCACAGAGTGATGTCTCTCTTGCAGTCTGCCTCTTCTTTTAATAGGAGCGGGCATTGCTGGCCCTTTAGTCTTTCTGTTCTTAAAGAGCCAGTAACTTTCCCCCCACAATTCTGGTCTTCCACAATTGTTTACTTGTCCCAGCTGGATTGACTCTGCCAACCCCTTAGCCAGCTCCCAGGTTGATGCTCACTCTTATGGCTGGTTCTGCCATGCTCAGGACCAGCCCTTAGATGGTCACTCGCCATCCTCTTAAAGGGGCAATGGCCCCATCAGGCTGTTTCTTGCCACACCAGTGTTGTCCCCCTGTTTCAGGAACCAGGGAGAGGCACCAATGCTGCCAATTTCGGTGGTGAGGTAGGAGGATAGGCTATGTGACCCATGATACATTTTCAAAATGTAATTGCAACCCCTGGACTCCAAAAGGTTCCCCACCCCTGCTCTACATAGGTATTTGGAATGTGTTCAAAGAATGTACTGAAGTGTTAGAACTAAGAGAGCATTGTGCTACATCTATGTTATTTTTCATATCACTCTGTTTTCTGTTACTTAAATTGCTTTTTTTTGTTGTGTCACTAAAATTGTTTGTTTGTTTTCCCCCCTTGGTTTTTAATCTGCATTTCTCATATAGGATGAAGAGGAGTCAAAACAAGAAAGTTGTTGCTCAGATGGTGGTCATTGATGGTGGTCAACATTAGGGAGGACAGGGTTGCAGAATTCATGATGAATACTTCTTCCCAGTCTGAGGATCCAGAATTTGGTTCTCAGCAAGAGGAGGTGTACACAAAGGAGCTGATGTTGGAGTCAGTGGCTGAACAGGCATCACCATAGCAGCACAACATATACTCAGATGAAGTGGAGGATATACAAGTACAACTTACTGAATCAGGACCTATTGAGGAATGAGAGTAAGGGGCTGACACCTCTGACCTTTAGTCTGGAAAATCAGTTTCAGATTGGATACCTTCCAATCTTCAGCACTATTCCACTCCTGCAGGAAGTAACACCAAGTACCCTTCGCTCGCACAACTCCCCCAAGAGTGGTACCAGTTGGGACTGAAAGGTTCCTTTGGAGTAACAGGCAAACCAGCACATCCAAACATGTCACCGCTTCTACCTTATCTGCTGCTGTGCTTTGGCCATCAATTGCAACTGCTCAGAGTGAAGAGACACCTCTGCCTCTCATTCTCAGTCCCACCCCTATCCACCATCCATGAAGCTGCAAATCAAGGGAAAGTGACTGGTGGCCATTCCTGGTAATGGCAGTATTGTTGAATAATGAGTGACAACAACCACATTGCTATCTGAAATATATGCAAAGCACAATTATGGCACAGACATGACAGTAGGAGCAAGGTTGGAACTACATCTGTGATGCATCACTTGCATTTAAAGTGCCATATTCTTAAAAGAATTTAGCAATTTCCTGCCACTAACCAGTCTGATACTCTGTCAAAGTTTGCTACCCAAGTTCCTAGTTATCACAGAGTGAATCATCACCCCTCCTGCTGCACAACTGCAGAGACCATCTTCTTTGGAGAGGGTCGAGTCTTCTTCACAACCCTCTCTGGTTCCCACAATTCCAGGTGTAGAAGGCATGCAGATACTTTTGCCAGGTGACAGAAGTACTCTGCCTCATATCCTGTTGTCCAGCAACTTGTATCAGAAACTGCAAGGTGGATAACAGACAGTATGCTACCATTCTCCTTTGTGGAGACAACTGGATTCAAATGCTTCATGTCAGTCTTTTTCCTCTGCTAGAAAGTGCCAAGCAAGATATATTTAACTGAAAAAGCATTTCCAGAACTGCATGACATTGCAGTGAAGTCTGTAATGGTGGCTTTGAAGCAATGTGAGGGAGGCACTGTCCACCCCTTACCATAGATATTTGGACCAGCACAACACGACACAACTATATGTCTTTTACTGCACACTGGCAGTATATAGCAGGGGGGTGCATTTCATTTTCATTATTACAATAATAAAAACAAAAATAATAACAAAAATAACCAACAAAAAAAAATCCATTATTTCCGTTATTACCCCAATGCAGCAGCAGTAGTATATGCTCAGAGCTGTGTCTACTGTGTCAACAGGTCATGGGGGCAGAGGGGAGAACAGAGTAACCTGAGCAAGGTTCCAGACTAGGGCAGAAGCTAGAGCAGGCGCTCTCATTCCGGTGGGGAATACTGACCTTTTGGGACCACCTTTGGCCATTTGTCCTGCTTCTGCATTTCTGTTCCCATTGGTATCAGCAGCTGTGATTTCCTGTCTTTTTAAAATTCCAGTAATTTAGGTAATTTTCAGCAATTTCTAGTAATTTCTAGCATTACTGATAATAACATAAATTATACCGATATCAGAAATTATTTAAAAAGTCTGGAAATTACCGGGAAGTAAAATGAAAATGAAAATAGATAACAAAAGCAAACATGAATAATGAAAAAAAACAACTAAAGTAAATGCAATTTTAATAATGAAAATGAAATTAAAAGGAAAACATGTTTTTTTTCCTCTCTGCACACCCCTCGTACATAGATGATGATAATAAATGCTTGCTGTGGCAGAGGCTGGCCATTCTTCAACTGGACCCTTTAAAAAAAAAGTCACTGCTGCGAACACTGCTGGAGAACTGTGACTGGAGCCACAGAAACTATTAGTGGACGTCATTGTCAGACAATGCACGGAACATTGTTAATGCAGTGAAGCTGGGCAAACTCACATTAGTGGCTTACATAGCAAGTTGTATCAACCTTGGTTGCTGGGGTTCTTTCTTGCAAGGCAACTCACATGCCTTCTCACAACATGCCATTGGTTTTCCACCCATTTCCACCACTCTGCCTCATCCAAATGAGTCTTGATGGAGGTGCAAGAACAGATGTCCATACCACTGCAACATTTGCTACAGATGAAGACCCATCAGAATTCTACCTACCTCATACTGGAGTGGCTTCTGATACAAATGAAGGTCATGCAGTGCATGGAGGTTGAGAGTCCAAAAGTAGTATCAATCAATATAATTTATTAAGCGTGGCCATGGCCATTGCTGAGTATTATCAACATAGACATCAACAAAACATTGAACATCAACAAACATGAACAATATCCCTAGTGCGTGAGAGGATCTCCCTGGAGATAGCCATTGGTGGCTTGTGTGAAAGATAAGGCACCAACAGTCCCAATGACCCAAGATATGCCTCCATCTTTTCTTGCCACAGGTTGACATAAGAATCTTTCATTGAAAGTTAGAGCAATTCCGAGCATTGCGCCCACTGAAAAGTTTACACCACCATTTATAAGCTCGATCCAGGGCTTCTTGGGACCAGCTACTTTGACCCCACTCCAATCTAATAACTGCATGGGGAATACCCCAGGGGCCCACGAGAAGACCCTGGAGAAAGCTGGCATGGGTGGAATCTAATAGGTGGCCAAAAGCAGTAAGAAAGAATCCTTTATCTCAAATTTCCCCTGTGCAGTGGAGCCTTATGTGAGACCCAATACAATTGCTGAAACCGTGTAATGACACCAGAAAAACAGCCAGCAGCAGGGATGCATCCCTCAGTCTGTGCCTCAGATGTGTGCAGTAGGCATACTCTATAAGAGGGGATGATGACAGCACCACACCACATGTAATACCACTTAGAGGTCAATGTTCATCAACTTTGATCAGGAAGCAGTGCAAGAGGAAGTGGGTTCATTTCCCCCTGCATCATCACATCATGGTGAGCATCATGCACAATAGGACAGACCATGTTGATTTTCAAAATCTGTGGGAACCAATCCTAAGATATGGAATGGGAGCCCTCCGACCATCGGGGAGCATAGCAGCACCAGTGTGCTCTCATGGTCCTAATTTATTGATGCATGACCAAAGGTTATTGCAATGAAACATTAACTATACATAAGCGAATAAATAAACATCAGTGCCCAAATAATATGATAAGCATTGATCGGCACTATTGTAGCCAAGCATAAATTCAAAGAGACATACCATATGAACCCACAGGGATAGAAGAAGAGTTATATAATATTAAAATACTTACTCACTCATATCATCAGATACATAGCAAATATATTTTAATTAATCCTGGATTAATCCTACCATCTTAAATTGCTAAATACATGATACCGGATCTAGTAACTAAATAATACCAAATCCGGTAGACTGATAAAATATCATTCTCTTCCTGGTGGACTCAATGCTTACTGAGTTGATACACCCATTTAGCGAGGCCAAGTAATATCTCGAAGGTGTTATTCCCCAAGCACTGTTGTACCAACTGTACAGGGGAGGGATGTGACCATGTAACCAGCCAGGGGGGTCAAATACAATTTCCTCCAATACACAGTCAGGGAGAAGCCCTGTACAAACAGTCCATTGACCCAGAGAAACCTTCCCAAGACCACAACCCTAATTCACTGCAGTACTGGCAAGGGAAGAGGGATAACTAGCCTGCGCTTTACAATCTTGCTGCTTCTCATCTGGGCTGCCCACTCAGCTCTGTCCCACTGGAGAGACTGTTTAGTTTTTCAGGAAACATTGTGGGTGACAAATGTACATGCCTGTCCAGCACCAGCCTCAAGAGGCTGGCATTCTTACGCATGAACAATGAGTACATCCCTGAGGGCAAGGCCTCACTGCTCTTGCTTTCAGAGCTGGACTCTGGTGACATGGTACACAGTCACATAGGAGGAGATCCTTCAGCTGCACCTGATCCAAATGAGGATGCTTGTGAGGGAGTTTTTGAGCACTGAACAAATTCCTGGGGTTGTTAAAAAGCTGCAATTTGGTGCAAGCATATTTGTGTACTAATTGCTTCTGCTTGCTCTGAACTTCTCTGAAGTCATATTGTTGGTTGGCTGCCTACGGACATGGTGGGTGGGATCGTGTTGACTCAGGTGTGATTGCGTACCTCATGTCATGATGATGACATGACATAAATACTAATTTCTGTGGAATAGGTTGTCCAAGACAGATGTGGAATCTCCTTCCTTGAATATTTTCAAAACTCAGCTGGACAAGCATCCATCTTCAGTACCATAGGCAGAGACAGAATGTCCAGTCTCCTGTCTTGGAACAGAAGAGTAACTAGATGATACTTGATGTACCTTACAGTTCTATGATGCTATGAATTACATTCTTTCCCAAGTGAAACACAAAGCTAATAGGGTTGAATTAGACTTGATCATTCAACCACATAGCATTTACACTGGTTAAAAAATTTGGTTGAAGGCATTGCCCTGCCCTGATTTGGGGCTAGGGCTGATACGGAGATAGTGGGGGGAAATATTCTTGGTTAATAATAATATCCAGTATTCTGAATAATTTGGTGGTTATATGGTAACTAAATGGGGACAGCAGAGGTGAACCACCAAACTGGATTACCAGATATTACTGCATTGGCATTAACCATTATTACTATAAAACCATGTCTGGAGGGATGGAAGGAGTAAAAGAAAATGTATGGGCAAACAGTAATGCAGTAAATGGTCGTGCATAGCAATCATTTCAATATTTTGGTTACAGACATTTCAGCACTGTTAGTTGAAATGAAATCACTAAAATACCAAAATAACCAAATGGCAATAGCCAAAATATCAAAACAATCTATGGAAGTAGCTGAATCAAAAATAACGGAGTAAGGGGATATATGAAAATATTTGGAACAAAATGTATAGTTTGGATATTTGGAAGTCTATCAAAAATGTGAATAATATTTTAAAATAGCAAATCTACTATTCATTTTAAGTTCTACATATTTCTAAATTCCACAGCTTCATAATACAACAAAGAATATACTCCCCACTGACCATCATAGCATTCCCTAAGAAACACTCACCAAGACTGATATCCAGACATTTTGCATCTGGGCTAGAGGTGAAATGAGTAGCAAATTTTCTACTCGTGAGTAATCCTGCAATTTCTGGCACTCTATGGAATGCCTGAGGGATGCTCATACGCATGTGCAAGCAGCTGACAGACTGCCCGACATTGCTGGGATCTTATTCTTCACAAGTAGATCCGCCTCCCAGGCCTGCAAATTACCTGGGATGTAGGGAGGGCTCCAGGCAGTGGTGGAGGTGCTCTAGGAGTTTTCTGGGCAGTGGGGAAGCTCCAGGTGGCTCTGGACAGTGGCAGGTAGGGATGTGTGAACAGAACCAGGTTTGGATGTTTGGCCGTTCGGGGGTTCAGGTTGAACATTGAGTTCGGACTCGGTATTGGGTTTGGTCGGGCTCACTTCGGTCTTTAGTTCGGTGCAATCGGGAACTGAAAATGACATTTGGTTTTTGAAATAAAGGGAAAAAACTGAAAAACGTATTTCCAGCTATAACATTTTTGTTTCTTATTCGCTTTTGATGCAATTTGGGGAGATTGTACCCCGGTGGAGGGCACTATGTGTACCAAATTTCGGAAAGATTAGACAAAGCAAACCAATTTCAGTAGCAATTGAATGTTGTGCTTTTAAGAAAAGCTCCATACACATTCATGGCTACAACTTCTTTATCTTGCATCCAATGTTCATGAAACCTGTGTATATTATGTGCCTCCATATGCTTAATACTTCTGCCAATTTTTAGAAAGAGTGGATAATGGGTCCCAAGGGTATGACATTAATCTGAAAATATATTTCCAGCTGTAACATTTTGATATTCCATTCTGTTTACAGGATATTTGGCAAGAATGTATCAAATACCTTTCCTGCCATTTCAGCAAATGTACAGGAGATTTTGATAAAGGGACCCAATTATATAAGCAATTGATGTTGTCCCTGTGAAGATCATTATTCAGATGAATATCAGCATATTCAGTGCCAGTCAGAGGCAGGCACCCTGCATGGCAGGGGGAGAGAGACTGTAGGAGGAAGGATGTGGAGCAACCCCAAAGACTGACAGACACATTCAATGGCCAAACACATTACTGCAAGCTTCTAGCTTTACAGGACCAATTGGTAGTGGCTTCGAGGTGGGCATAGGGGGCGGCCCTGAGGCGGGCATAAGCAACATAACTGGGACTTCTGAGATAGCATCCCAGCAGTCAGGAGACATAGTTTAAACACATCCAGGCTGGCCAATTATCATCACAATCACATCCTGCAGCACTGAGACAGAGGACATAAGAGAATCTCTATTGACTCTTTCCTAAACAGATGCTTCTGACTTCCCAGAAACAAGTGGGGGAGATATGTTGGGATGGTCCCAGCACAGAATGAGGATATTTGGTTGACATTTCTGTTGGCCAATTCGCATCACAAACCGATCTTATACCACAGTGACATAAGAGAATCCCAGGCATAGGCCCCTTCTCTACATATGTTGTACAGGCATATAAAATTGGGACCCTTTATAAAATCTTTCTGATATTTGGCAGAGATGATCATGAAAGTGTAATATATAGCCCTGCCAAATTTCATGTACACTGGTTGGACTACAAAAATGTTATAGTCAGACATACATTCATATGTTAATTGCTTATACCACCAGGACCCTTTTTTTAATACTTCTGAAATTTGGCAAATACAGTAAATATGGGAAGGGGTATAAACTGTTCAAGTTTCACCTACATTAGATGTGAGGCAAAGAAGTTATAGCTAAGAATGTATATGTAGAATATTGCAAAATACAATAATTCAACTGCTTCTAAAATTGGATTCCTTTATCCAATCGTTTTGAAATTTGGTACACATAATGCTTTCTATTGGAGGTATAGGAATTCCAATTGACATCTACATAGCATAAAAACCGAAAATGTTACAGCCTATAATGTGTTTTCCATTGAAACTAATGGAAATTCAATTCCAAACTCACCGAACGCATCCGAACTGAACGTTCAAATTCAAGTTCGGTTTGCATGTTCGGTTCGGTCAACTGAACTATTCGAGATCAGTCCAAACTCTGAACTTCCGAACAGCGTTTACCCATCCCTAGTGGCAGGAGGGCACACACAGTTGGGCAAAGGAAGCTTGGACTCAGTATTTAAAACAAACAGCCTGGCTAGCTGAGCAGATACACCCATGCAACAGGATTTAGGGAAATGTAGTTCACAAAAGGCCTCTTTGTGGCTGAAATGATTTCTTGTGAACTACATCTCCCAGAATGCCTTGTAAGCTGTCCTTAAAAATGGAGGGGGCATATTAAATTGAATGACAAGGAATACAAATTGGAAATAATAAAGCCAATACAAATAACAGTTGGAAGTAATGGGGCTTTGTGAATGCGCTGTTTTTGCAGCAAAATGTCGATGTTGAGGATAAATAGATCAATATAATAATAACAAACCAGACCATAAATAGAAGATAACACAATAAAAACATTCAAGACGTGAGGACAATAGTGAATATATACAACAGAAATAACAACATAAATGTGTATTTATTCTGGCTTGGACTGTTGCATCTGCTGTTCCACCTTGTTTTACATTCTTCTTTAGGAAATTATTTCTTCAATGCAAACTATAGTAACATTTGAGTTGGCCTAAGACTTTGTTCCTGATTCCAGGAAACATATAGACTATTTAGGCATTTTACTATCTAAAGCTATTCATTTCACTGATTGCTGCTCTTGTTTCCTACTACCAAATGCTGCTTTTTCTTGGGATGTAATAAGTGTATGTGATATATTTTAAAAAGGAAGTGTTCCTGTGAAGGACAATAGGCCATCAGGAGTGGCAAGAACAACCCAACTCCCCAGTTTCTCCCTATTGTCTCTTTCCTGTCATTCTCCCAGTCCCTTGGCCCCATCATTCCTGCTATTACCATTGGCCTCCTACCTATCATTCTACCCAGCTTCCATTTATTCAAACAACTCCAGGTGGCCTTGCACTAGGGATGTGCGAACACCGGGGGTGTGTGTGTTGGTGTTTAGCCCGTTCAGGGTTCGGCTCCCATGAAACCATTCGGGTTCAGGCTGTTTGGCCCAAACTTGTTCGGTTTCACTGAACCCATTTGGGTGGGGGACAGGGGGGAACCCAGTTTTCCCTCCTCCTCCAGGCTGTGCGGGTGGAAGGGGCTCTGGGGCTCATCCCCCATACACACCCTGCCCAGCCTGGTAAAAACTTACAAAAACAAAAAACAAACCGACCCCAGGAATCGACCTACCAGGTGGTGCCAGGTCTCCAGCCCCAGGTCCAGAGACAGCAGCGGTAGTGGTGGTGGGTCTGGATCCAGTGGTGCTCTGGAGCACTTCAGCCCTCCCTCAGTTCCCAGAAGGCCTATAGGAGGCCTGAAGCAGTCAGGAATGCCGTGAGAGCCGGACCTGGTGCTTCTGCTGTCGCCACACCTGAGGCTGGAGCCCCAGCACCACCAAGTAGGTCGATCCCTGGGGTGTTGTGTTTTTTTTTTTAAAAAAAATTACCAAGCTGGGCTGGGGGGGTGAGGTTAGCCCCGATGCCCCTTCTACCCATGCAGCCTGGAGGCAGAAGGGGGAGGGAAAACCGGGTTCCC
>QEPC01009343.1:2828545-2845250 GCA_003113815.1 Sphenodon punctatus | reverse complement strand
TAGCTTTTCTGGGGCACCACCTCCACCACTGCCCTCAGCCACGCTGCTTGCCCTATTGTGGAGGGCGCCATGCTCCCCAGAGTGGCCTGAAGATAGGCTGAGCTGCTTCTGCTGCTGCCAATAGAGGTGCTGCTGGTGCTGTTAACGCTAGGGATGGGGGCAGGGATATACCTGGCTGGCTGAAAGGGGTGACTTCTCCCACTCCCACCATTCACAGGGGTGTGCTGCTGCATAGTCCACTCTGCTTTCCAGACCCTAGCCACCAGCCCACCCTTCCAGTGGCCATAGAGCGCTGTTTGGCATGCCAAATTGCCCTTGACCCTGGGGTCCAACATTGTTGCCAGTACATATTCCTCCTGCTGCAGGAGCGCTTCAAAACGCATCTTCAGCCCTGACTTCAGCTTCTGCACCAGGTCAAGTGTCTCATCGGCCAGCTTCCTGCCCTGAGGGCCACAATCCTGCCCCCTGATAATCTCGTCCAGCCTTCTCTGGAGACTCCGGACCAGAGGGATCACCTGGCTGAGGGTGGCTGTGGAGCTGCTCACGGTCTCTGTCATGGCCAGAAACAGTCTCAAGACGAAGACCATGTGATCCAGGATCTCCCATTCCACCCCATTAAACCCTTCTGGTGCCCCGCTGTCCAGTTGAACCTGATGTAAGGTGGCTTTCTGCTCAAAAAGCTGCTCGAGCATCAGGAAGGTGGAATTCCACCTGGTGGCCACATCCTGGACCAGCTGGAGACCTGGGGACCCTTTATCCGCCTGCTTCTCCCAGAGGAGCACACTGCCCTTCATGATCCAGCTGAGGAACCTCGCCAGCTTCCTCCCCCCACTCAATCAGGGAGATACCGGTGCCTTCTGCATTCCCCTTCTCCCCCAAATCCAGAGCATTCCTGACCATACGATGCAGGGTGTGTGCAGAGCAAGGGATGCTGGTGAAGCCCCCGTCATGGACTGACTTCAATATATTTGCGGCATTGTCCATCACCCCACACCCCTTGGTGAAGGCTGCGCCTGGCATGACTCATTCCCTCACCATGGCACTCACGGCTGCCTCAATGTTCCTGGTGGTGTGGGGGCTGTCCATTACTTGTGTTTGAAGCAGGGCCCACCTATACCCTGCTTTGGGACCCCTCCTGCCACTGCCAAGCGCTGCCTCTTGGTCCTGCCACCAGTGCACTGTTACCACCAGGTAGGCATGCTGGGCGTTCCTGCTTGACCACAAGTCCATGGTGAAGTGGACAGTAGCCCCCACCCCTCAGCCCCTGCCAGCTGCTCCCTCCCCCACTCCTTCAAAACCGTGTACAGGGCTGGCACCACATTCCGACTGAGGTTGGTGCAGGACAGAAGCTTAAACTGGGGGGCCAGGAACCCAATCAGCCACTTGAAGCCCATGTCGTCCACAATGGAGAAGGGCTGCCCATCCAGCGCAATCATTTCACCCAACAGGTGCTTGGCTTTCTCTTGAAAGCCACGCCGCCCTCCAGCTGCCGATGTCCTTGGCAGCTGCCCCAACCCCAGCTTCTCCATGGTGGGCTGACGCTGCTGGCGAGGCTCCTGCTGTTGTTCTACCCCCCTAGTAGCAGGAATACTGCTCCTGCTGCTAGAGGCAGCAGTTGGTGCAGGATACCTGCCTGCTGAAGGAGGCAGGCGACTGGCTGCTGCAGTTGGGAACCCACTGCATACACTTTCCCTGTCTTCCTGCTTAGCAGCAGAGCGCTGTGGCATGATTTCAGGTGCCTCACCATGGCAGTTGTTCCAACGCTGGTGAGCACCTGCCCACGCTTCACCAGCTTATTGCACACAGTGCACTGCACCTCCCTGGGATCCTCTGCCCACACCAGCTTGAAATGTGCCCAGACAGAGGATTCCCCCCCGCCCTCCTGCCTTCTGGACCACCCTGGGTGATGCACTGCTACCAGCACTGCTGGGAGGGGCAGAACTTGGTGGCAATGATGACACAGCTCTGGGAGGAGAGACAGCCATCGGCTCAGCTCCAGACATCTCCTCTGCAGGACTAGTGTCTTCTTCTGCCTCACTGTTCTCAATCACTGTGATGTCCCATGAAGGGGAGTACTGGGACCCTGAGGCTTGCCTGCCCATCATGCTACTGCCACTCTCCCTCTTGCACCCCCCCTCTATAGCTGCTACTGCTGCTGCTGCTACTCGTCTCCCTGCTGCCATTGCCCATGGATCGGGCCCTGCTTCTAGCAGGCAGGGTGGGATCCACCAGCTCTGGGCTGCTCTGGATCGCCTCGACAATGGGGGACTTTGGTGCCCTAAATCAGGCTTACTGAGTTTGGGATGTGGTGATGTGCTCGGGCTCCTGTTGCTATCTGTTGCCACTCCTCTGGCACAGCCCCTACCCCTACCACCTCTGCCATGTGCCCCATTGCCCGTTTTATGGGCACAGACTGGCCTGTCCTACTTCCCTTCTCCATGTCTTCCAAGTCAATGCACACAGCACACAAAGATTATATATATATGCATATATATAATTCAAATTTTTTATCTAATATTATATATATTTAGATTATCTACACTAACTCTAACTATAGTATTAAGTATTCTAAAATCTATATAACTAAATATTATATCTAAAGGCCTAGTCCTACAAAAACTGAAATAACATTATCTATCTCTATACTTTAGCTAACTTCTATGTATCTATCTATCTATCTATCTTCTAATATCGATCTAATCTATCTGTATATACAGTATTACACAGGGATGGGAGGGNGTGAGAGCCGGACCTGGTGCTTCTGCTGTCGCCACACCTGAGGCTGGAGCCCCAGCACCACCAAGTAGGTCGATCCCTGGGGTGTTGTGTTTTTTTTTTTAAAAAAAATTACCAAGCTGGGCTGGGGGGGTGAGGTTAGCCCCGATGCCCCTTCTACCCATGCAGCCTGGAGGCAGAAGGGGGAGGGAAAACCGGGTTCCCTCCTGTCCCCCGCCCCCTGCCCGAATGGGTTCAAAACTTGAACTTTGTTTGACCGGTTCAGGCAGGGGGAAGTTCAGGTTGTTCGTGAATGGCTCCAACACTCCAACTTTGGACTGAACGCTGAACACCCGAACTGTGTTTGCACATCCCTACCTTTCACTCATTAGTCCACCCAGCCCGCATCATTCAAGCTGCTCCTGGTAGCCTCATCACCTTTCCATTTCCTCTCCATGACTTCCTCACTGTCTGTTTTCACATGGACACGGACACACACACACCCTCACACACATGTGCAGGTGGTGGTGGGGTGCCTGTATGAATGCTGGGGCAGGTGCAAGGGGTATCGGTGGGCATCCCTGGAAATGCCACAGGTCATGGGTGGGTGTGTGTGCTTGCTACCATGCTCCACTCACCTCCACTCTGATTCTGTTTGGAGCCCCCCTGAAGTCAAAGGTAATTTGTGTGGTAGGGGATAGAACTAGCAGTATTGATGGGTGAGCAACTCATCGGGTACCATGCAAACAATCAGTGGTATTCATTCTCACTCTCAAGAGTTCAAGTACCATGGATTCAGTGAGTTTGCTTGTTTGCTAGGATGCCCATTGCAGCCCTAATCTGGGCCAGTTGTCAACCTCCAGTTGGAGGACTATCTCAGGCTGGATCTTCCGGTCTTCTGCTGTAACTGCAAAACCTGACTCTTTTGTCAGGTTTTTGGCAGGGGGGAGGGCGGGTTGGGAGGGGGCAGGGGATGGGTTAGAGTGGAGTGATGTCCCAGTAGTGGCTATTTATTACTTTGTGGTATTTTATATTTTTTTCTAATGTTGTATTTTTATATCTTATATGTATGTTTTATTTTGTTCTGTTATTTTAGTGTTGTATGCCACTCCAGGTCGCCAGAGGTGAGAGGAGCGGGATAGAAGTGCAAATAAATAAGTAAATAAATAAAACCTGGAAAATTGAAAAAGACCCCACTTCCCAGACTATCTGGATGAACACGAGAAAGGTGTTCATAAACAACATAAACAGTAATAACAGGACACAGGATGTTTCCAGGGGGCAATGGAAGTTTTGGGAGAACACTTTTGGTCTCCAAGTGTCAATTCCCCATGTGCTAAAGGCAGATAATAGCACTCCCTTAAATCATGAAGATTTTCAGAGGATGCAGTCATTAAAGATGGTGAGATGAAGAAACTGGGTGCTAATGGAGACCATGTAAGTAGGACTGTGCATGCACGGGGTCAAATATTTGTATCTGCATGAATCTATATTTGTGGGTTTGATGTTGCATTTATTTGTATTTGTATCTGTGCCTGTGTTCACTGCATTTCCCCCTTTGTTACCAATGTAAAAACAAAGTGAACATGGGTCTCTGTATATGGGCTATTTTGGCACAGAAGTGCAGTGCGGCTCTGCAAGTTTGACTGGCCTATAAGGAAAGAAAAATGCAGTCAAAACTGCTGCTAAGTATGCTACTTTAAAAGGCGAACACTGGTTTGGAGAAGGATGGAGAATACAGTTAATATGGTGGGGAAGGTTGTTAGATTGGGGGGCATGGAACGAGGCATTAGGGATGTGTGAACAGAATGCGGTTCAGTGGCTCGGTCATTCAGTTCGGAAGCCGAGTTTGGGTTCAGTCGTTCGGTTCGGGAGCCATGTTCGGGTTCAGTCGTTCAGTTCAGTGGAGTTTGGTTCAGTCGTTCAGAAATCGGTTTCGGTCTAGGCATCACGTAATCCTGTGATCGCTGCAGAACCTGGGAACTGGAAATTCAAGTGCATGCAGAGCTTGTGTGGAGAGAGAGTGTGTGTGTTGTGGCTGGCTGGCTGTTTGGTTTTGTTTCATTTGTTTTGGATGTGTTTGACTTGGTGTTGGTTTGACTGTGTTGGTTTGGTGAAGAGGACCTGGGGGGGAAGGCCAAGGTGGTGGAGCCAGTGGAGGAGGAGGAAGAGGTTGCTGTTGCCGCTGAACCTTCGGTGGTGGAGGTCGGCTCCCCAGAAGAGGAGCAAGAGGGCACAGGATGTGCTGACAGGTTTGTAAACTTTATTTTTACTTTGAGGACAAGAAGAATAGAGTACTATACTGTAGTTCAAGCTTACCGGTGGGTGGGTGGGTTGTTGGTGGGTAGTCAGGCACAAGCAGTGGGCATCATCAGCAGATGTCTGTCACAGAGAGAAAGTGTAGGGTTCTGGGGCGGGCTCTTCCAGCAGTTAGGCACAAGCAGAAGGAAGCACCCACCCAAACATGTGCCAGTCATCTAGCAAGCGTTTCTCCATTGCCATCCCTCTCTAGCACCCAAAGAAGGGTGGGAGTTTCACGTGCCAGCCAGGGTCTTTCAAGTTGCCATCCCTTGCTATCACCCAAAGAAGGGCAGGAGTTGCATGTGCCAGCCAGTGTCTTTTGGATTTGCACATGCCAGCCAGGGTCATCATCTCCCATTGCCATCCCTAGAACCCCAAGGAGGGAGGACTAGAGCCATCATCATAAATGCATAATATTACTTAGGTGTTGTTTAAGTGTTCCTGTTTCAGAGAGGGTGAGGAATCTGATGCTGCCCCCGACGCTGGTGCCACACATAGGACACTGAGGTGGAGGTCACCAGTGCCACTGCCAGTCAGCAGGTGCAGAAGGTCCAATGTCTGGCAGTGGTTTGATAAGGCTAATGGATTCTTCATCTGCACGGTAAGGCACGGGGGCTGGAACAACAGGGAATGGATTGCCCTATGATGTGTTAGGAAGTCCCCTGCAGAGAGAGATTGATCACCCACCAACTTGTGGAGACAGAATGCAGGCAGGGCTTGACAGACCATTGGTCTGATGCAGTATGGCACTTCTTATGTTCCTATCTTTTTATGTTCCCTAGATATGCAACAAAAGATTTAAGCAGCACAGCCAGGGGACCACATCGGGGCTCATAGCCCACATTGAAGAAAAACATAATATTGATGTGGTACGTGGTCCTTCTGGGTTGGGAAGGCACAGCAGCAGCAGGGGCTCTGGCATGGAGGAGCAGCAATGCCGGATAGAAGGGAGGAAAACCCAGAAGAAACGCCGGCACCTCAGCCCTTCCACCTCTAGCTCTGCTGGTGACGAGTCTCCAGCCCACCGGGAGGAGTCAGAGGAGGAAAGGGATTTCCGTGGACAGCTGCAGAGGACCAGAATACAATATATGGTGGTGCTGAAGGTCCAAGGCCGCAGGATGGAGGACCAGCTGGTGCAGCAATTCCAGGTGCTGACAGCAAGAGAGCAAAAGGTGGAGGCATACGTCAAGTACCTCTGCACAGAGAGGGAGGACCTTGAGGTGCACCACCAAATGGAAGGCCTCCGTTGGAGGGGCCGTGGAGTTTGCCGTGCAGCATGGCTATGAGCTGGAGGAGAACATGCTGCCTGCCCCTGGGTCCCATGCACCCATTCCCATTACTCCAACATTCTGTGGGATAGGCACACTGAGTACATTTTATTTTCATTGTGTATATCAATATTTGTTCTATATTTTATAAAGTTGTAATGTATGTTGTTGTTGTTGTTGTTGTTTAAAAAAGTTTTTATAAAAGTTATATTTGTTGATAATAGCTTTGTTTGTACAGTCCAATCTTTTATCCCTCTGTGCTGAAGTTCTGGCAGGTGGAAGAATCTCATTGTATATACAGCTTGTCAATGAGATCCCTACCTGACAACAGCACTAGGTAGGGTATTAGCCTCAAGATGTTCCAGCAGCAGGATCTCAACTTGTAGACAGCCCCCCAAGAGGTGCAGGGTTTGTGTCTGTGTGTGAGTGTGCCAGAGAGAAAGAGAGACAGGCTCCTTGGCAGCGGTCAGCAAGCAGCAGGTGCTGGTGGTTAGAGGACAGTGGGTTGCCGGGGTACAGAATCCTTGGCATAGACAGCATAGGTGTATGTAGGTGACATTGGCAGCAGAGCAGACATTGGTTGCCAGGGAAGACAGGCAGACAGGTGGGCAGCGTGGCATGAGAGGCAGTCAGGCAGACNCTAAGCTGAGAGTCTGACAGCAGCCCAGCTTCAAGCTAGATATGTGCTCCAGTTTCGGGGGGAAGGCATCAAGTTTGAGATCTCAAATATTATGTTTTTTCAGAACTGCTGAATTCTCTTGAAACCCAAATACACACACCTAGAATTTGTATTTTGAATATGGAACCCGAAAGGTCTTTTTTTGCATTTGTTTGTATTTTCTTGAAAGCCGAATGCACAGCCTGACATGTAAGTAAGTATCCTAGGTAGTTCTCTCATCCTTCCTCTCAAAGGGAGGTCTGTACCTCAGTTCTTATCTTAGAAATAGGGTTAACGGTGTGCTTAAAATTGTGACTTGCCACAAATTTAGAGTTGAAATGAATCAGCTCCGCTAAAATGCCGTGCCAAATCTCTGCTGAATCATTCCAATTCAGGGAGGAGGGAAACTGGAACATGGTCCGGCTCCCCACTTCCATGCAGCATCTTTTTATGCATAGACGGGGGCAAGCACATCTTCTGTGCATGTGCAGAAGGTCTCCTGTCTCCTGTCCATGTATGAAATGGTGTTGTAAAGATGAAGGGGAGTTGGAGCCGGTTCCAATCTGGATCCCCATCAAAATGCAGATCGGAATATCATGAGCCGTCCATGTTCTGATGGACCCAGATTCAAGTCAATGGATCTTTTGATGACGGAATCCATCTGAAGATGAAGTTTCAGAACTACTCATGACTATGCATCAGAGAAGTGGCTTGCTCTCCTGTCATATGACTTCCTAGGCACTTTGCAAGATATTATTTTTGGAATGGCCTAAAAACTGTTGAAATATGTGTGCTGTGTCTTCTTTTGGAAGCAGTTCTTCTCATGCCCCTGCCAACACCAAGCAAGATGATGCTAACATGTCTGAAAGAAAGCTTGTGCCACATGTCTGCACCCCTCCCCGGCATCACTAACTCCAGTGTGGCTCTCTCTACTCTCCTTATCAGTGCTTTTACATATAAACATTTTATTTAGGCTGATCAGCTGAGAACCCTGCCTTGGATTTCACACTTAAGGAGGGGGAAGGGGCAAGTTATTCAAGTCCCCCCCCCCCCATCTCCTACCTCTGCTTTGCAGATGAAGCTCATTGCTTGAGGTAAAACAAATGGGATATTTTGTATTTGTTGATATTATTCATAAGTTGATATCCAGTGAAGCGGGGCTAAAAATCTGTTTTGTTGAATTCAAAACAAAGTGGATGAATTTGTCAGCAACAGCATTCACCCCAGATATTTGTTTCAGTTGCTTTTACTGCAATGACTTTGGGGCTGATCCTAAGCCCCACACAACATGCGTACAACATGTGCACATCCCACAAGCACACCTGGTATTACTGCTTTGTCATCCATTTCAAATCCTGGGAGATAAAACCACTGCAATACTGAATTTCTTGCACTCCCTTTTCCCTTGTGCTTCCTTGTCACTTGCTGACTGATATGTTGATTACTTTAGTAATCTTTAATCCAGTTGCAGATTGGTCAAAACAAAGGGAAAAATGTAGGACAACAATTTTGATTGGAGGCACTGAAGTAGAGGTTAAGGGGTACTGAGGGGAGGTCAAGGAATGGGCTATTTGCACAGTGAGTGGCTCAGAAATGAAGAAACAACAAACCTGGAAGTAAAATGGTACCCTCAGTAATACAGTAAACAGTAGGGGTGGGACTTGGGGCACAAAACCGGTTGCCGGTTTTACCGGTTACCAGTTTACCGGATTAAAACGGTATACCGGTACCATTTTCCCCCCCCATTAATTTCAATGGGGAACTGTACCCATTGAAATCAATGGGAAAAACCCCCATACCTCCCCCTCCCAGGCTGCGCTGGTGGAAGAGGGGACACACACCCCCACCCTGCCCAGCCTGGATTTTTAAATTTTATTTTATCCTGAAATCCGGCTGCTAGTGTGTGCTCCGGGTCACCGCTATGCCAGTGGCAGTGACCTGGAGCCCGTACCAGCAGGTACTAGGTGATCCCTGGGGTGGGGGTGGTTTATCACTCCCCCACCCCAGGGATCACCCTACCCCCCCCAGATCGCCTTACTTGTCCTCTGGGTGGCGGCGGTGACAGCCGCACGGCGCAGGTCTGGGAGGCTTCAGTGCTAGTGACTGGCTTCCCTTCAGCACATCACTAGGTCTTCCAGGGAAACCTGGAAGTTCCCTGGAAGGCCTAGTGAAGGGCTGAAGGGAAGCCAGCCATTAGCGCTGAAGCCGCCCGGACCATGCTGCTTCTGCCACTGCTGCTGCCCGGAGGACAAGTAAGGTGATCTGGGGGGGGGTAGGGCAATCCCTGGCGTGGGTGGGGTATTAAACCATCACCCACCCCAGGGATCACCCTGTCTGCTGCTGGTGCAGGCTCCAGGTCACCGCCACTGGCATGGCGGCAGCCTGGAGCCTGCACTAGCAGCCAGACTTCAGGTTAAAATTCATAACAAAAAATACAGGCTGGGCAGGGTGGGTGGGCGGTGTCCCCCCTTCCACCCACACAGTCTGGATGGGGGAGGGAAAGTGAGTGGTTTTTTAAAAAATTATTTATTTACATTGCGGCCATTCATTTCAATGGCCGCAATGTAAAAAAAACCAGCATGGGGAACTGGTACCGGTACCTCAGATTTCCAGGTTAATCCGAAACTGCCGTTACAGCAAAATACCAGCAGTTTCGGATACCGGGGGAACCGAAATTCCCACCCCTAGTAAACAGTAAATGAATGGTACACAGTATGTGGTAAACAGTAAGTGGAAAGTTGGTAAAGGGGACAGTATCTCATGGTATTGCAAGAACTGAGGAATTGCATCAGTATCGGAAAACAGTCAGGAAATTGATTCCGGTTCCTGATATGGCAAAATTTCTCACAAGCAGCAATTTAGCTTTTCATTTTAGCCCGAGTCCAATAGCTAAAGCATGCCTTTTGGAGCAGGGGGATCTATGTTCAATTCTAGCTTGCCATTGGCTCGCTGTGTAGTCTCAAGTCAATGACTCTTTCCACTTTGGTTCCCCATCTTCAAAACTGGGTGGATATGGGTTTACCCACCACCCAGACTTCTTCTAAGGTTTAATAGGATCATCTGTTCCATGACCATTCAACCATAAATACCAAACCCTTCCAATATTTTTGCCTCCCACTTTGCTCTATTCATTTTCCCCTTGCAAAATGTTTTTCAGATCACCACTACACCACTCTGTAGTCTGTAGTGTTAACTATCCACCTCCTGCATCCCCATCTGTTGCCCTACAATAAGCCACAGTCTTGACAAATTGGTCTTTCATCATCTGACAGATATGCCCAAACAGCCCCAGCTTTCCTTTTACTAAACCATTAATCTTTCTTTTCTAGGCATCTTTCTGTTCATCTCATTCCTAATTAGAGCTGAAATGGACAGCACATTTGCTACCCACAAGTGATACTCGGTAATGTCTAGCATTTTTAGTAGTCTATTTGGTGCTGGATTGGTACTTCAGTACCGAGTTGGGAGCCCGATTATCCAAAAATATCAGGTATTACTTTTGCCAAGTTACCAAGTTAATGAGTTACTGTTTTAGCGATTGGTAAAACAGTAAATTGTTATGGTAATCAAGACAGGAAGTTTAAAAACAGTAGAAGTCAGAAAATCAGGACAAAAAATGGTAAACTGGTACCTCAGGTACAAGGTCTAATCAAGTACCAAATAGTACCCATTGTTACCTGGTCGAGTTTCTGAATTTGGATCGATATTAATACCCATATATGCAGGTACTCTTTTTAGCTCTCTTCCTAATAAGGTCCTTCCAGCTCACCCCAACTATCCTCCTTCTGCTGGTCAACTGCTCTAACAGTTTAAAAACATTTCTAATATTTCTAATATTTTAACCTAAATCTACCTTTGCCATTTGTCTAAGGCAGAAATTAATTTCGAAAGCCAATACTGAATTCAACACCTCATAGTTTTGGACCAATTGCATTCACATTAAATTAAAAACAAACAAAAAAACAAATAGTACCACCAAAGTGAACAACATACTGAAATAACAAAGTATCAGAAATGCCAAAGCAAATCAAGTGAAGATACATATATGCAAATGTCATAATGGTAGTAAAGACAAATTTTGATATTCATTGGTTGGAATGAATATTCAGATTATCTTTGTCAATATAAAATATCAGACATTTTCAACTCTATTCTTTTTCTACCCTGAGTGGTAAAGGTGAATAATTGTTCTTCATCTGCTTTATGCTAAATATTTGACAACCGTTATTGCATCCCCCTTCAGTGTTTCCTATGCTAAAAATGCTCAGCTCCGTCAATCTCATTTTATTATGCCTTGTATTCAAAATCTCAAGCATCATTGTTCCTAGCTTTTGAACTGTTTCTAATTTGTCTATCTTTCACATAATATGGTGGCTGAAACTGGACACTCTTCCAACTCAGACCTAGCCATGGTCAAGTAAATTGGTTCTATTGTATATTGCGGTACATTTTTACTCAAGTCACTCTTGGTGTCCTTGTCTTTCCTACTCTTTCCTTGGGATGATTCTGTATATTGCAGGCTGGAAGTTGATATCTCTCTCATGTTAGCTTTGCTTTGCCCTTTCCTTGGGATCCAGGGGACTTGTTTGTAGTAATGTAATTGGAAAACATGTCGTTCAAATATTAGCTCATGGCAGCAGTACCCTTGTGCCAGAGTAAGAGGAGTCAAGCAGCCCCTTCAGTTGCAACAGTTAACATCAAGAGCATCTGGCAGGAGTCTCGGGTGATTAATGTCAGGGCCTAGTTGGAGCTAGTCTAGGGGGTGACGAGGCAAGAGGTGGAATTGCAGGTGCAGAATTACTGACCAATTGGGATACTGGAAACCTAGATGTTGATTGGCCGGAAGGCTGGAATGCAGGAGGCTGGATTGCCGGGAGGCTGGAAGCTGGAGCACAGGAGCCTGGAGAGCTGGGAATGTGGGAATCTCTGACCAAAGGCTATGCTAGGCAGAGCCTGTATTGCTGTTTCCTGTGTGCCACTTAAATAGTCTGGAGTGGGGGGCAGTCAGGAAGGTGGTAATAGATGATGGGGTTGAAAGCCAATGTGATGTAATGGCTAAGTGCACATGCACAGTACTTGGATTGGGAGATAGGGGTGGGACCCTGGTTCAAGTCTCGTCTTAGCCAGAGACTCACTGGGTGACCTTGGACCAGTAACAATATTCTCTCAGCCTAAAATACCTCACAGGATTGTTGTGAGGATTTAAAAAGTTGCGTTTATATGTAAAGCTCTCCAGCTGCTATGGCAGGGGGGGTGCTATATAAAAATAAATATTTTCATTATTAAACTCAGGAGAAAATTGTGGGTTGATTCAGGTACCTGAAATACAATGAGTATATCTATTTTTACTTATTTCAGCTGTAAGGTAGACCTCCTTTATTGATACACAAGTCCCACAGCAGTGCTGTTCCTAAACAATAGGCAGTTGCTCGCCTCAGGGAACTCAGTCCAATAGCAACGTTCTTCTTAGGGAATGACTTGGCCTTAAGAACTGATGCTAATCAGAGCGAGCAAACTGCTTCCAGAGCTTTTAAATGCTGCATAAGCCAAAGTATCAACAACTCAATTAGAGTAGAAAGGCTAAGTGTGCTAGTGCTACCTAGTTGGCCTGCAAAACCGGTGTACATTTGTCTATCTATGTCACCTTGAGAAAAAAATATGAAAGAAATGAAATCCCATGATGGGATTTTAGCTAATACAATAGTGGAGTGCCACTCAGTTTCCATCTAGGAAGCATCAATCATAGAGCATCAATCAGCTGGCCATAAATCTGCCAGCAGTGCCACAATGTACAGCTAAGGAAGTGGGGCTGAGAGTAGGGGTAAAACAAGATTTTGACCCCTGCAAGAATCTCACCAAAAATGAGCTTGTCCGCGAGATTCTCCAGGTCATGAATCTCATGAGAATCGTCATTCTTGCCGCCATTCTCTGTGAGATTCTCGATTGCCACAAAAATGCCCCCCCCCCCCCGGCAATCATTCTGCGCATGTGAAAAATGGCCATTGGGGACAGCACATGCACAGAATGGTGACAGTGGACATTTTGCATATCTGCAGAGCATTTGGGGGTTTTCAAGAACCTTGCAAGATTTTTGAAAAATCTCAAAAAACACTTTACGCATGTGCAAAATGGCCACTGGGGCTGTGCATGTGCAGAATGGCGGTGGTGGCCATTTTGCACATGAGCACAGCATCTGGGGGATTTTTGAGAACCTTGTGAGATTCTCAAAAACCCTGGTGAGATCTTGTGAGATCTCACCGGGATTGCGATAATCTTGCAAGATTCTCATGAGAACGCACAGCGTTCTCATTTCAGCTCTAGTTCAGAGGTCGTGACTGTCCCAAGGCCACACAGGGTGGAAGAAGCTGAACTCAAGAGTTCTAACAGACAGAAGTAGTGTCATACATGCTCAAACCAATGGCTCATCCAGCCTGTGTCCTGTCTCCGACACTGGCCACTTCAGAGAAGTACACAACAGGTCATAATGGAGTGATTCCTTACCTGCTTTTTCCTGCCAGCTCCAGAAAGTCAGAGGCTGCATCCCCTGAAGAACTTGACTAGACCTTCGGATTCTTAGAGTTAGGTATAATCTAGTTGTCTGCATAAAAGTATCAAGGCTATGGTTATGGGGAAAAAATAGGGAATCCAGGACTCTAGATGATATGAGCTCATACAAAAGGTTTCTACAGATGTTATAGGCAGAAGGGTTATAGGCAAAACATAAAAGTGGAGGGTAAAGGGGAGTTGAAAGATTTAAAACCAGATGGATGATTTCATGGCAGACTAGAGTGGAAGTGAAGGGCTCAACAAGCTGATCTCATAGATTAAGGGTCAAGGCTAGTGAAAGGGTAGGAAACACAAAATTTTGGACAGACCTGAATAAGGAGCCTGTGAAGGGGCCAACTGAGCTTCTTTACACAGCAGAGTGGGGGATAGGTCAGCTTTCCCCACAGGAAGTGACATTAGGAAAGGAGGAGCTTAAAATTCTTTGAATGCAGGACCCTCCTTCAGAGGAAGAGAAAAAATAGGCAGCAGACGAAGATCTTCTCAAGAACCAGGAATAATTGTTTTGGAATTCTTGGATTTTTGTTGTTTACCCTTCCTGTACATACATAAATAGTGTCACTTGATGGAGCCCATTAAATCTGGGTGTAAGCAATATATTCTGGGTAGAGTTGAAATGAATGATGACTTTGCTGTTTGTAAATATTATTCACATATTTGGGTAGCCCTCTGAATATCCAAATAATATCCACACCCAGAACTATTATCGGCACATTCATTTATTTTGATATTCCAGTTTGGGTTTCCCATTGACTTCAGAATTCTATTTTGGTTATTTTGGCCATTTTGGTTACTTTGTTTTGGTACTATTTGCACTACTGACCATACACAACAGCCTATACAAAGTAACCCCAAAAATTGTGATGACAGGAAAAAAATAAAAGGAAATGTCTGAAACGAAGGGTAAAAAACAGATGTGTGGATGGTGCAGTGCCACAGTGGCTCCCTGACCCAGCCTGGGGCAGGAAACCTCAGCTGATATGGCCCAGGCCAGATTGGGGCACAGAAATAATGTGCTCATGGCTGGAAAGCTGACCTGCCACCCACACGGCCCGGGTAGGGCAAGGAGCACAACAAATACTTGGGCAGGCATCCCTGACCATGCCCTGCTCCCAGAACCCTGCCCCCCACCATGACAGACAGTCATGGCGGCCAACGACAGGTAACCATGGCAGCCAACCATGGTGACCTCCAACCTGGGGCAGGAATGGTGGGACCGCACAGATGTGCTAGCCTGTATTGGCCCATGTGGGTGGTCCTTAACCTGGACTGTGACTTTGGAGATTTTCTGAAGACACAACCCAGGCTAGTTACCTACCATGCCAGGGCAGAAGCGGACCAACATCTGGCAGCACCAAAACAGACATAGCAGTGACCCCCAAGCCACAGTAGTCCAAAGCAGACCTAAGCAGGCCACTGTCACATCTGTTTTTACTTGAAGTGTTAATAAAGAAGTAACAAACAGCTGCTTTTGAACCTTGCGCACCACACAATAGGGATGTGCAAACAGATCGTCATTCGGTCATTTGGTTCGGGAGCTGAGTTTGGGTTCAGTCATTTGGTCTGGGGACCGAGTTCGGTGGCATTCTTACAGTTCGGTGGCATTCTGTTTGGTTCAGTCATTCAGAAATCGGTTTCAGTTTCGGTCTAGATATTGCGTGGTCCTGTGATCACGTCGAAAACTGGAAACTGGAAATTCAAGTGCGTGCAGAGCTTTTGTGGGAGAAAGAGCGTGTGTGTTGTGGCTGGCTGGCTGTTTGGTTTTGTTTGGTGTGTTTTGGCTGTGTTGGACTGTGTGTTGGTTTGACTGTGTTGGTTTGGCTGGTTGGTGAGTTGGTGGGTGACTGTTTTGTTTGGCTGTTTGAAAAAAAATGAAGAGGGTGAGGATTAAGAGAGAGAGAGGGAGAGAGAGAGAGAGAGGGAGGGTGCCAGACATTGGGAGGGAGGGACAGCACCTCAGCAGCACAGCAGCAGTAGCCCTAGCCCAGACTGAGCAGGAGGAGCCCCATCCCAAGACTGCCCCTGGCATGGGATGGCATGTGCCACTTCACCATCAATCCTTGTCCATGGGCAGCTCGGGGAATCCCAGCAGTGGAAGGTTCACCTTGGTGAACAACAATTGCTCCACCAACTTGGCCCCCAGTCTCAGGCGGTGCGGGAAGCAAATGTCCCCCACCATTGAGAACACCAGCTCACTGGGGACACTGGTTGGTGTGTAGGACAGGATACCCTTGCCACTTTTGACAGGGCCGGCCACATGTTGGCCTTGCCGGCTCAGTAGGCCAAGGGATCGCTGCTGGGATTGATGCATGGCTCCTCCTCCAGGTTGATCTCCATGGCTGCTGAGTTGCCATCGTACTCCCTCTTGTAGCTTTGCTGGGGCACCACCTCCACCACTGCCCTCAGCCACACTGCTTCCCCTATTGTGGAGGACCCCATGCTCCCCAGAGAGGCCTGCACATAGGCGAAGCTGCTTCTGCTGCTGCTGCCAATAGGGGTGCTGCTGCTGCTGCTATGCTGCTACTGCTAGGGCTGTGGGCAGGGATAGACCCAGCTGGTTTAAAGGGGTGGCTGTTCCCACTCCCACCATCCCTAGGGGTGTCCTGCCACATACCCGCTCTGCCTTCTGGAACTTATCCACCAGCCCACCCTTCCAGTGGCCATAGAGCACTGTCTGGCGTGCCAAGCTGCCCTTTATCCTGGAGTCCAGCATTGTTCCCAGGACATATTCCTCCCACCACAGGAGCTTGTCAAAATGTGCCTCCAGTCCTGACTTCAGCTTCCGTGCCAGGTCAAGCACCTCATCGGCCTGCTTCCTGCCCTGAGGGCCAGGTAGGCATGCTGGGAGTTCCTGGGGGACCAGAGGTCAGTGGTGAAGTGGACAGTAGCCCCCCCAGCCCCTTCCAGCTGCTCCCTCACCTGCTCCTTCAAAGCCATGTACAGGGCTGGCACCACATTCCGACTGAGGGTGGTGCAGGATGACAGCTTAAACTGGGGGACCAGGAACCCAATCAGCCCCTTAAAGCCCATGTCGTCCACAATGGAGAAAGGCTTCCCATCCAGCGCAATCATTTCACCCAACAGGCACCTGGCTTTCTCTTGAAAGCCACGCCGTCAGCTGCCGATGGCCTTGACATCTGCCCCCACCCCAGCTCCTCCATGGTGGACTGTCAAGGCTCCTGCTGCTGTTCTTCCCCCC
>QEPC01009343.1:2797263-2815266 GCA_003113815.1 Sphenodon punctatus | reverse complement strand
GCCTGCTGCCCACTGCCAAGGAGCCTGTCTCTCTTTCTCTCTGTCACACCCACCCACACAAATACCAGCCCTGCACCTGCTGGGGGGCTGTCTGCAAGTTGAGACCCTGCTGCTGGCACAGCACATCTTTGGGTTAATAACTACGCTACATGGGGTGGCAGGTGCTGCTGGTAGGGATTGACAAGCTGTATGAGATTCTGCCACCTGCCAGCCAGAACTTCAGCACATAGGGATAAAAGATTGGACAGTAAAAAAAAAGCTCAAAACAAGAAATATGATAACTTTTATTAAAACTATTTAAATAACAACAACAAAACAACAACATTCTGAAACCAAAAGCAAACATTGAAAGAAAACTTATAAATTAAACTATGAGTCTCTGGGCCTGTCCCCTGGGACTTGGGGGAAAGACAACAGCCATTGGGGCGCAGCACAGGACTGAGGGGCGGCCACCCGGGACTCTTCCAGCTCATAGCTGTGGGAGACGGCAAACTCCATGGCCCCTTCCATGTTCCGATGTCATCTGGAGAGCGCCTGCTGGTACATTTCCAGGTGTTCCATCTGGGCAGAGACGTACTGGCCGTACTCCTCCACCTTCTTCCTCTCCACCTGGACCACCTGGAACTGCTCCACCAGGCGGTTCTCCATGGTGACTGCTGTCTCATGCACGCTGGCTACGAAGTCCTGGGTGGGCCTCCCCAACTTGGCCGGAAAGGCCTTGGCCTCAGCATTCTCCTGGGGCCTGGGGGTCTCCACATCGGGGCTGGAGGGGCAGGGGGAGAGGGCTTACATGCCATTTTTTGTGGGTTACCTTCCCCCCCTTCTTCTGGTGCTGTTGCTCGGACTCCTTGGCCAAGCCAGAATCCTCCTGCCACCTCACCATCTGGCTGTGGAGCTTTTCAATATGGGTGATTAGCCCTGACGTGGTCCCTTCTCTCTGGCTCCTTAATCTAAAGAGCATAAAAAGATAGGAACATAAGAAGTGCCATACTGCATCAGACCATTGGTCTGCATTCTGTCTCCACAAGTGGGTGGGTGGCCAGTCTCTCTCTGCAGAGGACTTCCATTCCTAACAGGTCATAGGGCAATCCATTCCCTGTTGTTCCAGCTCCCATGCCTTACCTTGCAGATGATGATTCCTTCAACCTTGTCATAAAACCTCCAGACATTGGAGTGTTTTGTCTGCCGACTGTCTGGGAGTGGCACTGGTGATTCTGACCTCCACCTGGGTGTCCTGCATGGCGGGGCGCCAGTGCCAGCATCCAATTCTTCTCTGAAACAGGAACACATAAACAACACCTGAGTAATATAATGCATTTATGATGATGCCTCTAGTCCTCCCTCCTTGGGGTGCTAGGGATGGCAACGGGAGATGGTGACCCTGGCTGGCACGTGCCAATTCTGCCCTCCCTGGTGTGCTGCTAGGGAGGGATGGCATTGTAGAGACCCTGGCTGGCACGTGCCAATCCTGCCTTCCCTGGGGTGCTGATAGGGAGGAATGGCAATGGAGAGACCCTGGATGGCACATGCCAATCCTGCCCTTATTTGGGGGTGCCAGGTAGGGATGGCAACTGGAGAGTGGGGATGGCTGGCAGGCACATGTTTGGGTGGGTGTGCTGCTCTTGCTCGTGCCTGACTTCTGGAAGAGCCCCCCACACTACAGTACCCTCTCTCTCTGTGGCAGACATCTGCTGCTACCCGCTGATGCCCACTGTTTGTGCCTGACTGATGCACACCACCCATGCACCCACCCGCACGCCAGTGAGCTTGCTCTAACAGATAGAGCCTTACGTTTCTTGTCCTCAAAGTAAAAAAAAATGTACAAACCTGGGAGCAGTGGCAGTAGCACCTCCTGTGCCCACTGGCTCTGGCTCTTCCTCCACCACTGAAGGTCCAGCAATGACCGGAGGAACCTCTTCTTCCACCACCGGCTCTGCCACCTTGGCCTTCCGCCAGGCCTGGCGTTTAATGGTGGTGGCACTGGTCACCTTCTTTTCCATTTTTTTTTTTAAAAAAAACACACATCCAACAGCCAACAAAACATACACAGCACCCACCAACACTCACCAACCAGCCAAACCAAAAGCAACACTCACCAGATAGCCAAAACACACACGAATCAAAAATGAACACACAGCCAGCCACAACACACGCTCTCACCCACACAAGCTCCACATGCACTCAAATTTCCTGTTTCTGGGGCGATCACGGGCTCTCGCGATACTTTTTCCAAATCCCCGAACTGAACCAAACATTACTGAACTGAACGGCCGAACCCTAACGCTGTGACCTAACTGAACGGGCGAACCGAATCAGACCGAACCACCGAATCCGAACCGTGATCTGTTTTCCCATCCCTACACTGCATTGCATGGTAGGACTGCCTGGAGTGGGACAAGGATGCCCAAGGCACCGTAAGTGCATCATGTGTTCCTAAGACTGGAAATCTCTCAAAATCAAAAACCATCATTCTTATTATGTTTCATTACATGGTTTTTTCATGCTGAAATTGCTGGGTCAGCAGAGTAGATCTGTTTGGAACTAGAAAATCTTCTTGGCCTTCAGTTACATTATTTTGTGTTCATTCAGAATTGATTCCGACTAATGGCAAGAAGCAAACAAACAGAAATCATTGAAACAAACCTATTGTTTTGGGCTGCAAGCTCTAGGAAATTGATGGGCTTTTTTTTTTTCTCTAGGCAATTATTTTGCTAATTGTTTCTGTTTACATTTACAATATAGAAGGCCTGAGACAAAGCTCAAAAACTATGCTCACCAAAGGAAAGCAGGCAAGTGAATTTTTACATCCCTGACCATGAACTCGCTGGGTGAACTTGGCTAGGTCAGGGGGAGAATACAAATGGCATGATAGCCACTCATGAGTGGGTGGTAACTGGTCCATTAATTATTTTACTGATGCCCCTACTACGGCTGAATCATAATTTCCCCACAGTTTCCATCTCCAACAGAACTGGCTCTTTTTGATTTCTCCAATCAAAAATCGAAACAAATGATTGTTCTAATCAGATCAAAAGAAAATTTTGGCCGTTCTGCACATGTGCAAATGTCCATCACTGTTTTGCTTATGCACAAATCTTTTGATTGGAATTCCAATCAAAAATGTATTTTGATTGGAATTCTGAAAAAAGTACCAAAGCCATTCTGTTTTTGATGAACTGTTCCATGAAAATGAAATGGCTGTTTTGAACCAGTCTCAGTCCCTGCACAAGATCCTGTCAAGGCAGGGAGTTAACATCATGTGGGGCTTATGCACACCCACGTGTTGGTGTGCAGGTCAACACATAGTCGTACTGTCTGTTTGGGGGTGGGGGAGCCAGGATGGAGGCTTTACGGACTGGCTGAAAGGCCCACTTTCTGACCTGACTCCTTCCCAAGTGGGAAGAAGACGAGAGGCACTCATGGTAGGCACATGGAGCAACTGGCCAGGAAAGAAATCTGAGGGTCAGTAGTCCCATTCGCAAGCTTTGAGGGTCTGTTTCATCAACATCACCATGTATAATTAATACCCACTGTCTCCAGTTCCAAGTAACTATCACTATTATTTAGAACCCAGGCTGGATCCGGTGTAGATGCCAGTATCCAGAAAGTCCCAGATACTATTTCTCCACAGCCCAACACAAAACAGACAGTTAGAATGGATGCTGGAATACAAATCAAGGCAGGACCAAAAACAAGATTCAAGCAGAGCAGAACCAGTCCAAAGGGGCAAAATAAATGGGGAACACAGGTCCAACAGACAGCCTTATGCAGTGCAGGACAGAGGGAATCAGGAAGGAAGTGGACAGATGATCTTCCCTGCTTCCCTTGCTTTAGGCTGGCCTTATATACAGGTCAACAACCAACCAGAAAGTTGTCAGCATAGAACCAGGCAGGGGAACAGGAACTTGTCAAGAGGCTGGGTGTGTGGCCAAGCCAGTACAGGCAGCCACTGCCTGAGTGCCTTAGAGTTGCAAAGTTGCCATTTCAGTGCCATGGTCCTGATGTTCATCTTCCTCTCAAAATCTCCAGTGAAGGAGATTCCACTACCCCTCTCAGCTACGTGGTCCACTGCCTGGCTGTTCTTAAAGTAGGCAATATTTTATTTCCCATTAAAATGTCAAACTTTCCAGTGTCAAAAATAACATTTAAAAAGAAGAGGGAAAAAACGTTGAATGCTGACAATGTCGACTTCAAAATCCAAGTTTCTTTAGAATTCATAATTTCAACATTTGTCTTTTTCTGGCTGAGCAATCCTGAAACTGCTTGCTTAGGAGCAGACCCATTGATTTCCATGAGACAACTCCTGAACAAGTGGGTTTAGAACTGTTGACATTTGGTGTTAGAAAGTGATGGAAATTTGGAAATCCCAATTTTTAAAAAGTCAATAAAATCAAATTTCAAAAAATCAGATTTCTCAACAATTGTTGCTTTATTAAAGGGACTGGAAGGCAATCCATATGTGTAAAGGATGAACGAACTGTGTAGGTTTAACCTTGAGGAAAGAAAATCAAAGGGGAGTCAGAATTGCAGTTTTCAAATATCTGAAATGATGCCACAAAGAAGATACTGAACATTTGTTCTCAACTGTCACAAAAGATAGAACAAGAAGCAAATGATCTTAAATTTCAGTAATGTGGATTTTGGTTAGATATTAGGACAAATTCTCTAACTGTAAGAACTGTTGGGGCAATTGAATAAGTTGTCTGGGGAAGGTTGTGGAATCTCCTACCTTTGATGTTTTCAAAACCTGGCAGGACAATAGGGATGGGAATTTCGGTTTCGGAGAGAACCAAAATGACCCAAAAATGACCATTTCAGTTCTATCCGAAATTTCGGTTCTCATTTCCATTTCGGGGGGTTGTCAGGTTTTTTGTATTGAATTTTTCCTGTTGTTTTTTTTCAATGCAAAAAATTAATATATTCAATACAAAACCAAACAACTAAACAAGAACAAAAATTTTCAGAGAACTGAAACAAACAAAAAAATGAAACTGAACTTGGTTCCGGAGTCCTATCCCTACTGGACAAGCATCTGTCTGTGATGCTGTAGCAGAGCGGGTCCTGCCTTGGAGCAGGGAATTGGACCAGATGATCCTAGAGGCTCCTAGCAACCATACAATTCCATGAAATTCCCACTTGGATTTATAAGAGAAGAATTTAAAGGATAAGGAAGGAAGGAAATAGAAAAGAGAGAAGGAAAAAGTCAAGGAAAGGAATGGAAACAGTGGTAAAGGAATGCAAAGAAAAGGCAAGTCAAGCAAAACTCAAGTGATCTTCTGTGTAGTAGTTTCTGCAGGTGCATCTCAGCAGGTAGCCACTGAGCAGCTCTCTTAGGGACACAGCATGTTACTTGGACTAATTTATAAAGGAAATGAAAAGGAAATGAACTTGTTATAATGAACACACCATTAATTCACCACTTCAGACTTCCCTGTTTGAACAGAGGATATCAAACGACTCAATTGTCATTCGCCAATTCCATTCTTCTCTCTCACCTGTTGAAAATGACCAGTGAGCAGATAATACCAGGATGCCTGCACCGTTGCTAATTAGCATATATATTGTTTGTCCTGGTATAAATTTATAGCAAACAGCAATATTTTACACTCCAGTAAAGTTAATAAATGAAGCTTTGGGCTATAAAAATTTCATGTTCTTTTGTGCAAAGGTCAATTATAAATAGTTAAGCACATATTCATTCAGAAGCTTTTGGGCTTCAGCGTCGGGAGAATAAAATATATTCTGGTCAATTTACACGAGAGCTGGATGGCCTCATATTTTACATCCACTGAGACACTGCTTGCCACCAAGCCAGTGAGGGTTCCAGAGAACTCCCAGCCAAGAGACCAGAGATTTTACCTACTACAACACAAATAAATCTCCATTAGAGGCAGTCAGATTCTTCCCAGGCTATACTGTGTGGCAGGAGGGGAGCTGGTTGTCCCCACACCACCGTGCTCACCCATTTGTCAGGGGCTGGGAGCCTGCGCTGCAGGGCCCCTTCCCCCCCTCCCAGTAGCAGAGGGAGAGGGGATGGGGCCACAGAGTCAGGATATGCTGGCCCCAGCAGGGGCTCATAAGCAGCATGCCTGCTGGCCACCACTATGCCATGCTGGAGGAGGAGGCTGGGAGCCAGTTGGGCTCTCCCCCTGTCCCCACATCACCTTGCTTGCCCATTTGTCTAGGCCTGGGAGCTGGTGCTGCAGGGACACCACCCTGGTAGCAAAGGGAGAGGGGGCGGGGTCACAGAGTCAGGACCTGCCCCACGGCTTCCGGCAGGGCACCGGCCCTGGCAGGCACTCATAAGCAGCGTGCCTGTTGGCAGTGCTACAGGCGCACACCTAAGGACTGCGCCAAAGGGCCCTTGGGTGTGGCCCTTGGTGTGGTCTGAGGATGCTGGGGGAATTTTGTGGGTGGTTTTACTGGTGGGTTTTATTGGCAGTGGTGTTTTATGGGAGGTATTTGAGGGAGGTTAGTTAGTGGGTAGGGTGTATAGTGGGGTGGGAAATATAAAAAGATATTGGTTTAGGGAGGGTTCAATTTGAGGATGGGGGTGGGTGGGAATCCTCCCCCCGATTAGGGTGGGGCAGCCAGAGGAGAGCCAGTGTTAGGGCTGGATGGGGGGGGAGGGACAGCCATTGGGGGCATGGGAGGTATGGTCTATATGAGGGGTTTGTTTGAGCTGGGCAGTGGGACAGGTGCTTAGCATCTGTTCCTCACACCACCACTCAGGCAGTGGGTCAGGTGGTTCCGGATCAGAGGGACCTGACCATGTTTTGATGCTGGTGAATGCGATGTCGGAAGCAAACAAAGCAACAATGGTCCAGGAGTTGATCCTGGACCATGCAGCCGACCTCGTATGCATCACGGAAAACTGGCTGGACACGGAGTTGGGGCAAATCTTGTCTGACCTTGTTCCGGTCGGATATTCCGTGCACCATCCACCATGGACAGAGGGACGGGGAGTGAGGGGGTAGTGTATTCATGATTTTTATGGAGGATTGGGCTGTTCTGAGGTATTTGGTGCGATCCATAGTGGGTATTGAGGGTCACCACCTGGTGTTTGATGTGGCAGGGGACAGTTTGGGAGTGCTGATTGTATACCATGCACCTACCTGTACAGTGGCTTCCCTACATGCTCTAGCGGATCTGGTGTCGGGGGTGGTGTTGTGGTTCCTGAAGACAATAGTCTTGGGGGACTTCAACATCCATGCCGACGCCGATCTTGGGGGTGTGGAGTGTGAGTTCATGGCCGCCATGGCAACCATGGGCCTGTCCCAGAGGGTCAGTGGCCTGACACACCAGNGCAACCATGGGCCTGTCCCAGAGGGTCAGTGGCCTGACACACCAGGGGGGACACACCCTGGACCTTATGTTTTGCACCGGCCTTGAGTCGGGGGGTTCTTTGGTGGGGGAGATACCATCTGTGCCCTTGTCATGGACGGATCATTACCTCCTGCAGACCTTCCTCCTGGTGCATGTCTGCCCCCAGATGGGTGTGAAACCAATTTGAATGGTCCACCCCATAGACTGATGGAACTGGAGCAGTTTCGGAAGGCTTTGGGGGATATACCCTCTGATCTGGATGACTATCCCATTGATGACCTCGTCAAGCTGTGGAACATCGTACTGATGGGGGCCATTGATCAGATAGCTCCGAGGCGTCTGCTTCCCAGATGGCAGCGCCATAGGCCTGCCTGGTTTTCAGAGGGGCTGTGGGTGCTGAAGCAGGAGGGATGGCAGTTGGAGCGATGCTGGTGCCGTTCACATGCTGAAGCCAACAGGTTGCGGCACAGAGCAAATTTACGAGCCTGTGCTATTGCTGTGTGGATAGCAAAGAAGGAGTTATTTGCTGCCCTCATAGTATCCGCTAAATCCCATTCAGCGGAACTGTTTCAGGTGGTGCGGGAGCTGGTCAGTTCGGCCTCTCTCCACTTTGGAGTGGAGTCATCTAGTGCCCTCTGTGACTTGTTTGTGGATTATTTTGCGGATAAAATTGCTCAGATTCACCACGGTTTTGACGCCATGCTTTCTGCAATGGAACAATTGGAGGTTATGTAAGCCCCACCTTGTCCTTGTTTGTGGGATCACTTTCAGTTGGTGACCCATGCCAATGTGGAGGATGTTCTTTGGGCTGTCAGGGCTATGCGTTGTGAACTAGACCCTTGCCCATCCTGGTTGGTTAAGACTTGTCGGGAGATGGTGGTGAATAAAGCTGAATCACGACAAGATGGGTGTGATGCTGGTTGGTAAGGTAGAGGGAGTGGTGGTCCCTATCACTGATGGGGTCTTCCTCCCACTGTTTCCTCACGTGCGGAGTCTGGGGGTGCTCCTTGATTCACAGCTCCGCTTTGATGCTCAGGTGGAGTCTGTGGCAAGAAGTGCCATATAACTCAGACTCTGACCTGGCCACCATCATCTATGCCTTCATCACCTCTAGGCTTGACTACTGCAACACGAACGCGCTCTACGTGGGCTACCCTTGATGATGGTCCGGAGACTGCAGCTGGTGCAGAATATGGCAGCCCATCTCCTGGTGGGATTGGGCCACCATTAACATATTACACCAGTTCTTCGATTTCTGCACTGGCTGCTTGTAGTCTATGGACCCGATTCAGGGTATTGGTGCTTGCCTATAAAACCCTAAACGGCCTTGGCCTGACTATTTGCGGGGCTTCCTCACCCCACCCCACCCCACCCGGGCCATGGATCAGTCCCTGCAGTCATCGTGGGTGCCCTCCTTGAGGTACCCCGAGTCTGCCAGGGGGCCAGTATGGGGAGGGCCTTCTCAGTGGCTGCCCCATAGCTGTAGAACTCTCTGCCAGTGGAGGCCCGTTTGGCCCCAGATCTCCCCTTGCTTCACTGTTGTTGTAAGACATGGCTGTTCCACCTGGCCTTTGGGGGTGGGGAATGGGTAGGGTGTGAATATGGGTTAGGGTGGGGTGGGGGTTGGGAATGTTTTTATTCCTCCCAGTGCTGATTATTTTAAAGTTGTTTTAAATTGTTGATTTATATTGTTCTGCGCCGCCCAGAACTCCCTATGGCAGGATGGGCAGGCTAAAAATATTTAAAATAAAATAAATAAATAAATAAACCAGATGTAGATTTTCAGATCAGGATAATCTTGTCTATGCTTGTAGGAGTTTTCAAGGAGCTAGGGCAAGGGAGAGTAAACTACAATCTATGGGCCAAATTGGACTGTTTTTAATTTGCCCCTTTAACAGTTCCTGGATCTGGCCCATGGCTCCAGTCCCTACTTTCAAGCAGTGAAAGTGTGAGCTCAGTGGTTGGGAGGAGAGATTATGATATGCACTCAAAGACAGTGGATGGATCCATGACCTTCTCTTAGAAAAATCCATCCTTGTCCTCCTCGATCTCTGTGCTGCTTTTGACACTGTTGACCACTCTCTCTTACTTGACTCCTGCTACTCCCTTGGTTTCTGTGGCTCAGTCCTCAATTCATTCTCAATTCATTCTCTTCCTACCTCTTTGACTGATCCTTCAATGTGTCTCTTGCTGGTGCCTCCTCTACTTCTCTTCCCCTCTTGGTTTGAGTTCCCCAAGGCTCCGTCCTTGGCCCTCTTCTCTTCTCTCTATACACTCTGTCCCTAGGCAATCTCATTGAATCTCATGGCTTCCAGTACCATTTTTATCCTGATGAAACCCAACTCTCTCTCTCTCCACGCCCTCTGTCTCTACCTCTATCCAGTCCCACATCACTAACTGCCTCTCTGACATTTCTGCCTGGATGTCTCATCGTCAGCTCAAACTTAACATGGCTAAAACCAAACTCCTCATCTTCCCCCCTAATCCTTCCTCTCTCTCTTCCTTCATTGTCTTCATTGATGGGGTCAACATCCAACCCACTCCTCAGGCACATAGCCTAGGGTTCATCTTTGACTCCTTCCTCTCCTTTAAACCTCAGATGAATTCTGTTGCCAAATCCTGTCACTTCTCTCTGCACAACATTGCTAAGATCCATCCTTTCCTCGCTGTTTCCTCTGCTAAAACCCTTGTCCATGCCCTGGTCCTGTCTCGCCTCTACTGTTGCAACCTCCTTCTCACTGGCCTTCCTCGCTCTCACCTTGCTCCTCTCATTTCTGTTCATAACTCTGCTGCCAAGGTCATCCAACTTGCCCACCACTTTGACCACATACAGCCCCATCTCTCCTCTCTCCACTGGCTCCCTCTTCCTGAATGCATTCTGCAAAAACACCTGGTTTTTACCTACAAGGATCTCCATGGGTTTGCTCCCCCTATCTCTCAGCACTCATTTCTCGCTATGCTCCTGTCTGGGAGCTCCGCTCCTCCTCTGCCACCACCCTCACCTGTTCATGGCTCCCCTGCTCCTCAAAATGCATCTGCCCATTTTCCTTGTCAGCCCCCCTTGCCTGGAACTCCCATCCTGAACATATTCACTCAGCTTAAGCTTTCCCTGGCTCCTCGTTCCCCTTGCCCACTGGCAGACATATCCTGAATTGTCGTATCTCATCTGCCACCACCCTCACCTGCTCACGACTCCCCTGTTCCTCAAAATGCATCTGCCCCTTTTCCATGACAGACCCTCATGCCTGGAACTCCCACCCTGAACATATTCACTCAGCTTAAACTTTCCCTGACTCCTCGTTCCCCTTGCCCACTTGCTGACTTGTCCTGAATCATCGTATCTTGTATAACATTAAATGTGTAACTACACCTTTGTAACTAAGCCAATCATGTGCACCTGAGACCTCACGAGTTCATGTATGTATCCTTGTCTCTACCTCTGTACCCCTCCCCCCCACCCTTGTCTCTCTTAGGCCACTTTTACACAAGGCACAAAAGAAGCACCTCTGAGGCTGTGCCTTCATGGAAAAGCTGCGTGGGGAGTGTTTACATGCTCCCCGCGCTACCGGAAATGACATGCTGCCCGTTCTCAGCAGTGGCGGCAGCTGGAGATGTGAGGCTTTGAAGAGGTGCATTCTGAAAGTCTCACTTTGTAGGGTTTCAGAACATGCCTCTCCAAAGCCCTGCGTCTCCAGCCACCGCCACTGCCAAGAACGGGTGGAACGTCACTTCTGGTAGCATGGGGAGCGTGTAAACACTCCTTGTGTGCCTTTCTTCTTGAATGCGGGGCTATGGAGGTGCTTCAAGTGCCTTGTATAAAAGTGGCCTTAGATTATAAGCCTACTTGGGCAGGACCGTGTGTCAGGGCTGGGTCCCGGAGTGCTGGGCAGCCTGGAGGACAACGGCCTCGTGACGTGTGACCAAGGGTGTGGAGCCTGGACAGGCCAAACATGAGGGAAGCCACAAAGCGGCTGTCCCCAGTTGCTAGACAACCGACAACACAGCTGCAACAAAGCACACGGCTTGGGCGCCATAGCACTGTAGACCAGAGGGACTGCCCCACTGCCATAGCGAGCATGGGTTGTGATAGGGGGTTGAGACTGGAAAGAGCAACACCTGGGGAACCCAGAGCAGGCATAAAAGAGCCGACAGGACATCCACTCCTTACCGGTAATCATTGTGAGAGGCTGGCCCTGCCTTGCTGCTTGTGACTCCTTGAACCTATTCTCTTGAGCTATTATCTCTGTATTTAACCCCAGACTGTGTGTGAACAAGTGTGAAGTCCTGAGAGTGAGAGAGTTGAGCGTGTTGCGTGTGCTTGGGTGCCCCCTCCCCCTTCAGACCTCTGCATTTCCTGGTTGCGAAAGAGGAGTGCCTGGCATCCTTCCAAGGAGACCCTGAAACCCCCTCCCCCAACACCCCTGGACCCAGGACCCTCTGCACAAGCACCCTCCCCCATTCCTGGTGCTCCCTGGTGGCAGCCCCCAGACCTGCATGAGTATTACCTCTTATTTTCCCCCTCGCCCTGTCTTGTGTTCTCACATGCCCCCTGTTGGGGATCCCTGTCCTCGCTGCCCAGTGATGATCTGGGTTCTTCTCTGTGTCAGAGAGAATCCCCCCCCCTAAGATCCTGAGGGCCCATTTTCTCCATGTGGGGTGCCTCAAACATAAGTGGGACAGGGACCATAATCCCCTGGGGGTTTCCGGTCTCGAGCAACCGTCCCCTTCCCCACCGCACCTGACACCATGTCTCTTTCTTATAATTGTAACATGTCAGGTACATTGCTTGCACTATATAAATGCTTAATTAGATAAAGTAATAATAATAATAAATAATGGCATAGATCAATGACCCTTTTTACATGGGTAGCACCCATGCATGAACACCCAGGAATCTGGGTGTTCATGCGTGGGTGCTGCCCATGTAAATCCCACGGTGAGTGAGTGGGCGTGCGTGATTGCCGTTTTTGCCAGTTGATCCGTGCATGGGGGATGGGTGGGTGTGGGTGTAGATGGGTGTGCTCCCATCTACACCCTTCCCCCACCCACTGCACACGGACTGTGGCACACACTGACGACAACGCCCCCACGCCGCAGTCCATGTAAAAAGGGCCAATGTTCTTGACTCTCCCCTACCTTCCAACATTCAAAGCCCACCTCTCAAAATCCCTGCCTCCATCTCCTACTCAGCCCTCACAGACTGTAATAATCTACAAAGTGGACCACAAAAGGGAAAATTGAAAGGGGCAGGGGTAAGATCATGGATCTTGGCCATGGATCCACCCCCAATCCTTGAATACATCCCCTCTGCTCCACTCCCTTCCTCTGATCTCATGCCTTCAGTGTTTTTAAATAGGGGCTGGCTGAATCCATGGGTCAAATTCAGGAATGGAAAGGGACAAAATAAGTAGCCATGGGTCAGATTTGGAAGTTCCCCATCCTTGATTTAGATTTCATAATGGTAACTGGAACTCTATCGTGTTAGGTGCTGCAAAATACCAAAACCTTTTGTCACTATATTTCTAATTTGAAACTTCTTGAGACATTTCAATTTTCCATTCTGATTTGTGGAAGGAAACTAATCTCAAAGCAATGAAGTTTGCCATTGAACAAATAATTGATTTCTCATTCATTTCCATTCCCAATATGTACTGATTGGAACAACGGGAGCTAAGGTGTTATGGGGAAGAGGAGGGGGATCTCTTATCTGATACCATCACTAGAAATATCAAAAAAGAGAGTGTAACCAGGGCTGAAACAAGGATGCACAAAACCGGGCATACTTATATAATTTCTGCTACATGAATCCACTTGCAATGTCCAGGTACTAATCGGCACACAATTAGTGCCCAGGGCAGGTTCCTGATGTCCCAATATGTCAACATTTAGTATCAGAATATCTTCTTCCTGCCCCAGAATATCAAATTTCTGTTCTCATTCCATGCCGATTTATCAATCGGCAACTGGAAAAACGGGTAAATTGTTAAAAGAAATTACCAATTTTTCAGGTATTCGGGCATCTGATTGGTAATCAGGTAGCCCGCCAGGGGTGCCCGATACAATACTAAAAAATGTGAGTATTATTACAGCAGGTACTAAATTAGGGTCCAGTTTCAGCTCTAGGTGTAACAAGTCAGCCCAAGTTCTTGCAAGGTGAGGGCACCAGTTGTAGGAGGCCGTGAGGAGCAGTGACCATTGCTAAAGAGTCATTAGCATTACCACCAGTAACTAATTGGAATTATAAAGGAAGCTCAGACAGAAATCACAATTAAAGAGGATGGAAGAGCGCTTCTGGGGTTCCTTAAAAGAAGTGTGTGGGGGAGGATGACAGATGGGCGGATCACCTCAAGGGTTTCCAGCTAGAAAGGAAAAAAGTTAGAGATTGACAGGAGAAGGAGGAAGTTGAGGACACGGTGTGGATTGTGGACCACAGCAAAGGTTTATGATGGGTGCAGGGTGGTTCAGACAGCAATTAGTTGCAGTACAGAAGTGAGTCAACTGGACTCAAGTGGGGAGACCAGCTATCAGACACAGGTTAGTTTAGTGGGAAATCCAAAGACTTTCTTTTCTGGAAAGCCGGCTCTAGGGATATCATGGCAAGCTGGAGTCTGGAACTTATGGGAAGAAGTGCTAAACATTCTGACATTCAGCATTTGTCATCAATGTTAACCCAGTAACCAGGCAACTGAAAGATATGCTCACAGCATTATCCAGTGTGAAAGAATGTGTTCTGAGGGGATGAGAGCGGGTTTAAGAGCTCTGTGATTCATGGGATCAGTTATTTGTCACTGGGGGCTGTCGGGCCTGTGTCTCCAGAGAGAGAAAGACATACACATACATTATAGAATCAATTGGGCGGCCAAGTGGAAGAGTATGGAAATGAAGGGAGCAATCAGTATTGATGGGATTTGTACCAAGGAATCTAATCTTTAATCATTAAAATCTCTGGGTACCTCTCTGAACAATCTCAGGAATTAACCCAAAACAAAGCCATATGTCACTACAACTTAATCATCCTCTGTCTTCAGTCCAAACATCCTGTGTGTCTCCTGAGGTTTCACACAATGGGTTTCTCCCTGCTAGGGGCACACTTCATCCCTAATGTACAAAGGAAGATTGTCCATCTTTGATGAAGGGGGAAATAGCCATTCAGCTTCCATTAGTATCCCCAGCTGGAGAGGTAGGTAGGTGTTTATGGAACAACAACAAGAAGATAAGAACCATATTTCACCAAATACAGCATTAAAGCTGAAATGGGTAGCACATTTTGTACCTGGAGGTTACACCTCCGTTTCAGGTTGCCTATTGGATTCAGTATCTGGAAGTCAACAAGCATAACTGACTACCCAAAATACTGGTTATTGCTCTGACCAAGTAAACAACTTTCCATCTTATGAAGCTGTTTGGAGTCCATTTTAGCATCTTTCCAAATTTCCGGTTTTTGTCATATTTGTCAACACACACACACACACACACACACACAAAAGAGAGGCCATCGAACAACAAAAGGATGAATGAAAATTGGTGAAAAACTGGTAAGTCACTAAATGGTACAAAATGAAAAACTGGTAACTGTAATGGAAAACTGGTAACTCAGCTTCAACAGCCTTTGATACAAATGGCCATGAAGTATTCTTGACACAGCTGCAGGACCTGGCAGGGCTTTGTGGGACAGCTCTAGAGTGGTTCATTCTTGTCGTAGAGGTGTCAGCAGGTGGTGATAGGTGGTTATTAATTATTATTATTATTAGCAAGCATTGATATAGTGCCAGCAATGTACCTGGCACTTTACAAAGTAATTGAATAGACACGGTCCCTGCCCAAGGGCTTATAATCTGAGAGATGGGGGATGGGGGACAAAAGAAGGGGAACAGAGGGAGAGACAAGGAGTGTATCATTCATGAGGATGCGAGGTCATAGGTACACACACTTGGCTTGGTTACATCAAGAATGATGGTTGGTTGGTCCATGTGGTGAGGATATGAGTACACAGACCTCAGGTAACAGATTGTACTGGATGGAAGGTATCAGCAGGAGTTAGGTGAGGGGAGCGAGAAGTCGGGGAGGGCAGAGCGGAAGAGATGGATCTTGAGGAGGGATTTGAAGGTACGAAGGGAGGGGGTGAGGCAGATGTGGGCAGGGAGGGAGTTCCAGGCGTGGGCGGCAGCTAGGGAGAAGGGACAAAGGTGGTTAGGGGAGCAGAGGAGGCATGGGAGGGCAAGAAAGGGGACAGAGGAGGAGTGGAGTTCACGGACTAGAGTACGGAGGGAAATTAGCGCAGAGAGGTAGGGGGGAGTAAGGTTGTGAAGAGCTTTATAGGTGAAGACTAGGAGCTTATGCAGGATTCATTTAGGAAGGGGGAGCCAATGAAGAGAGGAGAGGAGGGGCTGCACATGGTCGAAGCGACGGGTGAAGTGGATGACCCTGGCAGCAGAGTTTTGGATAGAGTTTTGGTTGTTCTTCTCACCTGCACCCTTTTCTTGTGGTGTCCTGCAGGGTTCCATCCTCTCTCCCTTCCTGCCTGCTGTTCAATGTTGCTAAATCCAGACAAGACTGAGGTGATGAGGCTTGGCTGACCCTATGGCCCGGGGGGATTGATGGGGTCCAGCCTCCCCTCGCTACTCAGGTATATAGCCTTCGGGTACTCCTAGGTCCTCAGTTGTGCCTGGATGGTCAGGTTGTGGCTAGGAGTGCCTTTCGCCGACTCCATCTGGTGAGAAGATGGTGTTGCTTTCTTTCCAACGTGGATTTGGCCACCGTCATCCATGCCTTCTTTAACTCGAGGCTGGACTACTGCAATGCATTCTATGTGGGGGCCCCCCCGTGAAGACTGTTCAAAAGCTGCAGCTGGTGCAGAATGCAGTGGGGGTGAATCGCCAGGAACACATTACACCAGTGCTTAAGAGTCTGCACTGGCTGCCTATAGCATTCTGGGCATAATCCAAGGTGCTGGTATTGACCTTTAAAGCCCTAAATGGCTTGGCCCCTACATATCTCAAGGACCACCTTTCTCCTTATGTCCCTTCACATGCCTTAAGATCTGCCAAAGATGCCCTCTTACAGGTTCCATCTCTGGCCCAGTTTATATGACTCAGGTCTGCAGAGAGGCAGTCTCAGCAACTTCCCCACAACTTTGGAACTCCCTTCCATTGGAGGTTCACCTAAGCCCTAGTTTGAATGTCTTCCGGAAGCAGCGCAAGTCCTTTTTATTTCACCAGACATTATTGGGCAGGGATAGATTTGGGGGAGTGTTTTTAGTTTTGTGGGGTTTTAATGATGTATTTCATATTTGTATTTTATGTATTTATTGTGAGTCATCCTGAGTCTCAGGCAATAGGTTGGGATAATTATTCATGTATTGTTATTGTTATTAATAATATAGCACCAGCAGTTTACCTGGCACTGTGCAATCAATAGTTATAGACAGGTTCCTACCCCCAGGGGGTTTACAATCTAAGAGACAAGGGAGGGGGAGACAAGGGACCAGTGAACATTGAGAGGGACAAAAGTACTTTCATGAGGTTGAGATGTTGCAGGTGCACGTGCTTCACTTAGTTACATGGAGCTAAGTTCTGAGTGAGGGGAAAGAGGATGTATGTGCTGTTGGGGTCAGAGACAGGTAGTGCTTTCTGCATCCAGTGCTGTCTGCTCCTCCAGGGCAACGTCAAAGAATAGCTTACTGATGATATATCTTTTGCTGACCTGCATTCTGCATTGTGAACAAGTCCAATTTGGTGCTGTTTCGAATCACTGAATAAGGCAGTGATAGTGGAAGGTGTGCCCACAGTGGACAGCTGCAACATCCCTCTCGTTGTCAAAAAAATCTGAGCAGATGGTACAGTGGGCATGAATAGGCATCCTCTACAGGACACCAGAGGTATCCGCCAGGAGTCAGTCATGGTCCAAAGGTGGAGGTACCACTAGACAAAATAAACATAAATAAATAAACAAACCCAGTAATGGAGAACTCACAATTCATCAATTTGAGTGACCCATTCAGCATTAAACGGGTACTATTTCATTTCCAATTCATCTGAAATGGTTCAGGTACAGCAATTTCAATAGTTATACCCATTTTTACAGGTGTTTGTTTCAGCTCTAGTTAAAATCAGGAAACTGAAAACAACAAACATTAAATAAAAACAGTCAGTAAAACCAGAGCAGATCACATAAACAAAATTCTGAACACGTGGATCTAGCCAACTTCCTTTAACAACATAAAAAGAGCACCCACAAGAGCCTAATTTCCAAGAAACGTGGGCAAATCAAAAGACTCTGCAGTTACATAAAAGCACATGATGCACAACATTAATATCAGGACAATCAAGCAGAAACATGCTTGGGAAAGATATGACCAAAACCTCCTCTAGAAAGGACAACTTCTTCTCTAAGATTCCCAAAGAAGGGACGCTGCCATAACTGGAGCATGAGGTTGATCTCAAAAAGTTCAGAGGTCTGGCACTCTTCCCAGAAAATCTGCTAGTGCATCACAAGTAGGGTAAGGTTGCCACCTATGCAAATTTCTAAGGAACACTTACAAAAAATACATGTTGCAGAGCCTGCATCGGCACCTTTGGCACCAATGTAGGCCCTGCAACATGTATTTTTCATGTGTTCCTTAGAAATTTGCATATGTAGCAACTCTAATCACTGTACTGTATTTACTCCTCACCCCTC
>QEPC01009343.1:2776879-2796024 GCA_003113815.1 Sphenodon punctatus | reverse complement strand
GCTCCGTCCTCCCCTGCCTTGAGGAGCTCAAGACCATCACGTGATCTATTATTGGCCTATAGTGAGCATGCACAACCCAGTTGAGTTGAGAGAATGTTTGGATCCATCTCAAAGAACCTTCTCTACAAGGTAGCAACCTTCTGATCAGCACGTGGGGAGGGGAGGAGGAGCTGTGTTTGTAAACAGCCTTATCTCCCAGACCGATCGAGTGTCCTCACTGGTACTGCAGCTGCTGCTGTGTTCTTAGGAGGGAGAGGCAGGTGAGACCTCCCCCCACCCGGCCCGACAGGGGTCAGGACCAACAATTGTTTTTTAAAAAGAAAATAATTTTTTTTAAAAAGACAGCGGGACCGGCCCTCCAGCCTAGCCCAGCCCAGCCCACCGGGAATCCTCCCAGTGGGTTCAATGGCCAATCCGCCCCTGATCACAAGTAAAACTGAAATGGTTTCCTGGTAAAACAGATAAACTGATTAAATTTGTCATACCCCAACCAGCTCTTATGACTCAGGTAACACAGATTCCCCAAACAATATCAGTTTGGGTACCATGCAGATATATTTGGGTCCTGGGATATGTGCAGCAGCTGCAATGAGGCAGTGGCACTGGCAGTAGCAGTGAGGTGGTTGGAGATCCAGTTGCTGGAGACATCCTGTCTCTTACTGTAGCCTGGGGCCTAGCCCAGCGAGCTAGGCTGGAGCCACTGAATCAAGAGGGAGCTGAACCACTGGGAGTTGCCATAATTGGAGGACAAAGCTACTAGGAACTTCACACAGAGTGATCCAGAGCTGTTGTCCTATTTCCCCCACCACAACCACCCCATCCACAACAGATGGAGTGAGCTGAGCTTCCACAACTGATGGGAAAGCTGCCAGGAGCCAACCAGAGGAGTCGCCATGCTATCACCGCCACTGCTTGGAGCCACAGTATGGTGCCAGGTTGAACAGTTGTGAAGCAAGTCATTGGCAGTGTGGGAGCAGGGTTCCGGAGAGCATGGTGGCCGTGCTGTAGCACAGATTTCCCTTGGTGGTGCAGTGGCTGGAAGATATGGTCTAGAGCAGGGCTCCTGTTTGCAACTTCGGGTGTCTTTAGACATAACATCAACGGTTGTCTGAATGTGTGTTTTGACCTTGATATCAACACTGTTTTGGCCTTGTGTTCACCATGTGGCGCATCTTCAGGCAAATCAGTCTTTTTCTCACCACCTGATCTCAGCATACACGCACTGCCGCCTCGTTCCCCGCATTGTACCTACTAACAAACCACGCGATATCACTAGACACAACACTGGCCATGTGTTCAGCCGAAAGACACAGATTGTCCTTGTGATGCAATGGTGTTCACATCGCACGTTCAACAGGCGACCAAATTGATGTCGGGATTGCTATGGTGCCACAGATTACACACAACAGTCAAACACATGCTTAGGGGTTTAGAAACCCAATATTTGTTACGTTTAAAGATGCCCCTCATGGACCTTTCCCTCCTCTTTAGGGCTGGCTTGAAACAGCCATTCTGATTTTGCGGAAAAGTTTCATGAATTCAGAATGGCTGTCAGCATTCCAATCAGAATTCTGACCGAACGATTTATGCATGTGAAGAATGGCTGGTGATTGCGCAAATAAAAAAAAATGATTTTGATCTTTCCAATCGGAATTTCATCCAATCTGAATTCCAGCTGAACTTATCAAGCTGCGTTGAAAACAGAACCTAGGAGGAATTATGATTTCAGGCCTACTCTTCTTTCCTCCCTCTCTCTCTCTCTCTCTCTCTCTCTCACACACACACACACACACACACACACACACACACAAATGAAAAAAGAATTAACTCCTGCATGGATCCAGGGGGAGAGAGAGCTATAAAAGGAACATTTCCCTGCTGTGGCTCGAAGCCTGCAGAGTTCCAGGCCGTATCCTATAAACCAATGTCGCCTATTAAGGGCTTAATGCTAAAGTTGACTGGACTTAAGCTATTTCTTTGCATTTCTACACTATTGCCCCCTCCCCCTCTTTCTGCTTGACATTAAGAGATTTTTTTGCTGCAGCAGGCAATCCAGCCGAGTGCAATAACAGGATTGGAGAAAGAGGAGGAGTTACTCAAGGTCAACATGAGCCTTTGGCTATTTGTGCCAGGCAGTTCAGCAACAGTCAAGTGGGCACAGACCTCTGATCCATAAAGCTTCCCAGTTAGCATACAAAGTGAGCGTGGCTGGGACTATTGGGTTAAACGGAGGTGGAGTTGGCATCCACAGAGGCTGGAAATGCTTACGATAGCAGCACCAGGCAAGAGGGGAAGGAGGCTGAACGAGCAAGACAGTCCAGCTGTGACTGTTGTGTTGGATTTGTGTCATTTACAGCTCCTGTCACTTCCTTCCCATTGATGGTGAAAATTAGCTGGGTAACAGGGTCTACCGGCTGTTTAAGCGCTGGTGTGAGTCTCATTCATTTCAATAGAACTTGTGCTCATGTTAGGGTGTTTGTGTGTGGGTAGGGTTGCTACCTATGCAACCCTCCCCCCTATGCACCTTGGGGGTGGGGGGAAGAGCCCCAAATTCAGGCCATTGCCACTCTGGAGGGACTCCTCCACTAGCCACTCTTATGGGAGGGACCCCATTAGGAACCATGCCACCATTCCAGGGGGCTTGCAGGGAGCTGCTGCAGGCCGCCACTGGTTCTGGAGGGCAGAGAGGTGGCCAGGAGTCCCACTGCCACTAGCCTCAGGAGCAGGCAGTCTGCAGAGATGCTATGAGCTGTCCACACCCTTGAGCAGTGATGACAAGGGGATTCCTGGCCAGCCTCACCCCAGCTCCAGTTCCCTCCCTTATCTCTGGAGCTGCAGAAACCCCAGAAGGAAGGAAGGATGAAGGGGTGGGGCAGAGCCAGCACTCCATTCCCAGTCACTCTGAAACTCCTTTTCCAGGGCACCGGGGAGGGGGGGGGGGCTTTGCAAGCAACCTGAATACTGCTAGGAAATTTTCAGAAAGGGGGGGGGGAACAGGGCCAGAGTGCTAGCCACATTCCCTCTCCTGCCCACCCTTAGAATTTCCTAACAGTGAGGATCTTTGTTTTCCCAGACCCAGTTGAGTCTCCTCGTACCATATAGTTCACAGGATTTGCAACACGTGTGTGACTCATTCCAGGAATTCACACATATTGTTTCCCATGACTTTATTACAGAAGCAGAGAGCACACAAACTAGGGCTGAAATGAGAATTCCGTGCATTCTCAAGAGAACTACGCACGTTCAGATCTCAGATGCACTCGGCGCATGCACCAATGGGCACCGTGGACATTCTGCATATGCGCGGCACAGCAGCAGACATTTTGTGCCTGTGCAGAGCATTTTTTGAGGGTTTTGAAGAATCTCACGAGATTCTTGAAAGACTAAAAATGCTTTGTGCATGCACAAAATGGCCGCTGGGGGCCTCACATGCACAGAATGGCCACAGCAGCCATTTGCACATGTGCAGAGCTGGTGTTCGACCGCACGAGTTTCACACAAGAACAGGTGAAGAACTGGCCAATTCTCAACCCATTCTCATTCTTGCAAATCTCAGCGAGATTTACATAGTGAGGGCGAGTTTCAGCCCTAACACAAATCCGATTTCTTCAAGGTAGCTGCATTGGTTTACCTCAGAGCTGAATCCGAGCAACCTCAGCTGTAGGCTGCAGTATCTATAAAGTGCCGGGAAGCACGTAAACCCCCCAGGATGCCCGGTACAAGCAAGAAAATAGAGCTTGGGGCTGTGATGCTATTTATTGTCATCTATATGGAGAGAGCCTCTGACCTCAATTTCGTTCCTTGTTTTTATTGACCCATTTCACATTACCAAAGTCAATTACCGAGGCCCTTTAGGGACAGGTGCCATCCCTTGTCCTTGTTAAACGGCCACACTCGGTGAAGTTTCACAAGAACAGAGCCGTACTGCAGCATGATGCCTAGCGTTCAATGCTTACTCATAATGGTTAAACTTTATCTCCCCTGCTGCTTACCTGTTACCCAGAAATCAAATGCGAGTTCCTCAAGTGAACATGAAGCTTGGTTCTATGGCACAGTAGGATATCTGTTCTATGGATCTGTGGGGGCGTCTGTTTTATGGGATTGAAGAGATGCTTTCTCTGTAAGGCTCTGTGGAGCCATAGGCATAGGGTTAGCATACCTCCCCCTTTAAAAAGAATCCTGTTCCATGGACGGGGAGGGCTGTTCTATGGAGCGCTGTGACTCAGACTTTCAGGGACAGCAATAAGAACTAGAAGGCATGCTGGGGAGCTGCCTAGCAACACTGATGCCAAGAAAATGGTTTCATCAATAGGCGCCCAGGTGAAAAAAGGACCCTGTCTGATGAGGCAGCAAAAGGAGCAAATTGGCTCCACCTAGGAATATAAAGAAGCTCCAACACAGGTCAAAGAGGTGGTTGCAGAGGAGCATGGACTAGACCAAGGAAAGCCCCAGCTCTTGGGACAGAGGTCCAACAGTGAGGGTATCCCACAGCCACCCTATCTGAGCCACAGAAACTGACACATTCAACCATGTGCAGCCTCTCCTCCTCTCCCTTCACTGGCTCCCCCTTCCTGAACGTATCCTGTTTAAACTCCTGGTTTTCATGTTCAAATCGCTCCACGACCAAGCTCCCCCTTACCTCTCGGACCTAATTTCCCTACACACTCCTGCACGCGCTCGCCGCTCTTCCTTTGTCCCCTCCCTGTTAGGTGGGGTAGGGGATTAGGGGAAAGGTCCCACTGATACCTCCAAGCTTCTCTCACCACTCTTTGACACTCTCGCCAGCCGCTGAACTCCACTCGAGTATTCTGGGAAAAACAACCCCTCAGGATATTGGGTGGCCTGTAATACTTCGTTAGAAGCAGGGCCCTTTCATCATTGGGGTGGAGGAACGCAATCTCGAGTGGAGCCCCTTCTTTCAGGCTCCCTTGTATACACCAATCACCCTGCTTGCACCGTGCTTTAGTCAGGGTCGGGGTTTGAGGGAGTGTGGTCGTAGTGGGGGAACACAGGGGAACAAGGACCAGGAAATAAAGGGTAGGAAGGAACCTTCACACACTGCACAAGGGGGGAGGGGGCCCAGACCGAGATTCAGGCAGGTAAGTGCACCCACGCACCTGCTCGCACCACCCACCCAACACCTCGCTTGCACTCACCTCGCTCTCTCACTCTCGCCTCAACCTCACACACTCTCTCACAGTCACTCTCCTTTCTTTCCAAATCACTCCTCGCTCTGTCTCCTTCAAAGTCGCACAGGGCAAGTCTCACAGTGCTGCTGTTCTCCGGCAGCGCTGTGTTCTCTCTGCCTCCATTATGTAGGGCGGGCCCCGCCCCCGCATTCCCGGAGGCGCGCTGAGCGTCGCGGCACTGAAGCCACGCCCCCTAGGTCAGCTGGCGGCGTGGCTGTCAGCTCGCCCCGACTCCTCTTCCTCTGCGGGGCTTCCCTATCCTCAGGCTCTGTGCCTCGTCCTTGTGTTGGGGCCCCCTGTGCTGTGCTGTCTTGGCCCCCCGAGGGGGCTTGCCCTAAACTCTGTGGGCCTCTTTGTTTCCGGCCCTTCCCTTGCCGAGCCCAACCTCTGCCCCCTGGTCCCCATTGCCTTACACTCCCTCACTCTCCCTCGTTTCTCCTGCTCGCCTAACCGCCTTCGACTCTTCTCCCTCGCTGCCCCCCATGCTTGGAACTCCCTCCCTGCCCACATCCACCTTGCCCCCTCCCTCCACTCCTTCAAATCCCTACTCAAGACCCACCTTTTCCTTGCTGCTTTTCCCAATGCCTGCTAGTCTTTCCCCTTACTCTTTCTGTCTGCCCTCCTCTGCTGACTGCTGCTACCAACCTCTTTGTAACCAAGCCAAGCACACGCACCTGAGACTTCGCATCTGCTTGAATGTTTGTTTGTCTTCTCTCCTGTCTCTCCCACTGTCCCCTCTCCCTGTCTCTCCCCCTTTGTCTTTTAGATTGTAAGCACCGGCAGGGACTGCATCTAATTCTATGTTCTGTACAGCACCAGGTCACACGACTGGCGCTGTATAAATGTTTATAATAATAATAATAATAAGACCCAGACTGGGCAAACCCTACCTCTTGGAATGAAGGGGGTTGCCCTGTGGGGGATGTGAACCGTAAGGACAGGGGAACCATCCCTGACTGAGAGCTTCCCAATGAAACACCTGCACTGGTAAAGGGGGTAGCCCAGACCCCAGTGTAAACATTCATCCAGAGGACTCCAACTAAGACAAACCCACTCCTGGATAGTGGGTTCTAAGACTGTGAGGTGCTGCAACATCTTTGTGCTCCATGGAGATGGGACCATATCAAAAAGGGGTGGGGAAATGCCTTTGCCCTACCCCCTTCCAGGCATGGTCCTACTCATTACAGAATGTCACAATGCCGTGGGGCTCTGTAGGATTAGGGCTGTGTCAGAAAGTAGAAAAGAAATTCCTTTTGCCCCACTTCTTTCTGAAGTGATCCCACCTCTTCCAGAGTTTTGTGACATCAAAATGCTCACGAAAGGCGAGGAACCCCAGCCACATTGGGTCAAAGCTTGGGTTGGTCCCTGGCTGCATTGTAACCAAGTTGGGGGTTTGGCCCCTATTTGGCTAGAATTCCTGGCCTAAGCCGAGAACTCTCTTAGGTTCTATTGTAAAGAAAAAGAAGACAGCAGGACATGACAAAACCCTTTATTTGATAAATTCAGGCATTATTCAAAGTCAAGGGTTTGACCTATAATGCTCTAAGTGGCTTGGACTCCTCATATCTGAAAGGCCACCTTCTCGCCATGTCCTATAGTGTCCCCTGAGGTCATCCAAAAGTGTCTTTTTTGCATGTACTTTTGGCACATCAACTCCACACAGTAACCCTCCCCATCCCCAAACAACCTCAGAAGCGCTAACCTCACCTGAAAAACGCTTTGCCAAAGACATTGGTCTAACATTGACACCAGAAAATGCTCATACTCTGGCAAACCCCCAAGGGAAGAGTGTGCCATAATTGTGGAGGAGTCATGGAAAATGCCTCTCTACTTCCCATTACTGTGTGGAGTTGATGTGCCAAAAGTACATGCAAAAAAGACACTTTTGGATGACCTCAGGGGACACTATAGGACATGGCGAGAAGGTGGCCTTTCAGATATGAGGAGTCCAAGCCACTTAGAGCATTATAGGTCAAACCCTTGACTTTGAATAATGCCTGAATTTATCAAATAAAGGGTTTTGTCATGTCCTGCTGTCTTCTTTTTCTTTACAATAGAACCTAAGAGAGTTCTCGGCTTAGGCCAGGAATTCTAGCCAAATAGGGGCCAAATATATATATTAATTAGAGTAGATTTTACATATGTTGCAACTCATCCAGAGTGCTTGGCATAGGGTGCGAAATAATTTAAATAAATAAAAATCAAATCATTTTAATTTACAAAGTATGCATATAGGCAAAGCCATGGCAGTAAAAAAGAAAATGAGTAAAACAAAGAACTATTATCTCAGAAACAGCAGCAAATAACCAAGTCATCAACATCACATAAAACAGAATCGATTCACCTCAGAATTGGAGTGTATTGGAGTCCATTTGGGGACTCAAATATTGATTTGAGTCCCCAAATCAATATTCACTCAATAACGGGTAAAAACCAATGCATAGCTTTGTTAAAGCTAGAACTGAAATGAGTTCTTAACTCTCCAGTATCTGGCTGGATATCACGGTATCTGTGGTACCTGGTTAGATATTGAATGGAATCCCGTTTAGTATCTGCTGGTTATCCAATTAACTGGATAACCAAATCACTATTACCAACTGCTGTATACCGCATTAATTTTTAATTACTATTCGGCTTCCCCACCCCCCATCCCCTCTCTCTATTTGGAGTGCTTTATGTGGTAATACACTAGAAGGAAAACACCAATTTGGTAAACAGTAATATCCACATGGTGTACAAATAGCCCTACCTGACCATAAGTCCTTGGAGGATCAGGGCCACTCTCACTTTTTTGCTGTCCACTGCTTTGACTTACCAGTCTCTGGATGCTCCTTGATTGTTTTGGGGAAGGTGTTCTTCATTGCATTCGCTCGTGCTTGCCTCAGAGACGTCCCCTTTACCAGTGCAGGTGTTTCATTGGGAAGCTCTCAATGAAGGTTAGTCCCCCACCCCCATGGGTCACCACCCATGATGGGCTCTTGTTCCTCTTCTGGAGGGAGATCTTGTCCACAAACTCCATGTAGTTGTAGTGCCTTGGCCGTCTCCCGCTCGGCCCAAGGTGTCCTCTCTGTCCCACTGAGCAGCTGGAGTGTTACCCTGATGAGACCCCTTCAACCTTCCTCCCACACTCAGCCCTCTTGCGCACTAGGCACCTCTCTCCTCTACAGCCTTAGTTCCTCTAGGCTGCTGCACTGCTGGCTAATGACCGGAGTATCTCAAAGGTCTTTAACCCTAGCCCCCCAGGGTGATATTCCTGTTTTCCCGACTGGCCCCCCTCTATCGAGTGCTTAGAAGTTGAGCATTCTCCCTGTCCTTCTCCATCTTGGGGTTTTGAAGCTTACTTTTTACTTCAAGTGCTATGGGAAGGTTTTCTCTTTCACCGTGTGGCACTCATTCTTTTCTCTGTTAGTCATCCCCCATCACCGGCACAAATATTACTTGCTGTTGGGGAATGGGACTCCACTCATGGTGCTCTAGCCTCTGCCAGAGCTCTGTTGATACACAGTTCATGGTCCACCTTCCATAGATTTGACCTAGGGGCCTCTGGTGTGTCCATTCAAAGTCTTAGGGAACTGTGACATCTCCTACTCAAGATCCCACAATCCAAGCCCTACACTTTGGGTGGCCTTACCTCCCCTTTAAAAGAGAATATTTAAGAAAAATGCATGTTGCAGAACTTGCAGGGCTGCATTGGTTTCAGTGCAGCCCCACACCATGTATTTTTCATAAGAATCCTCTTTTAAAGGGGAGATATGGCCATCCTATCTATACTCCCTGCCCTCTGGCTTGACACCTCCCTGACCTTGATGCCTCCCTGTCCCTGCCAGCCCCACCATGGACCCCTCAGAGACCAGTAGTATTAACCCTGGCATCTTGAGGGTTCCTAGCCCCTTAGCCTCCCAGGCAACTTTGATGTACACCACCTCACAGCTGGCCCCCTCTTTCTAGGGCCTGGAGGCTGGCCATCCTCCTTGCCCCACTCGTCCTCTAGGGATTCCAAGCCATGTTAATTTCTCCAGGTATTCAGCCTTCAGGTTCTACACTCCTCCTCACTCCCATGATGGTTCTGGGCCTAACTGGTAGCCCCTTTCCTCTGCAGACCTATCCGCTATCATACCCTGCTCCCTCCAAGCCTTGCCCTGTGGTTACTACTCCTCTCTGGGCCCTCGCTTTAGGCCAAGTCCTCAGAACCTGCAGGTGGATCTTCCCATCCTCAGGCTCCCTCCAGGCCCCACCTTGAGCCAAGCTGGTACTTGCCCACATCTTCCTGGCTGGACTACCCCCTCACTCCAGGTGAGCTACCAGCTGTTCAACCTTGAGCTGATCTCTGGGCACAAGGTGTGTCCCACCTTCCACTAGGGGCCTCCTCATCCACGTGCTCCCCCTAGCAGCTCCTGGGAGTCAAGGCCCTGCCCTTGAGGACCTTCCAGCACCCCTTGCCCTCTTCCTGGGTCAGGGTTCCCTCCTACCTCTCCAACAGTGTGTTTCCAACTGGCTATGGAATACTTCAGCCTGCTGTTGCCAAGCTGCTGTTGGCTGGGCTTCCTCTGGTCTTAAAGGTCATGTGTCCTGCACCCAGCTCAGTCATGTGATCTCTTCTCCCTGGGCTCCCTATTAATCCTTTCTGGGCTAGCCCCAGGGGAGCAAGTGGTGAAATGCTGCGTTGCTGTGGACCTGCTCGGGTGACATCTTGCCCACGTGCTTCACCACAATCTGGTATTCTGGCTTGGTTAACCTCTGCAATTACCAGATAGTTACCAAATAATCTCCAAGCTATGCTATGTTCTCGGTGGCCTCCCCGAGGTGGTGGAACTCCCTCCTGGTGGCGATCTGTCTGGCCCCGAACCTCCCCTCCTTTTGTTGACAATGTAAGACCTGGCTGTTCCACCAGGCTTTTGGTGAGGGAGATGGGTAGTGGGTGGGAGGGTTGGGTTGGTGGGGGGCAGTTTCATTAGCTCCATTCGGATCGTATTTATATCAGTAGGATTTTATTGTATTTTTAGAATGTCTTTTTATACTTGTTTTAAGATATATGTACACCACCCCAAGCTGACTTTTTGGCAGCAGGGTGTGAGATAAATACATTTTGTAATAAATAATAAATACTGGTTATTAATCATTGGTCATTTTTTGCTACCAGTTTCAGCTCTAATTTAGACCAACCTGCCCAGAAAACACCACTCTACCCCGGCATCACATCCCCCAAACTTGTCAATTTTTGTCTTGACAAAGTGCTAACCCACACTTTTATCTGATTGTGTCAGAACAGAACTTGAGTGATATGCTTGATTTAGCAACACTTTGCATAGTCACCACCCTGCTTCACTCTGTAGCACATGGTTTAATTTCATAATGTTCCGTTTCTGCTTGTACTATTTTCGGCTTTGAAGTAGAGCACTCCCTTGCCAAATGGAGCTTGCTCCCCATGGAATTTACAACTCTGATTCCAATAGAGAAAAAAAATACCTCCTCTTCTCTCCTTACCATTTTCCTCAAGCCACATTTTGGCTAGTTTTGTCCCCTTCATCCCTTTTTGTTCCCCTCCTCACTTAGGAATATTAATAGCCAATGAAAGAGATGGCAAGAGCGAGAGAGGAAGAAGCAAAAATCACAGTGTTGTTGCTGTGAGTGACGAAGGGAAGGAGTGGGAAAACTGTCTTCTCAGCATGAAACCAGGAGTCTGAAATAGCTGCTGGCAAAAGTCTGAGCTGTGGTTATTGAGCAGGGACTGCCGAGCCTAAGGACTATATATGCTCAGTTTGTGTAAACGGGAAGGACTCCACTGCCTTAGCACTTAAACTGAGATTCCCATTCATAGGTGTGGCCCTGTGTATTCTGTGTTTCTTTCTACCATTGCCACTCAAGGTGGAAACACAGAAGACATGGGGCTCTGTCCCTAGATCTCAGTGCACTCAAAGGCCAGGGTGGGATTTGGGCAAGTGATTGGAGTCAAATCAAGAGGCAAAGGTTCTGAGCTAAAGCCAGGTGTCAAGAGACCGCACCAACTCAGGAGCCTGGAAGAGCGAAGTAGAATCAGTAGAACCATAGAGTTGGAAGGAACCTCAATATTCATCTAGTCCAACACCCTGCTTGGATGCAGGATGACCAGAGCTACAACATCTCCAATAGATGACTGTCCAGCCATTTCTTTAAAAACCTCCAGTGACAGAAAGCCAAGAAACTCCTATGGCAATTTGTTCCATTGCTGCACAGTTCTTACTGTTAGGAAGTTTTTCCTAATATTTCACCAAAATCTAGTTTCCTCTCATTCGAGCTCATTATTTCTAGCCCTGCCCTCTGTAGCAGGACCCTGTGTTTCCTGTGTTTCCCCCATTGGTGGACTCCTGGTTTTGTAGCGATAAAGAAACGTTCCTTGCCATCTTTCTGGAAGTTCTTTAGATATTTAATTACTGCCATCGTATCTCCCCTTTGTCTTTTCTTTGTGAGGTTAAATATACCCTGTTCCTTCAACCTTCCGAAACTAGACTTGTGATCTAGGATGAATCAGACACAGGAAGCCAGGCACAACCAGCACAGCTTGGGTCATGATACAATCTAAGAAGTCATTATTTGGCTTGTTTGTTTGGCAGTACTATTTAGCAGTTTTTTAAATTTTTGCATGTGAATATGATTGGTCCATCTCTGCAACATAGTGCCACAGGAAGTCACGGAAGTACCAAGTAATGAAGAAAAATGTAACCAAAGTAATAAATACGAAAACACTAAAATACTGAAATGACAAAGTAACAAATACCAAAATAATGAAAAAGCATAGAAACAAAGAAGCAGATTTCACTATGGTGACGAAGATGGAAATTGGACAAAGATGGAAATATGGAAATTGTCTTTGCAAATACAAAATGCATATTCATTGAAGCCATAAATAAACACCAGTAACAGAAAATATCGCAATGCTGCTATATAAATCAATGGTGTGACCACATCTGACATATTGTGTGCAGTTCTGGTTGCCCCATCTAAAAATAAATAAATAATAATAGTAGTAGAACTGGAAAAGGTGCAGAGAAAGGCAGTAAAAATTAACAAGGGGATGGAATGGCTTCTGTATGGGCAGAGGCTTTATAGGTTGGGGCTCTTCAGTTTCGAGAAGAGATGACTAAGAGGGAATATGATAGAAGTTTACAAATTCATGAGTGGCGTGGAACAAGTAAACAGTGAGCTATTATTTACGTTCTCAAATAACATTGAACTACGGGTCACTCTATTAAACTAACTGGCAGCAGATTTAAAACCAACAAAAGGAAGTGCTATTTTATTCAACATACTCTTGTTAGAGGATGTTGTTACGGCCAATAGCATTGCTGGGTTTAGAAAGGGAATGGATAAGTTCTAAGAAAATAGGTCCATAAAAGACTTTAATTTAGTTATTTGGCTTTTTATCCCACCATTCTCCAACAGCTCAGGGTGGCTAAAATAATAATAAAATCATTTAAAAATCCATATAAAATACTTAGTTAAAACCCATAAAATGATATACAACCTTATAAATTGTAAGCTTGATTGTATGATTATAAGCTGCCCCACACCCTTGTGGGAAAGGTGGCATATAAATTTGAAAAATAAATATATAAAATACCAATAAATACACCCCAAATCCTACCTCTACCTGTTAAATGCCTGGCCAGATAAATAAGTTTTACATTGGGCGTTAACAGACGTCCTGGAGACATTAACAGACATCCCAGACGGGAAGGGAGGGCAGGGGCAGGGAGTGACGTGCGGGCACTTGGCCACGTTCTCGATGTTGCCCTGCCACTCACCCCGCCCCCATCCACCCTGACAGACATCTGTGACTGCCTATTACAGCCCGAAGTAGAGCACATTGCTGTAGTCTAACCTTGAGGTAATGAAGGCATGGATGACTGTAGCCAGGTCCATAGTCAAATTGGTGAGATGTAACCTCCAACTGTCAGGAGCTAGAAGTAAATAGCAGGGACTTGATCATTCCATTATGATGTGCTGTGTACTTCTCAGAAATAATCAGTCATCATCATCATCATCATCATCATCATCATCATCATCATCATTTTTATATAGCACCCCCCTGCCATGGCACTTGGAGCACTTTACATATAACATGACTTTTAATCCTCACAACACCCTCACATATGAGATGTGATACTATTCTCTCAGGTTAGGCTGAGAGAATATTGTGACTGGCCGAAGGTCACCCAGTGAGACTCAGGGTCCTCCCCCTGCTCCCAATCCAAGTACTGCACCATTACACCACACTGAAGGCAGCCACTGTAGGAGACAGCATGCTGGGTTTGATGGACCGTTGTTTCGACCTAGCATGGCACGTATGGTCTTATATACAGATGGGTCGCAATCTTCAACACACTTATTCATGAGTGAGTCCCATGGAAATCAGAGAGACCTGCTCACAACTGAGTGTATTCAAGATTGTTGTTGTGGCCATGGAGAACTAGCTGAATTATTTCTCATAGAGCTGGGTTGTTTGTTTTTCTAATTTTCCTGTAGCCCAGATTGTAGGGCTCACCTCACATTAAGAGAAGACACCAGCTTGAGGAGGCTGTTGGATCAAGAATGTTTGGTTGTGTTGTTTTGCTAAGTACTGTGGCCAATGACACATTTGTAACTTGATGAGCAATTGGTTGAGAACCAGTGCATTGATTTTGTTTTGGCCCTGATCATGTGGGAACTTATGCCAAAGCAGTGCAGAAAACTGTTGATTAGAAATGCTGAACATTTTATTGCAAAGCTGGTGATTTCAGGTTTAGGAAACCCCCCAAATCACAAGATTTGTGATTTCCCTGTTTCTCTGCAAAGGAAACCCATCTGTTTCAAATAAATATTTTTTTCTGGTACGTCTGTACTTTTGAGTCTGTCGCAACTGGATGTTTTTTCTCCTTTCCATTAGTTGTCTGTCTGGACGTGAATTTTACTCCCATGAAATCTTTCCCTGCCAAAAGGGATGGAGTGGGTTTTGAAGTGGAGGCTGATGTGAGCAGATAGAACATATATTAACCCAATCCCTGTGCATTTACTTTCACATCTAGAGCTGGGAACATATATGAGATGGGACGCTGGTCCTCACATTTTTGCATTTGAGTCTGGTTAATTAGAACTTTGACTTCAATTGGCTATGTTTTTTGTTTTGTTTTTTTCCCCACAGAGGTCATGGAAATCCTGAATTTCTATGAATTCATATAAATCCCGTGAATTTTGTGACTTGTAATTGCTCCTTAAAGCCGGTTGGTTCCTATTATTACCGATAAGAATGGAAATTACTGAAAAATACCAGTAATACCAGAAATTACTGAAAATTACCAGAAATGACCAAAATGGTGGAAAATAGCAGAAAATCATGAAAAATGTCCAAAATGCGGGTAGATTTCCTCATCGCACAAATGAAGGGAAAAGAGCCTTTTTTCTTTCAGCTCTAATGGCCAGCTTCTCCACTTCCCCAATTGGAGGCTTCTAAGAGCTTGGTCCAGCAGTCTGCTTGGATTCTTCCTGGATTAATTCTCCAGTCACCTGCATGGTTGTGCTGGGCTGTAGGCAATGGGAGTGGTGAGGCTGTGGTTTTCCTGCCTGGCCTTTACTAAGATGAGTAGAAAAATGAAGGCATTTAGACTGAAGGAAGTGCTCCTGGGACCAGGGGAACCCTTACAGCTCTGCTCTAAGGTCAGTCTGTATCTGGCTAACAGAACCATAACAAATCTATGGTCAACGTGGCAGTGACTACAGATGCATTTACATGAGGGACGCCAAACAGCCATTCCCAAGGGCAGCTGAGTCATCAGCTGTGTGTGTGTTGTGCCGGGGATGCCTGGCCCAGACTACCTTCATGGCTGCTTCTGTCAGCCAGCGCTAAGCAGCAGTGCTTAGACAGAACTGATTTAGGGCTCTGCTCCCTGCTGGAAAGCCCCGCACCCACCCAATAGTACTGGCTAAGCACTAAGGGAGTCTGAGGCAGGCAGCTGCAGTGTGACAAACACACATCTGATGATTCAGCTGCCCTGGGACCTGGTTGGTTGGCGCCCCTCATTTAAATGCACCAGTGGTCACCATCACATTGGCCACAGGCTAGTTATGGCTCTGCTGGCTAGTAGGGATGTGTGAACAGAATGGGGTTCAGCTGTTTGGCCGTTCAGTTGTTTGGTTTGAAAACTGAGTTTGGGTTTGGTCGTTCGGTTTGGAAACCAAGTTCAGGTTCGGTTGTTTGGTTTGGTTGAACGTTCAGTGGAGTTTGGACCCACCGTGAGGCTTGGGGTGCTCCAGGAACCCCCAGGGGTGCCCGTGGCAGCATGGCAGGCCATCAGAGACCCAGCAGAAGCAGCAGCAGCAGAAACTGGGACGGCTTGGCGCTTGGCACCCCGGGTTGCCTGGGCAGGCAGGCTCGGTGCTTGGCCCCTGGGGCTGCCCATGGAGGCATTGCAGGTAATCAGAGACCCAGCGGCAGCAGAAGCAGCAGAAACAGGAAAAGGTTGGCACTTGGCACCCCAGGTTGCCTGGGCATTGCAGGCTTGGTTCATATTCAACAGAACTAAAGAAGCTCTACTGTCAATTGTCAAGCCTTACCCGGTGGTGAATCACGTGGACACCCAGTAGCAGACATTGGATTTCCACGCAGCAGAACCCTTGGCACAGACAGCATAGGCGGCATTGGCAGCAGCAGTGGACATTGGATTACCCGGGCACAGAACCCGTGGAACAGCAGAGATGACAGCAGCAGGATTTGCCTGTGTGAAGCACCCATGGAGCCAGGATGGTAGAATTTGCAAGGGAAGAGCTCCCATACAGCAGCAGACAGCAGCAGCAGGATTGCTTGGGCAGAGCACCCATGGACCAGCAGACAGAAGCAGTGGGATTACCAGGCCAGTGGTATGAGAGGCAGGCAGGCTGGAGCAGGGTTTTAGCTTTGCCTACAGGGCGGGCAGACAAGCAGTGTGGAATGAGCAGAAGGCAGGCAGATTGAGGCAGTATTTGAACTTTGCCCACAGGTGTCAGTGGGAGGGGGGCAGGAAGGCAAGGAGAAGGACGGGTGCGGGTTCCCACACACTCCGGGTGGACTCACAAGGCTCTTTTTAGGCAATCGAGGCTCCCAGTTGCCCATCAGGATAGTGTGTGGGCTGCTCAGTATGCTTTCGCACCAAGAGCTTAGGCCCCTATCATCATAGGGCACAGAGCAGGTCAAAGGAAGGGGTTCCACGCATTCACCGCTTTCAAATGCCACAAGGGGGTACACTGGTATCTTATACACATCTAGATGTGTATAAGAGACAGGTACACTGGTGGGAGGTACGTGAAGGGAGCAAGGCTCGGGGACCCAAGGAAGGAGGGAATGGGACTGGGGCTCTCACACTGAAAGGGGGAGGGATACAGGGAATTTACCCCAGGAGGGGGAAGGGGCAGAAACACCCTGGCCTGCAGGCCCTTGCAACACTTTCTTGCTCACCAGGAAGGAGGGGGAATGATCCTGTCAACACACACTTACTCGGGATTGCACACAGTCAAAAGGGATGACACAGGAAACCACAAGGCAGGGAGAGGGAAACACAAACGGAGGAACAAGAGGGCAAAGGCAATGCAACATAGTCAATTTCAAAGTACTTAGCTTTCAAGCAGGGGGGACAGTCTCCACAGACACACAAGCTCTGTTCACCGGCACAGAGCTCTGAAAACTGCCGGCTGATAAAGGTCCAGCCCTGCCCCCTGCACGCACCCACAGGCGCTCAGACCGGCGTGGCAGGGGGCGGGGCCTTGTTGCATCCTCCAAAGGCCCTGCCCGTGGTGCGTCTTGCAAAGGGGGCGGGGCTATGGGCGGCGTTGGCGTGGTGCACTGCTGCGGCCGGGGTTACGGCCCGGAAGGGGTGGGGCTTCCCTCCAGTGTGGTGCATCGGGGTGCGGGGTGGCGAGCCCGACTGCTGACAACAGGGTGGGTGGACAGGCAGTGTGGCATGTGCAGAAGGCAGTCAGACTGAGGCAGGCTTTGAGCTTTGCAACCTGGGTGGACAAACAGGCAAGTGTGGCATGAGAGGCAGTAGGGAAGGCAGGACACTCAGATAGGCTGGTAAAGACTATCTGATTCCCAGTCAAATAGACTGGCAAAGACATTTTTGTTATTGTCAATTTTGATACTGATACCAATTTCAAAGATTTTATTTTTGTTATCGGTATTGATATCGGTATCAGTATCATTTGCAGTTCTGTAGAAACAGAGTAAATGCACTCTAAAAAATTTGTTCATTGTCCAATTATGATAATAAATTAAAGTTTAATAATGAAAAAGGTGAAAGTTTAGTTATTGGTAAAAATGAATAAAAGTATGTATGGTAAGGAATTAAGTACATATATTACATTTATGCTGATGCAGATAAAATATTAAATATTCCTTAAATTCTGAAATAATTTCCATGTTTTTTGGTATTTATGTCTTGTTGCAATGTAAGGAGTTGAATTTTTTTTAAATTGTAATTGTAATGTTTTTTGGAGATTAAACTAGAGTCAAAATGATTTTGTGATGTTTTTGAAGAGGAAAGTTTTTAGTTTTAAAAACTGTTGTGCATTTAACATTTTTTTAAACTGTAATTTTTTTTGCTTTGGTAAATCTAATTAGGCTAACTCCTACATCTATCTATCTATCTATCTATCTATCTATCTATCTATCTATCCACAGGGATGGGGGGGGGACACAGACAATGCACAACAAACAACACAGGGAGGGGTACAAAACTGAAATGAAACCTAAATCAATCTAATCCTACTCTAAATAAATCCAAAAACAGGGGAAGGGAATCAGGGATGGAATATATACAGGGAGGTGGGAAGGATTCAATGGAGGGGAGGGAGAAACAACACTGGGAGTGTTAAAAAATAAAAACACCTAAATCTATCTAATCAAATCTAAATAAATGAAACTAGGGTGGTAAATGTGTGGGATGGGTGAAATAGGAGGAGGTTGGCAATGGATTAGGAATAGGAAGGAACACAAACTGCTGGGAGAGGAAGACTTCTTAAAACACCTCCTGTCAGGAACAGTAGCTAGCTCAGAAGGTGTTGGAAGGGGAAATGGCAATGACTTTTGTTACTTGCTGTGCCCGCCTTACATGGGCGACTGGCATCCCAGGTTGTTTGGGGCACTGCCCCACAAGCGCTGAGGGGCCTGCCACCGCCACTTAAAAAAAACACAATGTGCCACTGCTTCTGTTAGTGTCACAGCAGTCAGGCTCTGACTTTGCTCTGGCTGCTGCGGTGCTGTCAGTTCTCACTTTTGGGATCCACTCCTGAGGAGTGGATCCCAGAAGGGACAAAAAGGCTAAGCCTAAACAGCGTTTTCTATTGAAAACGCGATTTGGGTGGCTGAGTCCTCAGTCCACAGGACGTATAGAACTTACTGTGGAGGAAGGGGCTAGCCTTTCCATTGTGCTCATCAATGGGTGCAAGGAAAGCTCTCACCAGGGCACTTGCTGAAAGTGCCCTGGTGAGATGTCTTGGGTCGGGGTGGTGGGGAGTGGTGAGCGGCAAGGCAGGGACTGATTTGTTTAAAAAAGCCTATAGGGATGGGGTGCCCATCCCCTGAGGCAGGGACCAGCGCGTATGCACACTGCTTCCTGCCTCACATGCTCAACATGGGTGGCGTTGCATTGTTGGAGACCTTACACCTCTCCAACAGCGCACCGCCAGGCCAGCCGCTTCCCTGCCATTGCCCTTTGCCGCTTCCCCCCCAATCTGCCACTCAGAGGGGCAAGGGGTGGGGGGGAGTGGTGAGCGGCAAGGCAGGGACTGATTTGTTTAAAAAATAATTTAAATTGCCCACGCATCCTGGCTCCGCAGAAGGCAGCAGGACACGTGGGCAATTAAAAAAAAACAACCTAATGTTCCCCCCCATCCGCCTGCAGCCCAGGACAAGAGCGAACACGCTGGAGCCAGCAGGTAAGAAGATGGCCCTCCCATCCCCCCCCTGCCTGC
>QEPC01009343.1:2758143-2776418 GCA_003113815.1 Sphenodon punctatus | reverse complement strand
GGGGGGGGGAGTTGGAATGTGGTTTTTGTTCACTTGATGTCATGATGTGGAGTATTAAATGCTGTAAATGTGATGCTTCTGATAAAAGTGAGCTTTTGAAATCCCGAGATGTAACTGACAGTCTGGCGATCTTAGGAAGTTAGGTGTGTTCACAATGCTGGAAATTTGGTGCTTTGGAAATCCTGAGATGTACCTGGCAGTCTGGCGATCTTAGGAAGTTAGGTGTGTTCACAATGGTGGAAATGGGATGCTTTTGAGATCCCAAGATGTACCTGTGAGTCTGGTGAGCTTAAGCTGTGCATTCACAATGCTGGGAATGGGGTGCTTTTGAGATCCCAAGATGTACCTGTGAGTCTGGTGATTCATGGGCCTTGAAATTCCCCCCCAACACACACACACACACACACACACACACATGCAGCAGAGGGCAAAAATACTCCTTCAGAAGGGACTTCTGAAGCAGAGATTAGGGTCCCTCCAACATACATGCAGCAAGTCCCTTCTTTCTGAAGCAGTGTTCTTAGCCTCTGCTGTGTGTGTGTGTGTGTGTCTTTGCTAAAACTGCTTGTAAGTGATGTTTAAGGTTGTCTGCCTGCTTTTAAACCTGCCTAACCTAACTGAAATTACTTGATTAAGTAATGTAATGTTCATCCAACATTAACCCTTGGAACTCCTTGCTGCTGGGTTATGCCGCCTACCATTGCCCTGGCTCCGCCTACTGTTGCCCTGGTTCCTCCTACCATTGCTCTGACTCTGCCCACCATTGTCCTGGCTCCACCCATTGGCCCACCGCCCACCAGCCCGGCTGGCCTTACTGCCCCTCCAACCTCAGCATCCACCAGCCGCCCCTTCCGCCTTACCACAAACCCAATGGTCTCTGTGCAGCCTAGCCCCACGTTCCCCATGTCCAATCGCAGACTGCAAAGCCAGTGGTCTGAGGAAAAAAGGGATGGTGATTTGGCCCGAAGCCTCTCCACTCCTGGTGCCAGGAAGTCTGCTCCACAGCTGCCCTCCCCTCCCCGGGCCTTCCAGTCACATTTTTGCCACCCGAACTCACCCAAACGATACCGAACTGTTCAGTCATTTTTGAGTTCGGATTGAGTTAGGTTCAGTCAGTTCAAGATCGGTCGTTTGTTTGGTTGTCCAAAAGAACCGAGTTCAGTCCAAACTCTGAATATCTGAACCGTGTTCACACATCCCTACCGGCTAGGAGTAGAGAAGGAGCTCAGCACCACAGAGCTTGCCAAAGTACTTGGGAGGAGCTTCTTGGGAGAATGAGCGGGAGTCTGAAGGACTTGCTTGCTGCAGCCCCGCAGTAAGAGGTTTATGAACTGCATGCTAATGTTTGGGAGGTCTGTAAATAAGCCCACAGTCAGGGTGGAAAGTGTTTGGGGTGTAGCTTATTGGGGCCCTGGTCCTGTAGAAAAAGCCTATGGCCCAAGGTAACCTTAATACATGGGAAATGATGGCAAAAACCATCAGATAGGTTATTTATTGTGGGTATTTGGTTCATCCTTAGTTTACTTACAATTTGTTCACAGTTACATGTTGTTGACCAGGAGGTGAAAGCAGCAGCAGAATGAAACACCATGACAATTTCTCCTACTGGAGCGGTTGCTCTGTGGAAAACATTTATTTTATGCAAGCTCTTCTCACATGGCACCACCCTGCCACTGGAGAAGCCATCCCAGCGCTCAGCTCCATGTAGGCGTTCCCCACTCAGGAGATGATGTATGAATTCACTCTTATCATTTCCCATGATTTTCAGGACAGCACATTATCTACTGTAAAATTGTCATCCCTAGGTGCTTTCAGCCAGAAGGATCTTGAATCTCAATAGAGCGGATATGAAACAGCTATTTACAAATCAGGGGGATTTCCATCATTTCAGGAACTTTGCCTAACATCTGCAAACATTTCACATTCGTAGAATCCTAGAACTGGAAATGACCACTAGGATCATCAAATTCGGCTCCCTGCTTAGTGCAGCATCTGCCATCCCTGGGTCATCCGAGACATAGGTTCTTCCAGCTGCTTCTTAAAAACTTCCCATGAAGGAGAAGCCACAGCTTCTCTAAGCATCCTGTTCCATTGCCTGACTGACTTTTTGCCTGGGGTTCAATCAAAATCTCTCTTTCTGCTGCTTGTGTAGCTTTGGGCTGGGTTTCACCCATTCACTATTGTCGGTGTTTCTGTCAGTAAATTTGTGACACTTTCTAATGCTTTACGGCAAAAGTGTCAACAGGCATTCCTGAATGGGAACTCAAAGGTCACTGTGGTCACTGGTAAATTTTTGCATTGTCAAGAAAGCGGCAAATTGGTCACTTCCAATGAAAATGGTGTTCATGGAGAAGAATTGTTTCAACTCTAATCCATTCCCAACATGACAACCTCATATTTCACAACATGCTGTTCCAGAATCCTAGAAGACGTAACCCCATTTGCATTCTAAACAGCATTTGCTTGTGCGACCCCATTTTGAAACTTAACCATAACCTCATCATCCAAGATGACAATAGAAACCAATTTCAAACGGGATCATGACCAGCATCTTCAGATGTCACGACCCCTCCTGGAGGTCCATCTAGCAGTTTGGGAACCTCTGCCCTAATGTAAATAGTTAAACTTCTCAGTACTTAACTGTACTAGACTTTACTTGCTATATTATCATTAACTATTAGTACTATATACACAGAACCAAGAATGCAACTGGCAATGACCAGTAATGAAATTAGAGGCAGGTCCATGGCCCAGGTTGGTGGCTTACAGTCTAGGATGGACAAAGAGGTAAAAACAAGAGAGAGGGGAACACAAGGGAATAAAGGGATAAATTCATGAAGGTGAGAAGTTGCAAGTGTTTGTGTTTAGTTTAGTTTAGTTATACTGGAGAAGGGAACCCCGAATGCCAGGACAGTAAAAAGAGCAGCTGGTGGCATGAGGTGCTAGGGAAAGTATGCTGGAAAATACAGGTTTTTAGAGCAGGAAGGTGTAATACACTTTGTGCCCTCAGGTAATTCCCAGAATCTAAGGTACCCTATCAAATACCCGGTGGTGTCTGAATACCGAAAAGGGTACCTGGCTGACGAAAATACTGAGTTTTACTGTTACTGCGTTCCATACTTTCCACTTTACCATTTAACCACTTTACCAGCTCATTCCAACTGATCACGTGACCATTTTAGTATCTTTCCAACATAGACAAATTAATAGATAAATAAAAATGGACAGAAAAATGGTAAATGTTAAAATGGCATACACTGGTAATTCGGTACAGAAAGTAGGTAATTTGGTAATGGCAACAGTAATTTGGTAATTCAGGCAACTAATTTGTCATCAAATGAGTACTGCTTAGTGCCTGATCTGCTCTTGATTTTTCCAATACCACAATTTTGACAGGCATGCCCATTTTTGCAGATACCTGTTTCAGGACTAGTTTTTAAGAGGGATTTGACTATCGGGAGAGAGGGAGCAGACCCTATATGATAGCATTGAAAAACCTACTTAAAGAGACCTTGCCACTCAAAACATCAATGTGTATGTTGATATAATGAGATCAACACAATTTAAACAACGTTTTGTGACTTTTCATTTTTTCTTCATGCCTCTGCTGTGAAATTTACTAAAATTAGATTCACAGCCATGTCAGCAAGACAGAGAAGAAAGGACAGCTCTAGAGCTAGATTCTGGCCATACTCGTGTAAATCAGAATGACATATTTTAAAGTCAGTGGAGTGCCACATTTGTTAAACGAGAACCAACCTCAATGGGGCCAATCCCAAGCCCCATGTGCTATGTGGGGCTTGTATACACAAACCATGCACACCCACATTTTGGGGACATTGTGGTGCACGCAGCCATACGGTTTCAGTTGTTGTCACTCACAGATGCGCAGGAGGTGCTGGGGGCTGTGTGAGTCACAAGTTGAGAATTAGATCCGTGTCCGTTAGTGCTGGAACAAGAATCAAATTGATTCTTGAGATAATTTCACATTAATTGAGAATTGCTGCTGAGATTTTGCAGCTTTTTAGAACCCAAATTGAGATCTCGGACAAAACTCGATTTATTGGTTACCGAAATTTACTGTTTATTATTTACCATGTTTACCAGTTACTGTGGGTTTTTACCATTTACTGGTTGTATCGGTATTGTGATTTACCGTGTGCCATTTTTACCGGTTAATGTGATTTGCCATTTACCATGTTTATTTGGTTATTGGTTACTGTGTTAATTGGTTATTGGTTTATTGGTTTATTACCATGTTTATTGGTTATTGGTTATTTGTTTTTTATTGGTTATTGGTTTTTATTGTTTATTGCTTAATGGCTTATTGGTTTATTACCATGTTTATTGGGTATTGTTTTTTTCTTTTGTTATTGGTTTTTGATTATTTGGTTATTGGTGTTTATTGGTTATTGGTTTATTGGTTTGTTACTATGTTTATTAGTTATTGGTTTATTGGTTACCATGTTTATTGGTTATTGGATTTCACTCACAAGCAACCGGGAAAATGGTAACCAACAACCCAGTAAACGGTAACTCAGTAACCAGAAATCCAACGGTAAATGACAATCCAGTAAACAGTAAACAGTAATTCGAGAAAATTCTCAACTGAGAATTGTCAAAAGATGGCAATTTTCTCGGTTATCATTTTTCATTTAAAACAAGACGAGAATCATGATTCTCGGCAATAACCGAGAAAAAGTCAAAACTGAGTTTCAGCCCTAATGTCTGTCCTGGCTGGTGAAAGCCAGCCAGGAGATGTTGGGGCTATTGCTCGCTGGGGTGATCAACACCTCTCTTTGGAAGGGATGAGTGCCGACTGCCTTAAAGTGGCAATTGTCCGGCCTCTGCTTAAGAAACCATCATTAGAGACTGATTCCCCTGCCAGCTATTTGCCTGTCTCTAATCTTCCCTTTTTAGGGAAGGTTATTGAATGGACGGTGGCTCATCAGTTCCAGGTGTATCTGGATGTTACAGACTGGGGAAATTCTACCCCATTTATTTTATTCATTCTTTTAGGAGCTTTTAATACTGTTGATCATGTGGTGGTGTTAACTCGCCTGCGGGATGTGGCTGAAGTGGGCGGGACTGCTCTTGAGTGGTTCCACTCTTTCTTGGCAGGGAAGTCTCAGGGGGTGAGACTTTGGCATGGAGGTCTTGGGAGTGGTGATTGTTCATCATCTCCTCAGGATCTCCCTTGTGGGGTCCTGCAGGGTTCCATTCTCCCCCCCCCCCTTCAACATATATATGCAGCTGCTGGGTGAGATCATTCAGGGAACTGGGGTGAGGTGACATCAGTATGCTGATGACACCAAGCTCTACCTCATCTTTTTCATCTGACCCAGGGCTGGTAGTCTTGGTGCTTACCCGTTGCCTGACTGCAGTGGGGAACTGGATGAGGACGAGTTAACTGTAGCTGAAACCTGACAAGACTGAGGTGATGACGGTTGGCCAGTCTTGTGTCCAGAAGGGGATTGATACTCCTCTTAGTGAGGGAATCTGGCCCCCTCTGGTTGATTGGGTTCACAGCTTTGAAGTGCTTTTAAATCCTTTGCTGCACCTGGATTGCCAGGTCGTGGAGGTAGCCAGGAGCACTTTTCACCAACTTCATCTGATGAGGAGGCTGCAGCCTTTTCTTTTGGACTTGGATCTGGCCACTGGTGTCCATGCTTTCATCACCTCGAGGCTAGACTACTACAATGCACTCTACATGGGGCTGCCCTTGGTGATGATTTGGAGGCTTCAGCTGGTGCAGTATTTTTATTTTTATTTTTATTTCGTTATTTTTCTACCCCGCACCCTCCTGCTCACAGAATATGTTGCAACGCACCTTCTTATGTGGATGCGTTGCTGCAAGCACATAACTCTGGTGCTCCATTTGCTACACTGGCTACCTATAATCCTCCGGGCCCGATACATGGTGCTGGTGATGCCCTATACAGCCTAGGTCCCATCTATCTGAGAGATCTGGCTCCCCATGCCCTTTTGTAGCTTCTTCAATAATCTCAGGGCGCCTTCCTGGAGACTCAGGTTTTTTGCCAGATCTCAACTATGAGGAGGGCGTTCTTGGCTGTCACACATTTGTTATGGAACTGCCTCCCCCAGGAGGTCTGCTTGGGTTCAATCCTGGTGGCCTTCTGGAGGCAATGTAAAACCATTTTGTTCCGTTGGGTTTATGGCAGCAGGGATTGAATGGTGAAGTAATTAAGGGGGAGACAATCTGGGGTTGGGTAGAGGATGAAGGAGGTTTGGTGAGTAGGTTGATAGGCCTTTGATAGGTAGGAATAGGATGAGATGGGATGGGTGGGAGGTGTAGTGGTGGATAGGATGGTGTATTATTGGTTTTTTGATGCGGGAAGGGCAGCATAGAAATATGAATGAATGAATGAATGAATGAAATCCCACATGGGATCCATATGTGCAGCATGTGCAAGGGGGCTGGGATTGAAGTCACTGTCTTTAATCCCTTAATAATGTACAATGCCTCTCTGTACAAATGACCTCTGTGCAGTCCAGTAACTCATTCTAGTGCGGTGGTGTTAACAATGAGTTGCGCTGTCGGTATGTTCCAAACAGATCTTTTTTTCCTTAAAGGTCTCCCTTTGGGTGCATGTCACACATGCTAAAAAAAAAAAATCACCTTGGTTCTGAAGGTGCTTGTTGTAAATTCTACTGAAGAGGAAAACGACAGCTGTGAGAATGGTAGAGCAACGGGCAAAGAGCAAAGGTTTCCAGCCAAAGCAACAAAGGAGAGATGAGCTCCTACCTTTCACCAAATATTGGCATCATTAAAGGTGACCTTTTTTTATTTTTATTTTTGCTAGAGTCTAGTCGGTTATGGTTATCGTCTTCCTACCAGTGTGGTTGAGTTTGCCAGTGCAAATAAAAACATAGAATGAAATCATTGTCCTAGACAGTGGGATAGCAAAGTTGGGATGGACAGAGGTGCAGAAGATGGAATAGCATCTGGCCTCCTGTCCCTGTGTGAGGTAGAAGGAGAGCAGGTGAGTGGGGAGGCGAGACTTAGGGGCGGATGCCAAAGGAAGGGAGGGAGCATAGGGGACTTCAGAGGATGGGGAGCAGGGGTTGCTGGTGCAGTAGAGAGTGGATGTTGGTGGATCAGAGAAGTGGGAGACTGGTGTGTGTGTGTGTGTGTGTGTGTGTGTGTGTGTGTGTGTGTGTGTGTGCTGGGTCAGGATAGTGGGGGGAACAGAGAGGAGGTGTGGGGGTTGGTCAGACTGAGAAATGCTTAGACTCCCGCCCTATCTGAACTAGAGCAGTGCACCCCCCCCAATTGTTCTTTGGGAAATACTTAGCAGGGTGTGTCCTGGTAGCATTTCCCGCCCCCCAACCCCCACAGATGGAGATGAGCAGCAGCTGGGGCTGGGAGCAGCCAGCATCCCCAGCACCTCAGGACAAACACCTCCTGGGATCCAGCTTCCCTTCCCTTCCCCCACCCCCACAACAGAATCTCAAGAAGTCCCCTCTGCTCTCTACAGTCCCATACCAGCTGCCCTGTGTCAGGGGGGAAAGGAACTTTAGTAGCAGGAAATTCCATGCTTTCCACAGCATCCAGTCACCCAAGCCAGCCCCATGCTCACAAGAGGAGAGCAGAGGAGAGTCTCAGGAACTCCTGCATGAAGGCCATCCCACCAAATGACGATCGGAGCACTTCGCAAAAGATCTAAAACATTATAAAATCCATTTAGTTCTTCTCAGCCAGTGGGGTCACATGGTACCCCGGAAATTGTAGCAAAAAAAAATTCATACAGTGTTTTAGCAAACCTGTACCAGTTCATATTTATTTATTTATTTATTTATTTTATTCAGTTTATATAATAATAATAAAACAACAAGCAAATAACATACAGATTAAAAATTCATTAAAATACTAAAATATACTAAAAGGGCAGAACCTGGTCCTAACTTCCTGACCATAGATCAGCCTAATTATTAGAAACACTGTGAGGAAGGCAAAAAACAAGAGCCCTTTTTGGCCCAATGAAGTGCTCCTGCCAAAATTTCTTCCTGGCCCCTGTCGGCAACCGGTTGATACCTGCAGTGGCTCTGGGAGGGAGGGTTGGGGCTCACTTACAAATCCAGGCTCCAAATGAGCCGGAGAAGGTGCAACAGGCGGAAAGGCCCCATCCAACAAAAGAGGAGGGGCCCCCATGCCCGGGATTGCACATTGGCTGAAGCCCCATTGCTGAGCAACCTCAGCCAGGCTGCCGTCTTTCCCGCCGCGGCCCGGCTCTCTGCACAGCAAAATTTACCCGTCGCAGCAAGGATGCTGCAACGGGGGAGTGCAGCCATTCCCTCCTTGCCTCATTCCTATGGGAGTGCAACAATAGCCCCTAGTGGCCACCTTTAAGGCTGGCCAAGGGGCTTTCTAATGTTACAGCATGCTTTACACCCAGTCGGGAAGCTCCTCCCCAGGCAGTGTTGGCACCTAGTCCAGGCAGTGAGTTGGGGATTTTACACAACTCACAACCCAGACTAAGTGTAAACACCACCCAGGGAATGACCCAGGCTAACGTCTGGCAGCGGTTTCTGATGTGACAGTAGCCTGCATTTCCAAGTGGGTCAAAACATGAAAGTGGGGGTTATTGTCATGTCTGAAAACATCTAGAGTGAGGTTTTAGAAGCAGGTCTCAAATATAGTCAGGGCCTACACTGTTCAGGAGGACCCTGAAAATCCAGCAGCACAATCTTAAATTCAATCCATTGCTCTAGAGGCAGGATGGGTGCAATATGATCATGGCTATCCAAACCAGTAAGCAGCTGCCCCAAAACGTTTTTGTCTCTAGTTTATTTATCAACCCCATGTGTTAGGAGCTACTCCTGAATTGCCATGTTCATTCTGGTAGGCCAGTTCTCTATGTGATTGAGGCTCCATGGACCCATATGTTATTTACTGGTTTTTTAATTTCTTCCTGTCCCAAGAGCTCCAGGCAGATCAATGGTTCTCTCACTCATGTTGTCATTTCAGGTTTATCCATGGACCCCAAGTAAATAGAGAACATTTTTTTTCTACTGTTACAGAAGGCATTGCAGTTAAATGTAATAGTTAGATTTCAGTTAAATAGTAGGAAGGATTTCATAACTGTAAGAACTGTTGGGCTATGGAATAGGTTGCCAATGGAGGTTGACAAATCTTCTTCCTTGAATGTATTGAAAACTCAGCTGGATCAGCAGCTGTCTGCAATGCTAGTGTAGGCAGAGGATATCATGCTGGAGGAACAAGACTAGATGATCTTTGAGGTCATATCCAACCCTAAACTTCTATGATTCTATGATCTGGGGATCCAACACACTGGGACTTGTCCAAATGCACCATCTCCCTTTGCCTGGATCCGGCCCTGTGGTGGGGGATTGCCCCCTCATAGTTACAATCACCACCCAGAAACTGCTTGCAGCATGTCAATGGGCATTTTTAGACACACGTTAAAAGTTCCGGATGTTTGGGTCTTCTGGGTTTACAAGTCCACAAGTAAGTTCCGAATTCCTTTTTAACTCACGCTGCCCTGAGGCAGTTCCTGGATGCATTCTTCACAAAAACACTGCCCTGCGGCAACCTAAAGTAGCCGCAGCTGTAAATGTGACAGGCTGCCATGGAAACCAAGTGACCACAGCTGCCTGGAGCAAAGCAGTTTACCAGGAGAACCTTTTACACACAAAAGTTCTGGGAGAAGTTTCATGTGGAAGTTCAAAGATCTGGATGTTTAAGATTTGGGTGAGTGATTTAGACACACAGAAAGTTCTGGATGTTACAGCAAACATCCAGGAGAAATGTGTGTCTAAAAACACTCACTGACATTGCCCCAAATCGAGTGTGGTAAGGCTGGTGAGGATGGCGGACACCCAGCGATCCTTCAACAGCACATAATCAAGAGATGAGTTGCACATTCAGGGGACTTCTCCTCCAAGTTCTTCCCTTCTGAAACAATTCCTGGATGCATCCCTGTTCTTGACAAACTCTTCTGTAGCACAGCTCCTCTAGTGCCGGAGTCGAGAGCGTGCCAGGTGAAAAAACTATCAGTCCTGGCCCTGTAGTAGCCCAGTTCTATCTGCCATTATGATGGAGGTACTAGGAAAGGGAACATGTCACGGTTGGGAGCACCTGCGTTTTCAAGGTGAGGCAAGTTGATTTGGAGGAAAGAATGAAACCCCCGATGCTTACCCAGGCCTTATCGGCATCCCACAGTGGGATTGTTTCTGTGTATCCATCCAACTGGGAAAGACTGAGTGCTGTCTTAAACTCTGAGTTGCCTCACCCTCAGCACTGCCCAAGGACACTATTCCACTTAATTGCTGTATCAGTACATTCAAAACTACTTCCTATCTCGTTATCAGTCCTGGTGAAACATGCATTATCCATCTGTCCTTGAAACCGGCGCTCCCCCTGTGAAGTGATTAAAACAGTCTCGTGCTGGATAAACCATACACATTTTCTTTTCCTCCACCGAAACCCATCATTCCTGCATTCCTACCAGTCACGACAGGGCATCTTCCCATCAATTTATTATGTTTGCGCTCATTTGTTTTCCTTCAACACAATCTCTGAGACACTGTATCCAGTGACCTCTGGCAAAGGAAAGGAATGACATACACTTTTATGCTGCCGTTATGCAGAGTCAGTGACAAATTGGTTTATTTTTTACACCTGACAGTATGGGATGGGGATAAGGAAAGCGGGTTTTATTAGCTGAAAATACTTTTCACCACCGGACTCCATAGCCTACGATTTGATTTTTAAGCTATCTTCTCTGTCAGTCTTTAAAATATATTCCATAATAACCCAACCCACCCCACCCCAGTTTACAAGAAGAGTTAAGGCTCTTACAAATTCAACCTTACACTAAAAAGCATGGAAATTGCAAGTTACGGCTCCTACCTTAACATCTGTGCCATGTTAGCAGTAAAGACATTGGGTGTTTTTGCACACACATTTCTCCTGCATGTTTGCTGTAACATCCTGAACTTTCTGTGTGTCTAAATCACTCACCCAGATCTTAAACTCTTTGAACTTCTGCATAGAACTTCTCCCAGAACTTTTGTGTGTAAAAATTTCTCCTGGTAAACTGCTTTGCTCCAGGCAGCTGTGGTCACTTGGTTTCCATGGAAGCCTCTCAAGTCTACAGCTGCGACTACTTTAGGCCACCTCAGGGCAGTGTTTGTGTGAAGAATGCATCCAGGAACTGTCTCAGGGCAGCGTGTGTGTGAAGAATGCATCTGGAATTTACCTGTGGACTTGTAAACCCAGAAGATTCAAAGATCAGCACTTTAAGGTGTGTGTAACAGTGGCAGCCCTCGCTTGAGGGCGCTCTCCCCCCGTCCCCCCTGTGCCGCACAGTTCGCACAGTCCGCACTGACAGAGCGCTCACTGACTGAACACTCTGTCTCTGCCGGGTGGCTGAAATTGACATCGGAGCGCCGCGCTGCTCTGACTGCTGCAGTCAGAGCAGCGTGGCGTGCCGATGTCAATTTCAGCTGCTGGCAGAGACAGAGTGCTTAGTCAGTGAGCGCTAGCCTCTGTCTGGAACCTGACTCCCTTCTGGGACTCCAGAGTCTGGAGTCCCAGAAGGGACAAACTTGAACTGAATTCTAGCTGGATGGCTCAGCGTTCAGTCTAAGTGCCGTTGCTGGGAAATCAAATTTCCCACTCAAGGCAGCTTTGCCTTAAGCCCTATGGGCTCAATGCAAAGTCTCACCTGGGTGTTCGGTGGAGGTGCTATTGGGACTCAAAGGATAGAGAATCAGCTATGATAAGTGGGTAAAATGATGGGACTGCTTCCACAGATATCCCATCAGTCTTCTGAATCAGTTATTTCGCTCAGAACCTTATTATAGTAACTGTTTCTAACTCCTCCTATCATTCCACCCACTTAATCCTGCACACTCTTTGTATTTTTCCCTGTCATTCCAACCATTCCACTTACTGCAACTGGTGCCTTCCTCATCTTTTCACACACTCTTGCCTTCCCCATGTACTCCCAAAGATGCAACTGTGTTGTATAATTTCATAATCACTTAATAGGATGTTGAAATGACAATAGTATTTATTTAGAAATTGGCACTAGTGTTGCCTCCATTCCTTCCAATGGCCACTAGGGATGTGCGAATGCTGTTCGGACGTTCGGTGTTCGGCCTGAACTTGGCCAGTTCAGACGGCCGAACCAAACGGCCAAACCGAATGCCTAAAGCCCCAAACAGTTCGGCCACGTTCGGGCACATTCTGATGAGTTCAGGTGGGAAAAACAGGACTGGCAGACCATGGGGAGGAGGTGTAGCTGGGGAACAGACTTCCTGGCACCAGGAGTGGAGAGGCTTGGACTACCAGCCAGCCTACCCAATCACCATCCCTCTTTTCCTCAGACCACTGGCTTCGCAGTCTGCAATTAGCCATGGGCTAGGCTGCACGGAGCCAAAGGGGCTTGTGGTAAGGCGGGCGCAGCAAGTAACAAAAGTCATTGACCTCCTCCCTTCCAATTCCTTCTGATATAGCCACTGATCCTGTCAGCAGGCATTTTCAGAAGTCTCCCTCTCCCAGCAGTTTGTCTTCCTAATCCGTTGCTATACTCCTCCTATTTCACCCATTTCCACACATTTACCTCCATAGTTTCATTTATTTAGATTACATTAGATAGATTTAGGTGTTATTTTTATTTTTTAACCCTCCCTGTGTTCTTCCTCCCTCCCCTCCATTGAATCCATCCCTCCTCCCTGTATATATTCCATCCCTGATTCCCTTCCCCTGTTTTGGGATTTATTTAGAGTAGGATTAGATTGATGTAGGTTTCATTTCAGTTTTGCACCCATCCCTGTGTTGTTTGTTGTGAGCTGTCTTTGTCGTCCGCCCCGCCCAAATCCCTGTGTGTATAGATAGATAGTTGTAGGAGTAGCTTAGTTATAGAGATAGATAGAGATAGTATGTAGTGATTCAGTTTTAATATTTTATAGTGTGTTTGTAGGAGAAGGCCTTTGTAGATATTAGATAATATTCCATTTTGTTCCATAGGTTTTAGAATACTTAATAGCAGTTAGAGTTAGTGTGTGTGTGTGTATATATATATATATATATACTATTAGAGTACACATTTGAATAAATAAATAAAAAAATACATAAAATCTTCATGTGCATCATTTGGGCAAGAGAAACGGAGAAGGGAAGCAGGAGAGTCTGGTCTGCTGCCTGTAAGGTGGGCAATGGGGCACTTGGCAGAGGTGGCAGGGGCCGTGGCAGCAGAGTGGCAGCAGGCATCAGCAGCAGCCCAAGCCCATCACCACGCCCCAAACTGCACAGGCCTGATTTTAGCAGTCAGGCTTCAGAGGCTCCCACCCAGAGTGGTACTAGGGGTGTGATTAGGTGGCACCTCCTGACAGCATCCTCCACTGCCATGCAGGGCACTGGAAGGCCTGCACTCCAAGAGGCTGCGGCTGTCTCTGCTGTGGCTGCAGGAGCAGGTACAGGTGCTTTGGGGTCAGATGTTCTTCGAGGGCTACCAATGTCCCCGGTCCCCATTATTAAGGTGATCCCCAGCAGTCCAGGGCTGGTGGATCCCACCCTGGCTGCTAGAGGCAAGGCCCGATCCCAGGGCAATGGCATCTGGGAGAGGAGCAGCAGCAGCAGCAGCAGCTATAGGGAGCACAGACAGAGTGGCATTAGCATGGTGGGTAGTCCATCAGCCTCAGGGTCCCAGTACTCCCCTTCGCGGGGGGACATCACTCGGATTGGGAACAGTGAGGCAGACACTAGTCCTGAGGAGGAGATGTCTGGTGCTGAGGCAATGGTTCCTCCAAGAGCTCCTCCAAGGGCTGTGTCACCACCATGTTCTGTCCCTCCCAACAGCACTGTCAGTGGTGCATCACCCAGTGCGGGCCAGAAGACAGGAGGGGGCAAAGAATCCTCCATCTGGGCGCATTTTAAGTTGGTGAGGGAGGATGATCCCAGGGAGTTGCAGTGCAGTTTGTGCCAGAAGGTGGTGAAGCGTGGGCAGGTGATCACCAACCTTGGCAGAACTGCCATGGGAAGGCACCGGAAGGGATGCCATAGTGCTGTGCTGCTAAGCTGGCAGGCAGGGGCAGTGAATGCCAGCGGGTTCCCGACTGCAGCAGCTAGTCGTCCACCTCCATCAGCAGGCAAGCGTCCTGCTCTAACAGATGCCTCTGGCAGCAGTAGCAGTATTTATTTTATTTATTTATTTATTTATTTAATCACATTTATACCCTGCCCCTCCTGAAACAGCTCGGGGCGGGCAGCAGCAGCAGCAGCATCAGTTCATCATGGAGGAGGTGGGATGGGGGCAGCTACCAAGTATATCAGCAGCTGCAGGACATGGAGGACGGCGTGGCTTTCAACTGAAAGTCACGCGCATGTTGGAGGAAATAATAGCGCTGGATGGGCAGCCCTTCTTGTTGGTTTGGGACATGGGGTTTAGGCAACTGATTGGGTTCCTGGCCCCCCCAGTTTAAGCTGCCCTCACACATCACCCTGAGTCAGCAGGTGGTGCCAGCCCTGTACCGGGCTTTAAAGGAGTGGGTGATGGAGCAGCTGGCAAGGGCTGGGGGTGTGACCATCCACTTCATCATGGGCCTGTGGTCAAGCAGGAATGCGCAGCACGCCTACCTGGTAGTGACAGCGCACTAGTGGGATGACCCAGAGGCAGCATTTGGGAGTGGCAGGAGGGATTCTGAAGCAGGGTATATAGGTGAGCCCTGCTCCAGGCAGAAGTAATGGACAGCCACCACACAGTTCAGAACATCAAGGCAGCCCTGACCGCCGTGGTGAGGGAGTGGGTCACGCCAGGCGCACCCTTCACCAAGGGGTACATGGTGATGGACAACGTGCCCAACATAATGAGAGTAGTCTATGAGGGGGACTTCACCAACATCCCTTGTGCCACACACACACTTCACCTGGTGGTCAGGGATGCTCTGGACTTGGTGGAGAAGGGGACTGGAGCCAGCATCATTAGCTCCCTGATCGAGTGGGGGCCAAGTTGGCTTTTTAAAAAGATGAAATTTCCGCTGCTGGGTTTCACCGAGCTGCCCCATGACATGGATTGATGGTGCACTGGCACATGCCATCCCATGCCAGGGGCAGTCTTGGGACGGGACTCCACCTCAATCTGGGCTGCTGCTGCTGAGGTGCTGTCCCTCCCTCCTAATGCCCAGCGCCTGCCCTGCCTCTCTCTCTTTCTGACTAGATGGCCTCAGCCGGCCTATTTGACTGACCTCATGATGCAGGGTGGCATTTGGAAGCTGTAAGCCTGCCAGCGGATCTCTGGCTAGACAATCTTGGCCCGCCTATCTGACTGGCTCTATCTCGTGTGAGCTGCACAGCCTTTGCCAGCCTATCTACAAGCCCTGCCAAGGTCCCAGCCTGCCTTCCCTACTGTCTCTCATGCCACGCTGCCTGTCTGCCCGCCCGCTCACCCAGGTTGTCAAGATCAAACCCTGCCTCAGTCTGCCTTCTGCTCATGCCACACTGCCTGTCTGCGCACCCACCCAGGTTGCCAAAATCAAGCCCTGCCTCATTCTGCATTCTGTTCATGCCATGCTGCCATGCTGCCTGTCTGCCCGCTCACCCAGGTTACCAAGATCAAATCCTGCCTCAGTCTGCCTTCTGCTCATGCCGCGCTGCCTGTCTGACCATCCGCCCAGGTTGCCAAGATTAAAGCCTGCCTCAACCAGCCTTCCAATGCTCGTGCCACACTGCCTGCTTTCCCGCCAGCCCAGATGGCAAAGAGAAAACCCTGCCTCAGTCTGCCTTCTGCTTATGCCATGCTGCCTGTCTGCATGCCCGCCCAGGTTGTCAAGATCAAAGCCTGCCTCAGTTTGCCTTCCCATGCTCATGCCAAAGTGCCTGTCTGCCCGCCCTATGGTCAAAGCTGAAACCCTGCCCCAGTCTGTATACCCCTCATGCCAAGGTGACTGTCTGCCTACCCTGGCAACCCTGGGTAATGTGCCCCACTGGCCTGGTAGTTCCAATGCTGCTGTCTTCTGGTCCATGGTTGCTCTGCCCTGGCAAATCCAAATGTGCCCACACAATCCTGCTGCTGCTGTCTGCTGCTGTATGGGAGCTCTTCCCTGGAAAATCCTACCATCCTGGCTCTATGCGTGCTGCACACAGGTAAATCCTGCTGTTGCTGTCTCTGCTGTTCCACGGGTTCTGTGCCTGGTCAATCCAATGTCTGCTGCTGCCAATGCTGCCTCTGCTGTCTGTGCGATGGGTTCTGTGCCCTGGCAATCCAATGTCCGCTGCTGCTGCCAATATGACCTCTGCTGTCTATGCTATGGGTTCTGCTACTGGGCAATCCAATGTCTGCTGCTGCTGCCAATGCTGCCTCTGCTGTCTATGCCACGGATTCTGTGCCCTGGCAATCCAGTGTCTGCTGCTGCTGCCAATGCCGTCTCTGCTATCTGTGCCATTGGTTCTGCTACTGGGAAATCCAATGTCCTCTGCTGCTGCCAATGCTGCCTCTGCTGTCTGTGCCACAGGTTCTGTGCCCCGACAAGCCAATGTTTGCTTCTGCTGCCTCTACTGTGCCACGGGTACTGTGTCCTGGCAATCCAATGTCTGCTACTGGGTGGCCACATGATTCACCACTGGGCAAGGCTTGACCAATTGGCAGAATAGCTTGTTCAGATCCAGTGAGTAGGATGCAAGCCTGCAATGCCTGACCAAGTAGGGGTGCCAGCTACCAAGCCCTGGCCAGGCCTCTGCCACTGCTCCACCAATGCCTGCCAGCCTGCAATGGCTGGCCAAATAGGGGTTCCAGTCACCAAGCCGTGGCCGTGCCTCTGCCACTGCTCATCTGATGCCAACCAGCCTGCAACACCCAGCCCAGCAGGGGTGCCAGCCACCAAGTTCTGGCCTGGCCTATGCCGCTGCTCCACTAATGCCAGCCAGTATGCAATGCCTAGACGAGCAGGGGTGCCAGCCACCAAGCCCTGGCTGGGACTCTGTTGCTGCACCACTGATGCCAGCCAGCCTGTACTGTGCAGCCAAGCATGGGTGCCAACCACAGTTACTGTGCCCGGGTAATCCAATGTCTGCTGCTGGTGGTACTGCACGTCAGACATTTGCGCCTCAATCTCATAGATGGGCATAGCTCGGATGAGTGCACTGGCGGGCAGGGGCTGGGTGTCCACGAGATTCACCACTGGGCTGCCCAATTTGCAATAGAGCTTCTTGAGCTCAATCAAGTAGGATGCCAGCCTGCAACACCCGACCAAGTAGGGGTGCCAGCCTCCAAGCCCTGGCCAGCCCTCTGCCACTGCTCCGTTGATGCCTGACAACCTGAAGTGCCCAGCCAAGTAGGGGTGCCAGCCACTCCAGCCCAAGCACCCACCATCAGGATTCTGGAGCCTTCATGACAGCCATGGGGGGCTCTCCATTCGCGTCATGCAGAAATGTCACTCCAGCCACAGAACCCACCATCAGGGTTCTGGGGCCATCATTCTGCTCATGGGGAGCTGTCATTCCACTGCATAGAGAAACAGCCAGCCAATCCATCCCTAGGACCCACCATCAGGGTTCTGGGGCCGTCATTCCACTCATGGTGACCCATCATTCCACTTCATCCAGTAGCTTCCACTCCAGTCCCAGGACCCACCATTAGGGTTCTTGGGCCATCATTCCACTAATGGGGAGCCATCATTCCACTTCACCCAGTGTCATGTCCCGGGCGTGAACCCTTGGCCTTGGGATGCGGGAGAGGTGCCTTTGGGGTCTGCGCCACCTGGTCGATTTGTTCACCTCCCGCATTTCTCCTCTGTAGGCCTCCCCTATCTTACTGCCCTTTGTATGCCCACACCCTCTCCCAGCTGTGGCTTGTTTCCCTAGTCCACCCTCCAGCTTCCTGATTGGCCACAGATGGTACTTAAACACTGATGTGGCCTCAGGAAGCTGGTGGAGCAACGTCTCACACCCGCCCAAAGGTTTGATGTTTATGTTTTGTATCAAGTGCCTCTTCTCCTGTTGTGTGTTTGCCCTGTATCCCTGTCCCCCCTATAGTCTGCATGTGTTTCCCCAGCTTTGGCTCCCCTGCCCATTGTTTCTTGTTCCCTATTGTTCCCCTCATCCCTGTTGCTCCCCCGCTCCCATTCCCTAGTCCCTTGTCTCTTGTTCCCTGTTGATTCCTTCATCCCTGTTGCTCCCTTGCTCTGTTTCCCTAGGCCCCTGTCTTTGTCCCTTGTTGTTCCCTTTGTCTCTAGTGCTTCCCCAGCTCTGGTTCCTTAGCCCCTTGTCTCTTGCTCCCTGTTGCCCCTTT
>QEPC01009343.1:2668179-2718059 GCA_003113815.1 Sphenodon punctatus | reverse complement strand
CCCCCCCCCCAGGGATCGGGTCATACTTACCGGTGGCTGCGGGGACACCGCGGCCACTGGTGCTGGGGGGTGGGCTCACCTCTGGGTCATTTTTTAAACAAAAATCCAGGCTGGGCAGGGTGGGTGGGGGGTGTCCCCCCTTCCTCCCGCGCAGCCTGGGAGGGGGAGGGGGAGGGAATTAATTTATTTCATTGATTTCAATGGGGACACAGCGCCCCATTGAAATCAATGAAATAAATCTGGTACCGGTATACTGGATTTAATCCGGGAATCCGGTTTTCAGAGAACCGGTAACCGGTAAATCCAGTAACCGGTAATGGGCCCGGGGTCCCACCTCTACTGTGTACCATGTACTGTTCCTTTACTGCTTACCGCATTGCTGAGGGTACTGTTTTACTTCTGGGTTTGTTGTGTCTGCATTTCTCAATCAATCACTCTGCAACTAGCTCAACACTTAACCTCCCCTCAGTACCCCTTAATGTCCACTCCAAGGCCCCCAATCAAAATTGTTGTTCTATGTTGTTTCATTTGGTTTGATCAATCTGCAACAGGATTACAGATCAATAAAGGAATCTGCACAGCAGCCAATGAATGACAAGGAAGAACAAGAGAAATTGAATGCAGGAAATGCAGCATTGTGTCGATATTACCTCTCAGGATTGCAATGGATGCCATAGCAGTAAACGGGATCCCAGGAAGCTTGTAAATCAAGAAATGAAGTGTCAGTCGAGACTAGGGATATTTCACACTTACCTCTTTCATTTACGTTTTCATTTATGGGTTAAAAACAGCGCTGACGCTCAGTATTCAAAATTATTCATTTTTTACCATGTATCTTGATACTCAACTTGGTTCTACCAAGTATCAAGGAATTGGTCTGGTGCTCAACACTCGATCCATTAATTGGACCAACATACGGGGCTTTTCCTGCCCTATATAATGTGACTTGGTACTCAGAGAATATTCTGTACTCGGTTTTATTTTACTGAGTATTTTACCGAGTTCCAAGTAGAGAGTATTCGTCCAAGTTTCTGAGGACTGGCTGAATACTTGTGAATAAAATTTTTACTATTTTTTTTTATCCCTAGTTAAAAACCCATCTGTTTTCAGAGTTTTGTAAAAAAAAACAACCATTCATTTTCACTTACTTTTTAATTTTAAAAAGAATCTATTAAAAAATCACTGTGCATGTGCAAAATAGCCACTGGGGCCGTTTGGCACATGCACAGCCCTTTTCGGAAATGGTGCTGGCTGCATCACTGCCATTTTTTAAAAAGGGCAGCCAGTTTTTAAAAAGGGCAGATCAGGTGCCCTTTTCCAAAATGTTGGCAACACTGCCAGCACCATTTTCGAAAAGAGTTGCATATGCACAGAACAGTCCAAAATTTTGCACATGCACATTTTTTTTTTAAAAAAATATATATTATATTATTGTATTTTTAAAAGAAAAAAAATGAAAGCAAATGTACAGCGTTTGCCTATTCATTCATTTTTGGAACATGAGTTATTAAAACAAATGGGGCTCCATTCATTTTAGTAGCAAAAATGAAAGAAATTGCACATCCTTAGTCAAGGCATTGTAATGTACTGAGAGGTTCTTAATTCAACTGAAATGGTATCAGGAACCTGGATTTTGACAAGATTTCTTGTTTTGTCGCAATCTCTTTTTAGCCCTAATTCACACCCAAATTGGATATTTGCACATCTGCTAAATCAGCTATTTCATCTTGGATGCTCTGGCTTTTCTGTGTTTTTGTTTGTTTGTTTTTATTTATTTTTTTCCTCAGTCATTTTTGTCAAGTGAATATTCCAACGGAAATGACTAAAAATAACACTAGAAAAAAACAACATGGAAACCCCAAACAAATATCCAAACAAAGCAGAGATTAATAGAGGTTTGTATCGACTCTGTTAGACCAAATTCAAAGTGGGTGAAATCGCCAAATATGATATTTACTGTAAAGCAAAGCTTAAATGTCAGGAGGCTTATGCAGGACAGATAATCATATTTACCTTGTTTGAGGGTATTTCATATCTTCTGAAGCACTGGTTATTGGCCAGTGCTGGAGACAAGATATTGGATTAGATGAACCATGGATCTGATCCAGTCTCCCCCCTCCTAGTCTATTAGATTGTAAGCCGTAGGCAGGGACCACGTCTATCTCATTGCTATGTAAAGCACCAGGTACACTGCTGTCACTATACAAATGCTTGTAATAATAAAATAATAATAATAATAAATATAATTAAAACATCAGTGTAGTAGGGCTAGTCCCTGAGGGGTGAGTCCTTGCAGGATCTGCACTCCGGTAATAAATGCCCACATGAGAAATTTATTCAAGTGACTTTATTCACAGTGCTTCATCCACACCAGCAGCTCTATAAACAGTTCCATAGATACAGTCTCTTGGGTGCCTATACAGTAGGCCCCTGCCCAGCCACAATCCCTCCCAGCTAGGCTTACAATCCCATACAGTATCTTACTGGGTACTAGGGATGGGAAAATCAGAATCAGACTAATCCAATTTACCTGATTTTTATTGCTTCAGATTGCTTCGGATTAATCCGATTGTGGCGCAAGAACCAATACGCCTTGTATTGCCCATTGAAATGAATTGGTTCAGTTTCCCATTGATTTCAATGGGGATTTTTTTCCCCATTGAAGTCAATGGGGGGAAATACAAACCAATTTAATTCAAATCTGAAGCAACTGAATCTGATTCCAATATGAATCCGATTCCAATTTCTCATCTGATTTCCAATATCTACTGGGGACCTTCACAGGCCCCGAGCCGGGTTTCCATAGGCCCCCTGGCTCGTACTGCTCCCTCCATCCAGGCTCTTCCAGACTAGTCTAGTCCCTTATGTGGGCACCTTCTACACAGGTCCCTCTAGCTTGACACAATCCCTCCACAACCAGGTTCCTTCCAGGGGCAGTCTCTTGGTACTGGCCTGAAACCCTTGTGGCCCTCCTGGCTCCTGCCTCTCATAGATGACCTCCCTTAAAGGCTCAGCTCAGTCTTTCCAGGCCTTAGGATTGGACTGGCTATGCCAAGCCCAGTTAGTCCCAATCATCTCCTTAGGTTCCTGTGACATAGCGGTTAGACACTGTCCTCCACCTTGGTTAGCACCTGCATTCTTTTAGTGCCTGACTGAGGTGTGAGCCTCCAGCCAGTACCAGTGCCTGGGTCCCAGGTTGGTGCTACTGCCACCCTATTATGTTTATTTTATTTATTAAAAAAATTAATATTCCGCCCCTCCTGCCATAGGCAGCTCCAGGTGGCTTAAAACATAAATCCACACAATATAAAACTATAAAAACATATCATTCCCCCCATCCCCCTCCCCCCTACCTATCTCCCCTACCAAATGCCTGATGGAACAGCCAAGTCTTGCATTTTTTACAAAAGGAAGGGGATAATTACCATCAATTACTACTATAGGAGAGACTGTGGCGACTATGAAGTGGTTGAGGGCATGGATTTTTACAAAATAGAGCGGTGGATTTTGAAGGGGGCAGAAAAAGTTCTTGAGAAAGCTGATGGTGCATGTTCTCAACTCCATAGTAGTTGTTATTTATTGTTATTATTGTTATTGTTTTGGATTTATATGCCACCCTTTCCACTAAGGACTCAAGGTGGCAAAAAGGTAAAAACACAATATAAAAATGCCTATTGCAACTCAGCAATGCACCATTAGCACAATTGGTTCAAGTAAGGCAGGAATGAGATGAATACTATGGGCCAAGAGGGACCAGGGATGGACTTGCTCAGAAAAACAGCCTTTCCTGAGAACTTCATGTTACAGAAAAGAGCCAAGCTTGCCAAGGAAAATGAAGCGAGACCAAAGAAGGGTCAGGAGCCTCTATAGACTCTTCCTATAGATGGTTTCGTTAGGCCAGAGGAATCCAAGACTAGTCAACTGGTGTTGGTTTATAAAGCCCTATACGGTCTGGGTCCCTCATACCTTGGGAACCACCTTGCATTCCGCGCCCCAGGGTGGCCCCTGCGGTCTGCCAGGGTCACCTTTCTGGCAGTCCCCTGTGTTAAACGGGGGGCCACGTTCTTGGTGGCCAGGCTGCGGCTTTGGAACTCCCTCCTGGAGGAAGCTTGCCTGGCCCTGGGTCTGATGGCTTTTCGTCAAGCCTGTAAGACCTGGCTGTTCGTCCAGGCCTTCAGAGGGGAGGGTGGGAGGGTAGGGTAGGGAGGGGGAATGTTTGGGGGTGTGTTGTTTTAAATGATTTATATTGTGGTTTTATGTATTTTATTATTGTTTTAATTGTTGTGAGCCGCTCCAAGATGCCATAGGCATGAGGGGGCGGCCAATAAATGTAAAGAAATAAAAATAATAAAACTAAATAAATAAGTATGGGTGACATTTGGTGTAGCCCACCATCCTGGGGTGGGTGTGGGAAGGGGTGCCACATTGGAAAGGGATGGAATGAAGGGTGTCTCCATAGGGCTAAATAATCCCCCCCTCCCCCCAGTTTCAGTCTCCGACAGAGTCGAACATTTGGTTTGTTATGACAGGAAATTGGAACAAAACCCTCCAAAATCTGACCATTTGCACATGCAAAAAATAGCAGTTGCGATTCTGCACACATACAAAATGGCTGATGGCATGCAACAATTGTATGGCAGTGGTCATTTTGCACATGCACAAAAAAGGTAATCACCATTTTGAGCGTGTACAAATGGCCAGATTTTTTTTGTTCCAATTTCCTTCAAGCACAGAATCATGGCTGCCATTTTGTGCATGTGCAAAAACCATTCTGTTGGAATTCCAATCAGAAATATATTCCAATCAGAATTCCGATTGAAATTCTGACCGTATTTCCAATTTTCAGGAACTTTTCTGTGAGACTGGAATGGCTGTTTTGAACCAGCACTGTGCCAGTGTGGTCTGGTGTGGTCACATCCCATCATGATGTCACAGCACTCAAAAGGGGTGTGACCATTCCAGAATGGGATGGGGGGAAGGAGCTTTCCTGTCCCTGCTTCCCTGGCATAGATTGCCCTAGTGACTTCACAGCACAGTAGATCCTTTGTTGGGTAAGTCTGGTCTTCCTTGTTTTACGCCCACATTAGGCACTCTTTACACCATCAGAAATGCCTCAGAATAAATGAGAATCAGACTCCGAGGTGTCACGGACAGCAGAATTTTTCATAGCTTCAATCTGAATGTCCCCAAAGGGAGAGATGACTGCCAGAAGTGATATGGGATAACAACATCAACAATAAAATAAGTAATTAATTAATCATTGATGATTTGCTGTGTGAAGATTAACGAGCCAGAAAAAGGGAGGTCCAGAGACCGTTAACTGCACATGAGACCAAACGAGATGGCTTTATTACTGTCAGTCTTTGCTGACCATGCTGAGTAATGTTCTGAGACTGTTGTCTCTTCCACTGGTGTGGCATTCAATTCAGGCTGCTGGAAGGGAAAAATGATCTCGTATGGGGGGTGACAATCCAGAGTGTTGAACACAGCTCAGTGAATAAGCTCTGCTAGTGAGAAAGTGGTTTGATTGTGTGTGTGATGTACTTTTGCTTTAACAGGTCTGGTACCTTAGCCAGTCAAGATAGCTGTGTTCTAACCAACTCCCCTGCATCAGTCTCCTTCTCTCTACAAGTCCACAACAGAGAGGTGAAGGGAGAGAGATGCATGTTAGAAGAACCCCAAAGACAAAGGTAGGTTGTACCATGTAGAGGCGCTAGTTGAGATCAGTTCATGGAGGTGGCACAGCTTCAAGGTTGTGGTTTTTGGGGTGGGAAGTATTGGGCTGGGGCTGGGCTTGATGGAATAAGGTAAGGCCAAGCTAGGGGGACACAAGCAGGCTAGATGAGGTTGGGGGAGAGGGCAAGGGAGGACAGACTCGAAAAGGATGCTATTTAACAGGACTAGTAAGACATACAACCACGTTAAGGCTTAACAAATAGGTCTGAGTATTTTCCAAGTTATACGATTATTGAGAGCCATAGAATGATAGAGCTGGAGGGACCATGAGGGACATTTAGTCCATCCCCCTGCACGGGGCAGGATTTGTTATACCTAGATCATCTGCAGGGTTCCGTCTTGTCTCCACTCCTGTTTGATGCGGATCTGAAACCCCTGGGTGAGGTTGCACTGAGATTTGGAGCAGGATACCATCAATATGCTGATGACACCCAACTCTCTCTCTCGTTTTCATTTGGCCCAGATTATGAAGTCCTGATGCTTACCCAGTACCTTGCTGCCGTTGGAGACTGGATGTGGGTGAGTCAATTGAGGCTGAATCCAGACAAGACCAAAGTGATGATGGTTGGCCGGCCGTGTGACCTGGGAGACATAGGGACCCGTTATTGATGGGGTCCAGCCTCCTAGGACACTCAGGTTCGTAGATTTGGGGGTGCTGTTGGTTTCATTGCTGTTCCAGGTTGCGGCAGTGGCCAGGAGCACTTTTCACCAATTACATCTGGTGAGACATAGGGTTGTAACAAGAGCAAGTGTTCCTGTTGCAAAGCAAAATACTGAAATTTCAGGAGTGCTTGCAAGTGTCCATTAGTACTTCTCATAATTTTATCACTTTCTGGGACTCCCCCCCACCCCCCTGCCCCCTTTTTGAGAATTTTTGTCACTTTCATCACTTTCCGGGACTTTCCCCTGACTTTCCATGACTTCTTTTGTCACTTTCTGGAACCTTTTTATCAGTTTCCAGGAATTTTACATTAGTTTTACAGCACTCCTGGCACTTTCTAGCACTTCCCCAGTGCTTAGCCGGCATGTTTTCATTTCCACAATCCGGGGGTGGGGGCACAGGGTCCACACATGGGGCTTGGGACCAGCCCATGACAGCCCTGTTAAATGTGCAAAAAGTATTGGGTAATTGTTAAAACAGCAGGAAAGCCAGTAAGTTTTCTGTGTCACACAAATCTTGGTGAATGCCCTCCTTTCAACGGAAGCAGCACACACCGAGATTTTTCGTTTCAGGTCTAGTGAGAAGGCTGCAACCTTTAACAGATTTGGATTTAGCCACAGTCGTCCATACTGGGGCTGAAACTTAATTTCACAATTCTCCCTTTTCTTGACAAGAATCAGGGTTCTTGGCCTGTTCTTGCAAGGAAGAAAGAGCCAAGAATTGCCTGGATTCTTGCTGAGAATAACAAGAATCCTACAAACAGCCCTCCCTCGCAAAAGACCCAGGAAGGGGCTTTTACAAAACCTGGTTAGGTAAGAACGTAGGTAAGACTGTAAGAACATAAGAAGTGACATTTACTGGGGTCAGACCAATGGTCCATCTAGCCCAGCATTCTGTGTGACTGAAGTGACTGCAACCTGCCATGACATGAACTCCAGTCATGTTGGGGTGTGGCTCAAGGCCATGTACACTAACTTTCAACATAGCTTCTTGTAGGGAGACAGAGAGAAATATTCGAAATAAAGGCAGGAAAATGGGTACACTTAAGCAGGCCCCAATGGTTCAAGGGGCCCACAAGTTCATCCGCATGAGCAATACACCATCAGGCTAATTTCTGGACATTTACTTATATAATCCTATGAAATAAATGCCTTAGATGACCGCTGAATCTTAAGAGATCTTTCGGAGTCAATTAGGAGCAGCGTTAGAATGGGTGCAGCAGCATTCTGAACAGTGAGCTAGTCATCCAGGTTCCCTAGAAAAGTCTGCAACCAAGCAGGGCAGAGTGCAACCATCCCATATGAGACCAAGCTAGACTTGAACTCACAATTTTCAGGGATGTAGCTGAATGCTTAACCATTCAGCCACCACAGCACATTGGGAGGTTGAGACCAGTTAGAGATGAGACAAAGAATGTGACCGGATTTTGTATCAATCAGATTTTTTTGGTTATGATCTGGATCTGGTGGAACATGGACGGACCCCAATCTAATCTTTGTTCTTCTGGAGATCTAGATCAGCACCTCTGGTTCCCCAAGTCCCTGAACAGCACCATTTCCCCCTGTTTTAATAATTTATATAATTATTAATGTTTTTAAATTGTATTTTATTGTATTTTAATGTTGGAAGCCACCCTGGGCTGTTCGCAGGAGGGGCAGGGTATACATTTATAAAATAAAATTAATTAATTAAATAAATAAATAAATAAATAAATAAATAAGTGAGCAATTAACCAAAGCTATTTTGTGCATGCAAAAAGTATTTTGTTTACTGTGCATGCATAAAACAGTGCCATACATGGGCTGGGGAAGCTCCTGCAGAGTGCCATTTTGCAAATGTGGAATTAAGAAAATAAATCTCACACATGCACGTACATTTTTTGTGCATGCGCAAAAGGTCTTTGGTTAACTGTGCTGTCGACATGGTGTTGTGCAGGGGTTCAGGAAGCCATAGTAGGCGCTGGCTTTCCTGGTCTCCAAAATCAAAACAGATCCACAGAGTTCTGGTGCGACTGATTCGGCCTTAAGACTGGATGCCAAAGACAAGAAACAGTGAGCTTTCTGGGCCTCAATGAAGCCCAGAGAGGCTGAGACTGACAACCCAGTTACAGGAAATGGGAGATATTGATTACTATACTTACTGTATCTGTGTGGGATAGATAGATGGATAATATTGTTTCATAGACATTTTTGCTACAAAATACGGTGAAAATTTGGCCCATATCAAACCAAGCAAGATAAAAGCAACATTGGTATTCTGAGATTTCTATTTTCCATTTGTTGAGGCCTGCTCTGTTTTCTAACAGTCCTACAGTCCAGATGGTCTTGTTTCCAAGATCTGCTCCAATGGTCCCCAGCTTTCTGATAAAAACTGCAGCCCCTAGACCCTGTGCCATTTTCCTTCTTGCCAAGAGGCAAATTCATCAAGGTAAGTGCATTAGTGTGAGACAGGAGTAAACAACTTGCATTGCTGAGGCTGCCTTTTTGTATCAGGTGGCAGGAACTGAGAATGTGAGGTCTTATGAGCTCTGGCCGGAGCACCATCTGCAGAATGCTAGCCTAAGTGCCTTTCAGCAAAGGGGTGAAACAGAATGGCCTGTTTGTGGTTGTTGGGAAACACAGACAGTACCTAAGATCAGCACAGCTGTCACAAGACCATATGGTAAAAGTGAATGGTTAGAAATAGAGCTTGAGATTTGTGCCAGATGCAGGAAAGCTGGGTCCCTGTTCCAAATGGTGGAGTGGGATCCTAACATAGGACATTTGACAGACACACACTGACTCATCCATTAGAAAGAGAAAACAAGTGTTGATATTGTCATTAGCCTAATGGATAAGGTGTTGGCTCTTGGCTAGAGCTGAATGGGGTAGCTCATTTGCTACCTGCAGGTAATACCCGCATTTTCAAGTACACCCCAGATTACCAATCAGGTACCTGCATACAGGGGCGTAGCTAGGTGGGAAGGGGCCGTGGTGCAGAAGATGGAATGGGCCCCTGCAGGGCAATACACTCCATATCCCCCAAAATCTGTAATTTCCAATACCAATTTATTTGATTTTCAGGTTACTGATCTGTAAATTGGGACAGAAAAATAAAAATCAGGACCAGGAGTCAACATTCTGGGACATTCTGGGACACTGGGTAGTCGAAATGCGTTGAAATCAGGTACCAATTTGTACCCAATATTTACGAGTCAATTCAAGTACCTGTTTTTCTGCTCTAGTGCTGGACTTGGATCTGGAAGTCCAAGGTTCAAATCTTGGCTTAGCCATGAACTTAGTGGGTGACCTTGGACAAGTCACGATTTCTCACTCTCCGTTCCCTATCTGTAAAATAGGAATGTATGCATCTCTGTCTCTCCATATTCATAATTTTACTGTTGGTGTACCTCCCTCCCCCCAAATTAACTAGATTGTAGGCTGAGAGGCCTGTCTCTAGATACAACTGTTCAGTGCTAGGCACATTGCTGGTGATAAATAAGTAATAAATAATAATAATGGAAGATAGGTCCATGAGCAGTGATTAGCCAGACAGGATCAGGGAACATGATGGGAGCTGCGGGGAAAACAACAGGGAATGGATCCACCATTGTGACCTGTTAGATGCTTCTCCCAAGCCACCGTGATTGGCCAGTGGCCACTGTCGGAGACAGGATGGACCATTGGTCTGACCCAGTATGGCGCCACTTATGTTCTTAACAAATATAACATCCCTTTCAGGGACCATGCTCCCTGCATTGCAGGTCTCTTTGTCTTGCATATGATGTTATTTCTTGTTTACTCATGGACCCCATATGTTGAGGGGTAGAGATGAATCAAATACCCCCCAAAATGGGCATGCCCATCAAAATTGCCATACTCAATGTGACTTGGTAACATTGGGTATTAATTGCTACTCAGTATCTGACGGACTACCCCATGTACCAAAATAACAATTCCTGTTCTGATTTTCTGACTTGCAGTACCTATTTTCCAATTTCCATCAATTAGAGAGCTTTCTCATGTGTATTAAATAATACACACTGGATGGTGCTGCAAGGAAGTCCATGATTCAAAAGACCCATAGCTTCTGTCTAGTGAGAATGGCGGAAATGCAGATCTTTGCCTGCAAACATGTGTGTCAGGCAGAAAAGGTCACAGTCTGCGCTTGCCTTGATCAAGCCCTGGCTGGAATGAATATTCACAGCAAATATCACATTCATAGAATTCATCCGCTTAGATTCAGGTCCGACAAAACAGGTACAAAACACAATTTGTTCCTGCTTTGTTGAGATATTCATTTGGGGGTTTTGGTCACTTAATTTTGTATATTTTGACTAAACTTGAGCTATTGGGTCAAATAGCTGAATATCCAACCAAAAATGGCCAGGACAGGTCGTTAACAATCATGTGAACATTTGTTTCAGTGCAAATATTCATTTCTGATAGAGTACTATCCGAAAATGGAAATACTGGCCGCAATCCCATTCCCCGTGGAGTCTGTGTGCAAGTATGCACCCAGTTTCTGCATAGCACAATGTGCCGACAATGACAATGCGTGCTGTTTCCGAATGGGTGTGCGCGCACATGACTTCATGCTGGATCCATGGGGAATGGGATCGAGCTCATTGGCAAGTACAGAATTGACTATTTATTTCAGTACTACCTAGAAGAAAAAGAATAAGATTTCTTTCCCGTCAGATATCTTGCGCTTCTGTAGGCTAAAAATCCCCATTATTGTGGGCCACGAATCTCCAAAGAGGAAGTAGTTCTGGGTGGCGAACTGCTACCGGATGTTGTCATTACAGCATAACACCAACTCCTGATCTGACAGGCAGTTGTTATTAGAGCCACTGTATTCAGGTCTTGTGCTGGATCCCGACTCCTCTGCAGATAATGATAAAACACCCTATCCATTTATGTAGATGAACAGGCTTTTTTTTAAAAGCACAGCTTCAAGCAATAAAAAATTAGCCTCTCAGGGATCTTCCATCTCTAACTCCTGTCCTCTGCGTTTCCCTTCATCAGTCTCACTCCCTTCCCCTCCCCACCTCTGCAAGAAAATCTTTTCTTATGGAACTTATGTCTTAGTCTGGTTGCCGTCGGAGTCACTGAAGGAAGATGGTCTGGCGGGGTTACCAGCTCCACGGCCCTCGCCTCTGACGAGGGCAGAGACACCGAGGCCTGGATCCTTCCCAATGATTTCATCTGATAGCTAATTAATGGACCTCCCCCTCAGTTTCCATGGCAACCCTGTGCATGTGCTCTTAGCCCTGATCCAAATGGGCATTCTGTACACTTCCAGTGCCTTAGCATCAGCATATTAATAAGACATGCTGATGCTATCCGCTTTCTGCTGCATCAGGCTGGTTAGACAGTAATTGAATTAGGGAAAAAAAACATTTCCTAGGAGGCTGGCAAGCTTGTCTTCCTCTGAGGGCCTTCAGAATGCTCTCCCCACCCCCACTGCCTGCTGCTGGAAGGAATACAGACCGGAATGAAGACCTACCAAGTTTCTTCTCTGTCACACTTTGCCTCTCGAGAGAAGCTATTTTGCTTTCTTTCCCCCCCCCACTGGGGATCATTATTCCAATTCCTCGTTTAAATCAAGAAAGGCTTAAGTACCAGAGAATATATTGTGAAGGACTACGCTGCATTGGCTAGAAGGCATGGCCAAGACATCGCCTTTTAGCTTGATTCTTAGTTCTCTCTATACTTTCCCCAGCAGTGCCATTTCTACATTGGAGCATCTTCTGCAATCTATTTAAGAACATAAGAACATAAAAAGTGCTGTACTGGGGCCACAACAAGAAAGTTTCCCATATTGAACTTGACCCATATTCATTCAATTGATTCTGAGATTTGGGGGGTTTGCCCCCCCCCCATGCCTTTGTTGCCTGGACTGCCAAACACTGGTGTGTCGTGTGTGTTTGGGGGGAGGGGGAGGTTGGCTCCTTTTAAAGCAAAATAGTTTATTTGCAAAATTGTGTCATCTTACGAGACAGCGACATCCCATCATGTTCCAGTGTGATGGAATATTGGGCACTGCTTGAAAATGCTACATTTTCATGTTAACAGTGGTGACAATGCCATATCACAACGTATGGCACTCCAGAAATAAATCTGGGAAAGTAACCAAGCTTCAAGGAAAGGTGATTTTTCACTTTAAAAAAAACATTAATGCACTAGTTTAGGTCAGCTACTAACATTTTAAGCAGTGTGTTCTTTAGTATTTCAGAGGAATAACAGAGTGGCCCAGTAAACACAATGTATGGCTTATAGCTAGAAGTCATGAGTTCAAATCCTGATTTAGCTGGGTAACATTGGGCAAGTCAGTCTCTCATCTTTAAAGTGGCTAGCCAGATAGCTGATGTAATGTGGGGACCCAGTGTGTGAGTTTTGGAGCTGTGCAATTATGGAGCCAGGGTAGTAGCTCCATAGTTAAGGCAGAGCTAACTTTCTTCATTGAGAGGCCCATTGATTGAGTTCAATGGGAGTCCCAGAGGCAATTTCCTCTGGGTTGCAACCCACTGTTGATGGGGTTTTCTAATTGATTTTGCAATGAATAATGAATGTGGTTTGCATAGAAGAGTCAAGAAATGCTCACATTACATGCCACTGTTCAAAGATTGTGCAGTGGATAGGTATAACCTGTTTAATTATGATTTTAAAGTACTGCCTTTAGGCTTTAACCTTATACTTATGCCATGCACGCTAACCTTGCCTATTTGATTTGAGGACAAAAAAACATGTCTTATGTAGTAGAGTTTGGTGGTCTAGAGGTAAAACTCCTTGCTTAGAAAGCAAAAGCATCTAAGTTCAAATCCCCTGTAGTGTTGTGCTCACTGAGTGGGAGAGAAAAAGACTGTACGGGGGGGGGGAGTGCTGTTGCTGGCTGTCGAAGGTTCATGCCTTGTGCATAGGATCCTCATCCTAGAGTCCAAGCAAGATCTACAGAATAGCACAGTATTCTTCCAGTCCCATAAGCCAGAGATCAATGGATCAAAACCATTCTTGCTTATTTTACTGCTGCAAAGACCAAGGGTGTGTTGGTCTAGAAGTAGGATCTTTGCTTAAGGGGCAAGAGGTTCTGGGTTCAAGTCTCCAGCAGTGGTGATTTCAGGGGAGAGAAAAAAAAAGGCCATTTGATGGGGCTTATGGAAACACCCTCGATAGAACGCATACAATACCCACGTTCTCAGCATGCTCTGTATACTGCTGTCGAGGGCAAAAGGAAAGGGCAGCGTGACAGGACTTGTGAGAATACCCATGATAGAACACTTATGATGAATGTTGGTATGTGTGAAGAGTATAATGAGACTAAGTTCAATTGTGATGACCAAAAATCCAGTCTACTTGGCTCCACATCCCTTGCACACTCCCATTCTTCCTTACCTATTCGAGGACAAAAATACAATGCCACATATAGTTAGTAGAGCTTGGTAACCTAGAACTAAGACTCTTACTTAAGGAGCAAGAGGTCATGGGTTCAAATCCCCTGTAATGCTTCTGTTGTCAAGTGGGAGGGCAAAAGACTGTACCTTTTAGAAAAAATTTTTTTGCCACTGCTAGCCATCGAAGGTTCATGTACAGTCCTGTGCATGGCACCCTGATCCTGGAATCCTTTCTCTGGTGGGTGGAGGATGCTTGGGATCTAGTGGGGTGCTCATCCTGTGGTGTCATGAGCCTTGAAATCAGTGAGACCATTTGCAGAACATAAATTTAGTCACGTGTAGTCTCAGTGGGAATGGAGCAAATAATAGGAAGCATCAGAAGGATGCCACAAGCAGAGAGGGAATCACAAACTGCATTAGGTGGTGGTTATGTTTTGTCTGTTATCGAACTCTTGGCAGGTACAGTATACCTGAATCTCGACATTGATAGCTTTAATGGTTATGTGTCCACACTCATGCTGTAGCTACCACCTTTGTGGAAACTTTGTGGGTGTCTTTTGCAGAAGTGGGAAACGTCAGGTCCGGGGGCCAAATGCAGCCTGTGGCTAGTTTTTATAATTTTCTTTTCTATTTCTTGGATTTGCCCCCGGATCCAATTCCTGCCTCCAAGCACTGAAAGACTGAGGTCAAGGGAGCAGGGATGAGGACATGCATCCGAGGAAAAGGGACAGAGCCATGATCTGGACCCTCTTGCTGAGTGCACCCCTTCAGCCCCGTCTTCTTTTCCCCAACTTCTCTGTGGGTCTCAGAGCTTGTATTAATTTTTAAAGTGGCTCCTGGGAAGGAAAAAGCATACAGCACTGAGCATACACTTGATTCCTTCTAAATAGAGAGCCAGTGTGGTATAGTGGAGAAGGTGCTGGACTTGGACCTGCCTTGGCAGGAGAAGTGTGTGGGGGCTGCCTCCCCTCCCCTCCCTCCCCTGCAGCTAAGACAACACCAGCCACAGCTCCCTGCTCTCCGAGCACAGATACCCGATTCAGGAGTCTTGGAGACCTTGAATTAGGTCATGGTCAAACCGACCCCAGCCCCAAGTCACATCCTCACCTCTAGGCATATCCTCCCTCCCCTCAACACATCCATGGTGCTTTCTTCATGGGGGGTGGGGCTTGGCTTGGGTGCAGCAGCCTGAGAAGGGCCTAGGGGGTGTAAAATTCCCTCATCCGAACCTGGCAGGGAGGGAGCTGGGAAAGCTCTGTAGGAGCAAGCGGCTTCAGCACATCTGCCCCCAGGCTCAGCGTTTGCGGGGGGGGGCGGGGGTAAAGGAGCCAGAGTTGTGTGAGGAAGGATCCACGGAAGTGCTGCAGGGGCAGGCAGCCTCAGTGCCTCTCCCCCAGGCTCAGAGTTGCAGCTACAGCTGAAGTGGCAGCAGCTTTTACCACGCCGCGATTCCATTCCACCATTTCGGAATTGCCCGTGCCACATCGCGGCTGTTCTGCTAATTCCGCCGGCATTCTGCAAATTCAGAAACTATCAGAAAAATCGCGGAATTGTCGGAAACTGTCGGAAAACTGCTGTTCCGCTATTTTGTGGTGCTGGCGGAATGGTGGAAGTAGCGAAAATGGCATGTTTCTGCTATTTGTGAAACCTGTGGAAGTAGCGGAATGAAATTAGTGGAACTGTGGAAGTAGCGGAATGAAACTAGCAGAATGAAAGCCTCTGCCACACCGTACCACTAATTGCGGAAACACTGTTTCCGGCAGAAATAGCTACCACTGCGCCTTTCCGCTACAGTCCTAGTTGCAGCAGAGGTTCAGCGCAACACAAGCAGCATTGATTGTGGAAGCAGCATTTCAGGTAACCGTCAATCCCCCTCCCCCCAACCTGGCTGCTCAACTGGTGCTGTAACGCATGCAAATAGTGAGTCCTTAACTGCAGTACGGGCTATGGAGCCTCCTGCGGGAGGAAGCTAGCTAGCTCATTAATATATATGTATCTAAAACGTAACTAGTTGCCCACTACTACAAGTTCTCTACTCTTTTTTTTTTGAATGGCATATATTAATGTCTTCATGACCATCTCTGCAGAAAATATGTAATATTTTCTGAAACATCATGTAACCAAAATATAGATGTAGTACAATCTCTTGCCACCTTTATACTCCCTAAAATCACTCTCAGGAGTTTGGATCATGTTGTAAAAAAACCCTAAGAAATTAGATAAACAAATGGTTTAAAAAACCTAGTTAAGGCGGATTCACATCAAGCAAACTTTAACAAACTGGGAAATTGTATGTTAAGGCTCCCACCTTTACTTGTACACCTTGCAAGCAATGAAGTTGTTGTATGGTGTCATGTACTGTGCTCGCTTACAACTTAGGTTTCATGCACCCACACTTTGCCTTCATCTTTCAGCCCTAATCCTCTAGGGCAACACTAAAGTTAGGATGACACGCTCCTCCCTGTCCAATATTACATTGTAACTCAAGTTCCAATGTGGAAAGAATTTCTCTTTTTTTTTACTTATATTCCAAATCTCCATTCTGTGGCACCACATCAAGTACATCTCCGCACTGCACAGGTGACTAAAAGCATGTTAGTCACCATCATGAAACAACTAGATGGACCAGTTGTCCTGTCCTTAAATTTAAATTTATTTTATTTGGGATCATCACTAGGAATGTGTGAACACCAGGAAGTTTGGCCTTCAGCCCATTCGGGGTTCAGCCTTCCGGAAACCGTTTGGGTTCGGGCTGTTCAGCCCAAACCTGTTCGGTTTCACTGAACCCATTCGGGGGTGGGGGGAACCCAGTTTTCCCTCCCCCTCCAGGCTGCACAGGTGGAAGGGGCATCGGGGCTCACCTCCGCACCCCCCCGCCCAGCCTGGTAATTTTTTTTAATTAAAAAAAACCCACCCCAGGGATCGACATACCTGGTGGTGCCAGGGCCCTGGCCCCGGGTCCGGTGGTGGCAGCGGCAGTGGGTCCAGCTCTGGTGGCGCTCTGGAGTGCTTCAGGCCTTTTCTAGGCCTTCCGGGAACTGAGGGACAGGCTGGAAGCCCTCCTTTAGTTCCTGGAAGGCCTAGAAGAGGCCTGACGCACTCCAGAACGCCACTAGAGTTGGACCTGCTGCCTCTGTCGGGGCCAGAGTACCAGCACCACCAGGTAGGTCAATCCCTGGGATGGGGTTTTTAAAATTATTTTTCTACCAGGCTGGGCGGGGGGGGGGGGTAGGAGAGCTCTGGCACCCCTTCCACCCGTGCAGCCTGGAGGGGGAGGGAAAACCGGGTTCCCCGTGTCCCCTGCCCAAACGGGTTTGAAACTCGAACTTTGTTTGGCCGGTTCAGGCAGGGGGCAGTTTAGGTTCGGGGTGTTCGCGAACAGCCCGAATACCCTGAGTTCAGGCCGAACACCAAACCCCCAAACTCTGTTCGCACATCCCTAATCACCACCTACTCTAGCCCATGACTTATTTGTGCCCCATCCCCCTCTAACCAACTATCACCACTTCATTCTCAGAAGATAGAAATTAAAGTTCTGACCTCAGCTGCCCCCTCCACCCCCACTTAAACCACTAATTTCCAACTGCATAGTCTGCCCTCTACTACTACCCAATAAATCCTACTCACCTCCCAAAAAATCACAAGACTCCTGACCATTATAATAACCATCGTTACTCATAGCAAATCCGTCTACAAGTGTGTGAAATGACAACTCCCATGCCCTCAAAAAAAATAAAACCGAGGAGAGAAGGTGTACTAATACACAACAGGGCAATAGAGACTAGAACAACAAGGGGGTAGCTATGATGCTTATTAGCATTATAGTAGTATTCCCCATAGTCTCCTATCACTCCTCCCAATCACTTACATCACCCATAAAATTGACATTTTACCCATTTCTTATGGCATTCCTCCTATTATTCCACCAAGTTCTTTCCTGCTGTACTCTATCCCTACGGCCTCCTCCCTGTTATTCCACTGTTTCTCCCTGCTGCCTTTGTTATTCCAAATCCTTTTTCCTCCGGCAGTCCCAAAGATGCATCTCCAGTGTATCATTTCACAGTTAATAAGATAGAATTTCATTTCAAATTAGCATTAATTTCCCCCCTCCCCTTCCTTCCATTGGCCATTCCATGGATTTCATGTCAATGTCTACCCACATTCTAAATAAACACTTACATAGCATTCTCCCCGGCTTTAGTGTTGTCCCCAACCTGCAAAGGAAGTGGATTGGGGCTGAAAGGCCAAGGCAAGCTGTAAGCGAGCATAGTATGTGACACCATACTACAACTTCACTGCTTACAAGGTGTGCAAGTTAAGGCAAGCGCCTTAACATACAATTTCCTGGTTTGTTAAAGTTTTCTTGATGTGAATCCACCTTAATTAGGTTTTTTAAACTCTAGGTTTTTTGTTTGTCTAATAAGGTAATACTTCCATTCTCTAATGCTGCATGGGTCTAGACATCGGTGACTGGAAAACTCTGGTGGATGGTACCTTGCCTATGGGTATTTTCAGATGTTACGAGATCACAGTCAATCCCAGTGAACCACGGTCAATCCCGTGGTGGGTCCAAAGTGCCCTCAACATCTGTTTCGCGGGCGCCAGATGTTCACCACAGTCAATCCCCACCAGGGGTCAAAATTAACCACACTTCCAAAGGTCCGGCCCGGACCATCTCCGAAAGCATGGTCAAAGCAATCCCCACCGGGAAACAACAAAAAGTAACGTCTGAACGGCAACCACTGGCCGGAATCAAGAAAAACAATTCCCAGTCGGGGACAAAGCACGCAGCGTCACTGTCAGACAAAAAGAAACAACACAGTCTGGGGAGAGAGATTTAAAGGGCACACAGTGGCAGGGAGACGTGGAGGGATGGAGTGAGGCAGAAGGGAGAGGAGAGCGGTGGGAGAGAGATCAAGGGAGGAGGAGGAGGAGGTGGAGGACGTGGTGGAGGTGCAGGCAGAGGAGGAGGTGATCGTGCTGCACCTGGAGGCAGTGGAGGGACAGCAGCAGCTGGGACAGGCCGAACCGGTGCCTGCTACTGGCCTGGGGGACGAGGCACCCCGGAAATGGGTAAGGGGACCGAAGGGGGCAGTGGCATAGGGGTAACAAGGCGAGTGGGTGGGCTGTCAGGGCGGAAAAGGGGGAGGAACTTGGGGCTGTGGCAACCCGGTAACCATCCCCCCCTTATGACCCACAGACATGGAAACGGGCCCGGGAGCCCGAGCCCCAAGAGGAGAGGGCCAGAGGGCAGGGGGAGGAGCAGGAGGAGGAGGAGGAGGGGGAAGACCACGACCTGGATGGCACCCGCGGGAGACGGCTGTACCATCGAGGGGGGAATGGGGGCACAGGGAAACCCAGGACTTTATTCAGATCTGGGGGACCCTGGAGCACCAGCTGGAGCTGGCGGTCAACCAACACAACGAGGACATCTTCAAGGAGATCATGCAGGAAATGGAGGCAGCAGGGCATCACAGGACAGTGGCTCAGTGCTGGTCGAAGGCCAAGGAGCTGAAGAGGGGGTACAAGGCCATCAAAGACAACAACCAGCGGTCCGGGTATGGCTTCCCCCTAATATGATGACCTGGACCACATACTACACGTGAAGGGGTCCATAGTCGCCCCGCACCTCGTGGGGAGCGCCATGGTCCAGGACAGGGAACGGGCCAAGGTACACCCTCCCCTCACTTCCCCCATCAAAGACACTGGCTCCAGGAGCCCCACCCCCCAAGAGGAATGCCCCAGGACCTTGGGGACCAGCAGGTCCCCCTCACACGCCAGCCCCGGGAGCCCTCAGCCAATGTCCATAGCGGGAGGATGTGAGGTCGGCACCCTGGTCACCATCATCTAGTGGACACAGGGGGACCTTAGCCACACTGAGGGGCCAGCCTCGGTGGGCTCAGAGACCAACATAGAGGGTAAGCAGGCAGGTGGGATGGGACATGGACATGGGGGGAAGGCCCGAGGGGAGGAAGGGGGAAAACGGGCCAGAGGCCCGCCCTCAGCAACCCCCCTACACCCCGGACCCCGAAGAAGGGGCCCAGGGGCTGCCGGGGGACACGGACCACTGACCCCCACCCACCACTCCCCATTCCCGCACAGGTCATGGCACGCCCCGGCACCTGCGACAGCCTGGTGAGGGGGACAGAAGCGAGCAGCCCCAGGAGCAACCAGAGGCCCCAGGTGAGGCAACACGTCAAGGGGGGCGGGGAGTCAGGGGGGGAAACCAGACCCTGGGTTGGGGGCAGCCACAGGGGGCATCTGGGGGAGGGCACCAGCTTCCCTCCTGAAGGGGGGGGCAGGGCCCCCCATCCACGGCATGGGAGGGTGGAGGGTGGCTGGGGCGGCTAACCATCCCCTATCATGCACCTCAACAGGGAAACCCACCCGGAACCAGCAAGGCGGACCTGTGCCCCTGACCCAATGGATGAGGGAGCACAGGGCACGGGTACGGTGCTGCAGGGAGGAGAAGGCAGAGGATATAGTCCGCTCCACCACAGAGCAGGGGGAGCGGATGATCGAGGCCATCGACTGCATGGAGGCAGCCACCAAAAGGGCCGTGCAGCAGGTGGAGGCGAGGGACCGGAGGCTGCAGGCAGAGGTGCACCTCGGACAGAGGCGGGAGTGCCAGGAGCACAGCAGGCAGAGGTGCACCTCGGACAGAGGCGGGAGTGCCAGGAGCACAGCAGGCAGGTGGAGGAATTTAGGCAGTTAGAACAGGCCATAGACCGAATGTTCAAGGAGCACACAACAAAGATGGACTGGTCACATGACATAGGCACTTTGCTGCTCCTACACACGGGTACTATGAGTGCCTATGTGATGGCAGCCGCCCCGCCGGGCAACCTTCCTGCCCCAGCCCCAATGCCAGGCCCCTCGGCACCCCCACCACCTCTGCCCCAGCCGCCGGCATGCTCACTGGGGCCACGCTTCCACCTACCGGTCCCTTTAGGCCTCTGGAGGGAGCTGCAAGCCAGGGGGGCCCTCCGGCCCAGGCCCACCATCCCACCAATGCCGGACCCTCAGGACACCGAGACTTCCCAGGACACTGTTGAGGACACAGACAGCAGGGGGGAGGGGAGCTCCAAGAGCTCCACGGTGTCCATCGGGTGGCCGTGAGGGAAGGCCCAGAGACAGGGGGGAAGGGGGGACGGGGGAAAGGGTGAGGGTGGCCTGAGGGGGGGTAGCACTGGGAGGTGGGGAGTGGGCAAGGTGGTGGGAGCACTTGTAGAAGGGTGAAACAATAAATGCACGGGCACCACAGTTGCCTCCATATGTCTGTTCATGGACCCGGGATCGGGAGCACCTAAGTGTGTAGGTGTGCAGCCAGGGTGCTGCTGGGGGCCCTAGAGTGGTGGTGGTGGTGAATGCGTGGCCTCAGCCCTCGCCCTCCCAGCTGATCCACCTGGCCAGGGCGGCATGGATGTGCTTTGCGTATCGGTACTTCTGCGGGTTCTCAGCGTTCACATAGAGAGGCATGGGCCCAGGAGGGCGCCAGGGCATGGGGTAGTCAAGGGCAGCCCCCTCGGTCTTGCACACATTGTGCAGCACACAGCAGGCTCAGCTCACGAGGGAGGAGGTCTCCACCGTGTAGTCCAGGTGGCCCGCGAAGCTCCTCCAGCGCTGCTTGAGGGCCCCGAAGGCCCTCTCAACCACGATCCTGCTTGCACACAGGCGGGTATTGAAGAGCACCTCTGCAGGGTTCCTGGCGCCTGGGTACGCCTTCATCAGTCAGAGGGTAAGTGGGTAGGCTGGGTCCCCCAGGATGCAGGGGGGCATCATAACCCCTTCGATCCAGGTCATCACCATGTCTGCGAAGTCTCCGCGGTACATCCGAGCATAGAAGGGAGAGATGGTCATGATCCAGGCATCGTGCCTGTGACCAGAGTGGCCCATGTAAATGTCTATGAACTGACCCCAGTGGTCCACGACCACCTGCAGCTGCAGGGAGTGGTACCCATGTCGGTTGACATATTCTGAGGCCTCCCCAGCGGATGGGCACAGGATCTCTATGTGGGTGCTGTCCAAGGCACCCATGCAGTTGGGGAATCCCCCAGCTGTGAAGCCGGCCATCACGGCCTCCTGGTCCACCAGCTGGATCACTCGGTCCAGGAGCATGCCCTCCACCGCCTCGCAGATGTCCCGCAGGATCCTGGCGACTGTGCTCACCCCAATGCCGAAGTGCTGCGAGACGGAGCGGCAGGAGTCAGGTGTTTCAAGGGCCCAGACCCCAATGACCACCCGCTGGACGCCCACAGGGGGGTGGTCTGCCACTCCAGCCAGGGTGTTAACAGCTCCACGAGTTGCAGGAGGACGCGCATGTCAATCTGAAAGTGCGCTCTCCAGGCGGCCTCATCCCATTGGGCTAGTGCCCTGGCCCACCACCCCTGTGCCCACTCCGTGACTCATACCCGCCAGTCAATGGGCATTGCGAGCAGGGCAGCACGTGCCATGGTCTCCCTCCACTATTGGAGCTAGGTGACCGCCTTGCAGAGTGCAGCAGCCTGGCCCTGGGAGTGGAGGAAGGCCTGTCGGGCCTCCCTGAACACCTGCTGGGCCCTGAGGCGGGCCAGGGAGTGCCTGCACCTGTGGTGGGCTATCCGGGCTCTGGCAGCGCTCCTGGCCGTGCACATGTGCAGCCGGGTGTTCAAGTGCACCTCTGCGGCCGGGATGCACAGGAGGTCTGTGTAAGAATGGTAGCACTCCACGCACATGGCTAGGTGCATCCCGCAGGTACCCATCTGGCATAGCTCCATTGTGACTGGTTACCCAGGTGTGTTGGGGCCACACCTGTTGTAGTTTGGGACCTGTGTTGCCCCACCCCCCGGTTGTGCCCTGACAACCAGGCTCGGGGCCCCGGGTCGCCCTGACTGGCCCCCAGACCAGCAGGCCCGGCTTCTGAAGGGCGAGCAGGCCATGGGCGACCCAATAAGCACACTTTCCTTCCCTGAAGGGGGCATGGTGCTTGGTCCTGCCCTCGGCCAGACGTGTGCAGGCAGCAGCTGCATTCCTGCTGTCATCACCCCCCACCTCCCGGTGTCAGCTGCCTGCTGTCCTCGGGGCCCCGCTTAGTGTGTAGGCTGTTATGTCTGTGTGCTCTGTTCCAGCAGCTGTGCTGGGTCCGCACCCCACACCTCGCTCTGTAGCCGTACAATGTTGCGGCCTGTGCCCTTATTGCTTGGCCTTGGAGCTCCCCTGCTTCCCCTCCTATCCCCCCAGGGATTGTGGGGCGATCCTTTCCTTGCATTTCATATCCGCCGCTTGCTGAACCATGGCTGGCCGCTCTTCCCCAGGGCTCCCGGGCCACAGCACCCCCAGGGCCCCCCATAGCTGGACCTTCCGCAAGACCATGGCCCTGTGTGACCTGTGGCTTTCCCCGGCCATGCAATTGCTTTTGAGCTGCCCAGACAGCCTCACAGGTGCCTAAGAGAGTATGAGCTCTGGGCTGCAGTACTATAGCTATGTGGTGAGCGCCCGTGACTGCCGGCTGCATGCTGAGATGCTAGGCCTGTGTCCCTTTACCGATGGGCGCATTCTGGAGATCAGGTGCTCGCATGTGGGGTGGTCGGTGGTGGAGACCGTGTCCACCCTCTCTGTGTGCAGCCTGGTTGCCTACATGGCCTATCTGGCGGAGGGGGCCCCTGCCTTGGCTGTGTCCTTCTTTGACTGTGTTCACAGGGCCTGAAGTTACCAGCGGTCCTGCGGGACAATCTATCACCGCCTGTTGGAGCTGGGTCATCTTCCATGGCCCCCACCTGCTGACTATGGCTTGTTGGAGCCCTCTGAAGTGGAGGTGTCGGTGCTGGCTGGTGTGTGGTCCCGATCCGATGTGCAGGTGGGGCTCACTGCTCAGGATCCCTTCGAGGCATACTACCTGGTCACCCACCACATGTCTGCACTGGGGTACTGTCGGGGCATGCTTCAGTAGCCCCACTTTGTGTACCTGGCGGGCCACCTGGCCCCAGGCCCCTTCATGGCCCCCTGCAGCTGGCTGTGAGGCCCCCCTTTTCTTCCAGGCCCTGGATGCTGGCCCAGCTGTGGGCTCTTAGCTCCACCCCACTGCTGCTATCCGCTCCCTCCATGACATCCCTGGATCGGTGCTCTGCTGGTTGGTGCCTGGGGTCCCACTGCCTCTGCTTGTGGCTCTGTGCCCCCTCTGCGCCCCCCTGCCTCTGTGACTGGTGTTCTACTCTGTGCCTGTCATCTCCTGTGGCTGTTTCCTGCACGCTGAGGTGGCTCCCGGCGCCCTGGGTGCTGCTGTCCTTCCTGGTCTGGCCTCGATCCCTCCTTTGCCCATGCCCCCTGCCCCCCTTGGGAGCCTCTGTGACTGATGGGTGCTGGGGACCCCGGACTGCACCTCCCGGCACCCTCCCGGGGAGGGGAAGGCTTGTGGAAGGGCTGCTCCGCTCTTTGGCCCCGGCTTGCCTCTGTCCCATCCATCGCACCCTGGCTGGCACATGGGCTCCCTGACAGCCTCCTGGACCATTCCCAGGCTGCCCACTGGACCGTGTGGCCTCCCCCTGTGCCTGTGCTGTGCCCTTGCAGGGTCCCCCCATTCTGGGACTGGCAGTGTAGCTGTGGGGGTGCCCGTGCAGGCTGTGCTGTTGTGGGGGTCTGGTTGCCATTCCCCATGTCCTGTCCTGGCCCCAGGGCCAGACTCCCCTCCCCCGTGTCCCCACCCCCCTGCCCCCCCATGTGCCCATTGTGTCATGTGTGTTGTCTGTCCCACTGTGTCCCCCCTTCCCTTCCTTTCCTGTGCAGGTGTGTGTGCGCCCGGGCGCGTGTCTGTGCTGTGTTCCACTGTGAGCTTGTTCGTTTTCCCTGTACCTGTTGTGTGTCCTGCCTTGGAGGCTCTTCTCCCTCTTCCCACTCCCTTCCCATTTCCCTTGTGTGGGCGTTCCCTGTGGGTGCTGTTGGCTTTGTTTGCCCTCAGCTGGCCGTGTCTGTGTCCCGCCCCTCCCCGGAGCCTTCCGGGTGTTTTGACCACAACCCGGGATCGGCGTCACGTCTGTTGAGCAACCTCGGGCCGTGATCTCGCAGCCCGATTCCCTGCCGTGGTTCTGGTCCCGTCCCGTCTGTTTGGGGCCTTTCTTGACCGTGAGGGGTTGTTTGACGGGTCGCCACCACTGGGAATCCACTGTGGTGATTCGGGTGCCCATAACATCTGAAATCACCCTATGACAGAGCTTCTACTCTTGGCACCACCAAACAGAACCCTTGCACAAGATCAAGCTGTTGGGTTTGATTCTTCCATGAAGTCAATGGGAAATACATGCATGGGGTGATAGATCCTTAACTAGAGCTGAAATTAGTACCCCAAAAACAGATAAACCCATTGAATCTACCGAAAATGGCCAATACCTGTGCCCTTCATTGGGTATCTGTTTTAGTTATTCTGTTTCAGAATTTTTCTCACTTTTGATTTGACTATTTTGCCATTTTGGTTACATAATTTTAGCAATATTTGCACTATTGTGCATGTGCTGTTTCCAAAAATGGTGCAACCCAAATACCGGAATGATTTAAAAAAAACAAAACCCAAGATGACCAAATCAAGAAACCAGAAAGAAGCAGAATACCTGAAACATCTGATATGTGAGTACACATTTTGGGCATGGATATTGGGTGTTTTTTACACACACATGTGTCTTGCATGTTTGCTGTTACATCTGAACTTTCTGTGTGTCTAAATCACTCACCCAGATCTTAAACATCTGGCTCTTTGAACTTTTGCACAGAACTTCTCCCAGAACTTTTGCATGTAAAAAGTTCTCCTGGTAAACTGCTTTGCTCCAGGCAGCTGTGGTGACTTCGTTTCCATGGCAGCCCCTCACATCTACAGCTGCGGCTACTTTAGGCTACCTCCGGTCAGTGTGTGTGTGAAGAATGCATACAGAACTTACTTGTGGACTTGTAAACTTAGAAGATTGAAAGACCAGCACTTCAAGGTGTGTGTGAAAATGCCCATTGTTTGAGTACTGTAAAGGGCTACCTCGAAATGCTAATACCTGCAAATTATAAAGCCACTGCCCATCCTGGAAAATGCGACTGCTAGTGGCCCTATGAATTTCTAGAGAGGTGGCAGCTCCTCTTGAAGCTGATGAGTAGAGTTGGGCGATTTATTCATGAGGGATCATTTATCTGATAGATTGCATTTCTTTTTCCATTAGCAAATTTGCTCTTCTGGATTAGTCTCCAAGTGATTTCAGCAAATGAGTTTTGGTCTGTAGTTTGCGCTAGGGCAATACTTACTTTTTGAAATGTCATTTCTTCTGACTGGTCTAGTAAGTAGATCACATGGTATGTGCCTGTTCTCTGCTTGGATCCCTCGAAATACCATTTCAAGTGTGAGTACTAACAACTACAAATAGAGTATTCATCTCCCATGAATATCATTCCAGGATGTACTTAAAGAAATTAATTCACACGTTCTGTCCTCCCTGGAAGATTAGCAGAAAATGGATAGAAAAGTGTTGCCAATGTAATTATCTCTCCTTCGGCTGACAGCAAGATTTGAACCAGAGATGGTTAGTGCTAAAAATATGAGGTGCTACCATTTGACCTGAAGGACTATGACCATTTGACCTGAAGGACTATGACCATGAATAGGAATCAGTAGTAGACTCGAGTGTTTTATGTTGACCCATGCAGTAGGTCAACAAACCCAATGAATGTGAATATGTTTAAACACATAAACAGATCCCTATGTAACACTTCTTGCAGTACTGCCCCATCTCTCCCTCAAATGCAATCTCTTCCCTTGAATCTGTAACTTTTGCAATTGATCAGCTAGAGACCTGCAACTACTGGACCAGAACCCAGTAGGATCTAACTGGACGTGCTGGGCCTGAGCTTCTTTGCCAAAGCCCATTGCGTTCGGGCTGAGCTCCCTACCAGCAGGAGGAACCACTCTGAGTCTCCACAAAGTGCCCTGACAATCTGGCACTACACAGGTGTGTAGCTATATTGGAAAGGGGGGAAATAGTGACTTAGGCCTACCGCTTTTCTGATGTAAGTTCTCATTTTATGTAACACTGTGACAAATCAATGCTCCATGGAGAGGCATGGCCACCCAGACACATCAGGCCTGAGCTTGAGTCTGGCCCATTACAGCTGGGCTTGGGCCCACTGCAGGTCCAAAGTTCTGGCTCGAGCAGGGCTCTACAATCAACTTCATGTGGAGTCAATGGACATTGACTAACATATTGGTTAATACCAACAGTTCAGGTAGTCTAGGGTCCCACTTCCAGCAGCAGCCAATGCTGGATTCTTAAGAACAAGAACTATGGAGTGATCTATCCTGTTATGTTCACTTCCGGCTTCTGGCAATCAGTTGTATTGTGCATAAGGTTGCACCCCTTCCTCATTTTGGCTAATAGCCATTGATGGAGTCTAGAAAAATCCTGCTGTCCAGTGTCTTTGATTTAAGGCTTCAGGTTGGGTTTTTTTATTTTTCATTTTCTTTAAAAAACAAACCAAACATGTAATTTTCTTGGAGGATGAAGTTAATACTAAAAATATGAGGTGCTACTATTTGACCTGAAGGACTATAACTATTAAGAGGAAAGTGCACTGCTTTTATGTATGTGAGGGAGAAAAGAGATGAGGACTTCTTTCCCCTCCAAAAGTATGGGCTTACAGGGGTGGGGGAGAGGCAGAGGAACATCATCTTGTTTGGCCTTTCCTGATGTGAAAAGGATTTATAGTAAAATTAACTAAAAGTGCTTTAGGCTGTGATCTTCACTAGTACAAGACCCACTTGTTTCAATGGGATTTGCACCAACACAGCACTTTGTGATTCATAATCCTCTCTTCCACACAGACGGCCTAATTCCAAATTCATGTGTACAGTAGGCAGAAGGGACCTCATTCATTTTCGTTTACAAAAACACCTTCGTGTTTGGGGTTTTTCATAAACAAAATGTTTGTTTTCAATTTGCCATTCATTATTTATTATTTATGAGTATGATTATGATTATGATTATTAATGCTCAGAATGCTCCAGTAGCCATTTTGTGCATGCACAGAATTTTTAAAATCTTTTTAATTAATTTTTTTATATCATTAAAAAATCACTGCATGTGTGCAAATGGCCACCGGGCCATTCTGTACATGTGCAGTCCTTTTCCGGCATCCATTCTGTGCATGTGCAGTGATATTATTATTATTATTATTATTAATAATAATAATAATATAATAATAACCTTGTCAGGAAAATAACATGGTGGCTAAAGTATGCTAAGACGTTCTTCTTTGCTTCTTACAGTCCGATCCTAAAGCCCACAAACTGCAAAAGGATGCCCACGCAATGTGCACGGAACATAGGTGTAGCCTCTGTGCAAAGAATACAGTGTGCATAAACTCTGTTCAGCAAGTGCACCAACTACTCACAGCATGTGCAACTCCTGCTTGCTAGGGGTGTTCATCCCTAACGTTTTCTATCTGTTATGAAAACTAATGGAGCCCCATTCATGTTCATAACTAAAGTTAGGAAAACAGATGAATAAGCAAATATTTGTTTGCTATTATCCGTTTTTGTTTAAAAAAACATTTCCATTTTGGAAAAGAGCATGCATGCTCAGAATGCTCCAGTGGCCATTTTGTGCATGCACACTTGCACAGTAATATTTTAATTTTTTTAATTTCAATTTTTAAATCATTAAGGTATCACTGCATGTGTGCGAACTGCCGTTGGGCCATTCTCTGCATGTGCAGCCCTTTTCCAGCATCCATTTTGTGCATGTGCAGTGATATATTATTATTATTATTATTATTATTTATTATTATTATCATTAACCATGTTATTCTCCTGACATGGTGATTAAATTGGAAATTTGCAATATTTATCAGAAGCATGGTTCAAGTGTGTTAATTAATCTGGAATAATTAACACCAAGTAAGGAATCACTTGAGATAGCACTCACGGTAGCTGAAGACCAATTTTGAAAAGTGACTTCGTTACATAGGAGCCTACCCACCATTACATTTCAAAGAAATTTAGGACCTTAATATGTTGCTTGTGTGTTTTTGATATTTTACCCCTTAATGCTGCTCTGCTTAACCTACATAAATATTCTAAAATGGTAAGAACAAAGAAGGCTGGTTATCAGACTTTGCTTTTAAAGCTGGAATGGGTATGCTTTTCAAGCTGGAAAACTCATTGCTTCTACACTTCCTAAACCAAAGCTGAAATGAGTACCTGCAAGAACGGGTATACCCAGTGAAAATCTGGTACCTGAATTGACCTTACAACAACGGGTACCAATTTGTACCCTACTGCAACTTGATTTGGGTATCCGAACGTTGACTTTCATTGAAAGTCCGATCCAGAAATCCAAATATCGACTTCCAGTATAAATTTGTTGACTTCCTTATTGATTTATCGACTTCCGACACATATTTATTGATTTTCTGCCTTCAAAAGTTGATTTCTAGTTTCATTTTTTAAAAATTTCCATCCTTTTTTTGTTGTTGTTGATTTTTTCCTGACCCGATGTACTGATCGGTAATCAGAAAGAAAAAAAAAATTGGGACTGGAAGTTAGTGACTTTTGGAGTTTCCAGGTACCCAATTGGTACCCAGGTAACGTGCCAGGTACCTGAAAATGCGGATATTACCTGTGGGTACTAAATTAAGAATCCGTTTCAGCTCTAGTAACAGATTTCCATTTGTGCTCTATCACGTACCTGTTTCATTTATTCTTTCTTAGCTTTCTTTGGTTTTCATTATTTGGCATGGTTATTGTGGTTGTTTCATTATTTAGGTTGCATTAATTCAGCAATGTTTGCACAATGTACATGCAAAATCAATAGAAGTGATGGAACCAAAATGCCAAAATGGCTTAAATAACCATGCCAAACCCTTCCAAAGTGGATGCATGAAAAGTCAGTTGTGCAAATACTTGTTTCGGTTGTGGATATTTTTTGGATACCCAAATGGGTACTCCAAAATACATATAATACCATTTCAGCTCTCCTTGTGTTTCACTACTCTTCTGAGTGCGTAGATTGTCTCTATACACTGGTAAAGAGATTCACCAGGAAAACGGATACAGGGTGCTACAATCCTATAGTACAGTTCTGTATCATACAGAGTCTGGATTCACACATTCAGAGGATTTATATCAGGGGATGCCCAACTCATGGTGGATCTCACCTTTCTCATTCTCATCATCTCCAAACCTGCTGCTAATAATGAACCTATTCAGCTGAAATGGTCCTGCTTAAGAGTTGAAATGGGTTCCTGATTTATTACCAATTTTGAGTGCTGTGTTGAGTACCCAATGGGCTGCCCAAATATCAATCTGATGACTTGATGACCAACAAACTCAGGAATTATAGTTACCGATTTACCAATCAGTACACTAGTAAATCAGTACAGGAGAAAAGTGAAGAATGGGACGGTAACTTGAAAAAAATTGGGACGAATACTCGAAAAACTGGCACCGCACATTGGTATTCCTGAACTGGAAGTCAGTAAATTGGGACTTCAGGTAACACAACAGGTATTAATCAGATACTGATTAGTATCTAATGGTGGCGGGCTGAGTGGAGCACCCAGATTTGATGGGCATACCCATTTTTGGAGATACTTTTTTCATCTCTGGCCCTACTGTCATTTGCTAATCCTCCACCATTCTGTATTTAACCTATGCTCTGGACAACTTTCTCATTCAGCCGGAAGAAAAGCTCTATAGAGCTCAAAAGCTTGCTGTTGGTCTAATCATTGCTACCTTTTGTTTCCTCTTCTGGGCCTGGGACCAACACAGCAACAATACCAAAAGAAACAGAACAAATCTCTTTTATCACTGACCATTAGCTCCTACTAGGAGCAAGGACAGTTCTTTTGTTTTTGTTGTTGTTTGTTAACATTTACATATAATTTGTTGCGTTTCCCTGGCACCTGCATAGCAGAAATCTTTACAAATTCGATATAGGGAATCTGAACCCCTCTCTGCTTCCCTTCTTTTGGTTTGTGCAGCACCTCAATTCCTGACAAGCAACACCTTGGTGGAGACTACGATTGTGACCCTTTTATGACGGATTATAGAAATAACAAACATGCCTGACAGTTTTTATACAGCTGCTTGAACGGGTTTAGTTTCCAACAAATGAAAAATTTCCTCTTTTTCTCTCTCCTTTTTTTTTGTATATTAATTACATTTTACAAATTTTCTTTGTTTTTTTAATCTTTCTTTCTCTCTTAATTTTTTTTTCTTTTTTACAGCAAAAGGGTGAGTCACCAGTGTGTAAAGTCTGGGTTAGCAGAGTTTGGCCGTCATTTGGTCCGACTGTTTGAGGATTTCAGTGTTGTACAGATCTATCGCGTGGTTGACACGGATGATCTCGCTGTTTGTCAGTTTCAGGCGGTGCTTGAGCATACAGGAGAACAGATCCAGCTGGGGTTTCCCTGGTGCTACAGGTGGTGCCAGCCTATTGATTCGGTCCCGTATATCCAGCAGCAAGAGCATGACTGAGGAGGAAGAGTAGAACTGCCCGCCTTGTGTGTATGACTGGTTGACCTGTTGTACAGCACTTCGCAACAGATCAGCATTGAAACGCAGGCTGTACCCATAAACCTGTACATCCGAGATCTTGATATAGAATTGACGCTTGCTGGGGTCAGAGAGGTCCACAGGTCCTTGCCCGGTCTCATTACGCAACAAGGAGGGCAGCCGAGTCCGGCTGCGTAGATAGATATGGACAGTCTCGAAGAAGGTTTTCCACCGGTTGCCCAGCAGCAGGGTCCAGTTGTAGCACTGGCTGTTCTGCAGGCGGATCTTCTCCCAACGCGGATAGCCAAACTCCCCAAAGGGCATGTTCCAGCCCTCGGAGTGGCTCCCACTGAAGGGATTGACATAGACAAAGAACATAGGGTCCAGGCTGCTGTTGCGCATCTGGCAGATTCGCATGGAGATGCCGATCACCATGTGGATGAAGTCCATCCGGTTCTTGTTGCTCTTCAACGTGAGGGACATGCGCTTGCGCCACCTGGGGTCAAAGAAGGTGTCCAGGCGGATCTCATTGCTGATGAAAGTGGTGTGGATGTACAGGCGGGAGTCCATTTTCTGAAGCAAGTATTTCAGCTCCAAGTCCTGGAAGTCCAAGTCTGTCTCAAAGCTGATGAACTGCTCGCTGCGCTCTGAGTCCACATTCTGCGGCTCACAGCGTCCCCGGTACAGCTTGTAGCCCTTGTTGCACGAGCCGCAGAGGGAGATATTGGCCAAGCTGCACATGGCACAGCTGTTGTTTCCCCCAATGATGCACGGGATGGGACGCTGGCACAGACTGGTACTGCCGTGGCATACACAACTCCGCTGGCTCTCCAGGAAGGTCCCCGAGAACCCATTCTCGTTGCAGTATAACAGGGACTGGACTCGGGTGAGCCACTGCTGTATAGTCCTGCAAACAGCAAAATGAGAATATTAATCTCAATAGGAGAGCATCCCAACGCATGGGTCATGGCCTGAAGTGAGGTCATGCCATCTACAGATGGAGTCATGATCACAATGAATATTGGATGTACTTTGCCTGCCTCTCTTGAGGCACAGGATTATATTTAAGTTTCAAAATGGAATCACACATGCAAAGGTCTGGGGAACCGCAACTCAAGATTATGGATAGGGCACTTGAATAGAATCTGAGATCTGAGACTGAGACTGGGACTGCATTCTCATTGGGAAAAATGTGCAGCATTTGCCTCCGGAAAAATCTCAGGGAGACAAATTCTGTGCATGTTTGGTCTGGTGGGAAAGTAAAGATGCACAGCTTTGCCTCAGATCATGTGGAGGTTACAGAACACAATTTTCCAGCTCTCTAACTTTCACATGATTGAAGGCAAAGCCACGCAGTTTTTCTTTCTCACTAGATAAAACATGCGCAGCATCTGTCTTCCGGAGTTTTTCCCGGAAGCAAATGCTGCGTGTTTTGCCCAGTGAGAATGCGGTCTGGGTTGTGTGCAGCCCCAAAGCCAGGCAGCCAGATCCCCGATGCCTACTTGTAGGAAATGGGATCCAGGTCTGGTGGTAGTCAGCAAGGAGACTGGGCTGGGGAGCACTGACTCCTCTCATTGGCTCTCACAAGGATGGAAGAGGGGCTATGGAACAGTATTGTCCACATTGCCTGCCATCCTGTGAGAGAGGATGGGTGTTTACAAATGTGATGCTGGCCCAGTAGGGTCTGCTTTGGTCTTGCTTGGTCAGCATCACATTGTTTAAGGGCCCACCAGATGTGGACCCAGTACAAACCATGGGGAGGGGGTAGTGGCCAGGCCGTAAATGTGGCCTGGCCTGGAATGAAGCAGAACCACAGCCTGGGCCCTGTTCTAGCCCAGTGTTGGGGGTTGCCATGGCAGCCAGTCATGGCTTCATATTACTGGCAGACATGGCTACTGGTCATGGCAGGTGCGGGTAGGGGCACTGGTCACAGTGCAGGGTGGAACCAGCTGGCCATGCAGCGCTCCTTTTCCCCTTCCCTGCCAGGGCACGCCATGGGGATGTCTGGTCCCGCCACCAGAGTTGCCCCGGCTGGGGGTAGCCCACCCCACCTCTGGGTGGGATGACAGCAGGGCAGTCATATAGGTAAGCACCATGTGTGTGTGTGCCTGTGCGCGCGTGTACGTGTGCATTATGTGAGATAGAGTGTGTGTGTGTGTGTGCGTGTATTTGAGTGGGTATGTCAGAGAGTGAATGCCAGAATGTGTGAATGTGTGTGAACCTCTGGAGAAGTCATTGAGCTCAATTCCATACTTTATTCCATTGCGTGTGTTTGAAATTACTTGGCTTTTACCAAGTATCTCAGTATTCGACCCATTTTTACTGAGTACTGAGTAACCGGGGAATCGGCCTGGTACTCAGTATTTGGTACTCGGTCCAGTACTTGGACCAAAATGCAGGGATGTTCATGTCCCTATATACGGTGACTCGGTAACTCTGTTTTATTTTACAGAGTATTTTACAGAGTATTTGTCTGAGTTTCCGAGGACCGTCTGAACACTCGGAGCCAGTCCTCAGAAACTTAAAAATACTCACAAATACAATTTTGACTATTAATTTCAGCCCTAAATAAATGGGAGTGTGTCTGTGTCTCTCTCTCCCTGTATTCTCCTCACCCATACCCATCTTAGATTGTAAGGCACTGGGCAGGGACCTGTCTCTAATAATAACAATAGTAAAATGTCAGGTACACTGCTGGCACTATATAAATGCTTAATCATCAACCCCAGTCTTCACCACTATCCTCTTTCTATAGAGCTCTAATGACCTTCATATGTAACACCCTGAAAGTCACATATTATTCACACAACAATTTCACTCCCAGGTAGGTTACCCCCAAATAGTTTATTCAGGGTTAAAGCCATTTTTTTTGGCTGCTCCTACTGGGGAGTAAATTATTCCCTGCTCCATGTTAGCAGATAAGGGCAGCCACATGAAACATGAGTAGTAGGTAGCATTTTACCTGGGGGTAAATCACCCCACCCTACCTCAGATCACCTTGCTTTGGCCAGTGTCAGATCCAAGGAAGTTGGGGCCATGTGCAAAATGGTGGTGTGGGTTCCTCCTAACCTATGAGTGTTTGATGGACACACCTTGACTGACCTAGTAGAAAAAGGAAGATGTTGCCATAACTAATTTTTGATGCTCAAATAAATATAACATCTGTTTTAGGGGCCAGGTCTCCCTGCTTTGTAAACCATGTGGGCCTGTACATTACTCACATTCACAGGCCAGAGACAAAAATGGGACATGATTTTGCACCTGTGAGTAATACCCACATTTTTGGGTACCGTTTCACGAATCTGAATTGGCACTCAAATATCAGTCAAGTACTCAAAAAGCCAAAACTCTGGTTACCAGCTTTTCGAGTATCCAATATTGCCCCCAAAAAACTTAATACACAAAACGTTTCCCAAAATTTGGGATGGAAAGTTGAAAAATCAGGACAAAACCTGTATTTCAGTATTCCAGTTTATCGGCTATTCTGACATTTTTACAAAAGTACCCAAAGGCTTTTGTTCAATTCAGTTGCCAGAAATTAGACGGGCATACCTGTTTTTGCTGGTACTCGTTTCAACTTTAGCATGGACCCATGTTCACACTAAACATTGGTCTCTGCACATTTGTTGCTATTTCAGATTTATCCAAGGGTTTTGTGTATTGCTTGTCCCCACCTGAATTGCCATTAGCATGACAGAGACTGCGGTCACTGCACTGGAAGCTCTGTCGGCCTGGGCTTTATGTCCATGCTTCTCAAACTAATGCGGTTATTTCAAGTTTATGGCCTCAGAATTTGCGGGGTCCATAGGGAAAGATAAAATGTGAGGTTCTCTAGTGGCCCCACCCCTTCCCTGTGGCCCTTCTCCCTCAGGAGCACCCTCCCTTGGGCCCTAATATGGTCATATTTGGGGTCCCACTTGGAGGGAGTGGGACCCCACACCCTCCCCTTATAAAGACAGGGGCTACTGGGCCCCAGAAGTAGAGAAAATAGCAGGGAACCAGAGCGGTTATTCCAGGTCACCTTCTGATAAAGCCGGCCCTGCGTGCTTCCCTTCCCCCCACCACTGACCAACCCACTGGCCCTCTTGTGCATACAATCTGAACTTGCTTAGATCGGACTCTGCCCTTGGGGTAATGTGGGTTAATTTAACCCTGGAGGAGGAGGAGTTGGATGAAATAACTATTCCCCTGGTAAATGTTTCATGTCCACATACTTTTTTGAAGTGACCAAATCCAGAATCCCTAACAGCTTACAGAATCCCCTTGCACCGACAATTTTCCTGACCCTTGTATAGATCCCTCTCACAGTCTTCCCTTCTGTCACTAGCACTCCTTGTCCTGATCCTCCACATCCCCCGCCCCCGCTAATGAATACTTCATTGTTTCCTCTGGGCTGAAAGTTCTCCTCAGATCCGCAGTGAGGGGACTGGCTAATGAGAAATTTGGATTCAGTCCCTGTAGAGCAGGAGGAGTTATTATGGACAGAGGCTCTCAGATCTGGATTGCCGAAATTCATCGCACCTGCCTCGCCTGACCTCAGAATAATCATTAAGCTTTGAGCTGTATCAAAGACGGCATTAAACGATACTGCAGCAAAGAACAGCAAGGGGACTCAAGGAAGAGAGTGGGAAGGAGTGGGCAATATGGGGGGGGAGAGACAGAAAACAGGAGGGAAAGAATAAATAGAGGGAGAGGAATGTGGAAAAAACTGCATGCAGAGGTGGGGTGGGTGGAATTGGGGATGAAGAATAAAAATAAAGATGAAAGGAATATTTTCATTTCTTTGTTTCTATAGTGATTTCAGTGTTCAACGTGCTTTACAGTCTTTCTCTAGCTCAGCCTCACAACAATCTCATGAGCTGCTAGGTCTTTATTATTCTCATTTCACAGCTGAGAAGCAGAGGATGACAGATTGAGATTTACCCCAAATTAGGGCTGATACTCGCTTCTCGAATTCTCACTTTTCTCAACAACAATCTGGGTTCTCGGCTCATTCTTGCAAACGAGACTGAGATGAGACTTGCCCTGACTCTTGCTGAGAAAAGCGAGAATCTAACCCTCCCCCGTGACTTGTTAAAAAATAAAACCCAGCCTTGTACTCACCTGGGCTGCCTCTCTCTGTGTCCAGGGCTGCTTCGGAACTCCTCGCCACCCTCTCCATTTCTCTGCGGGGGCAGGCGAGTTCGCGGAGGAGGTGGTCATCTCACAGTGAACAATAATAATAATATTTTTTTTAAAAACCCACTGTGCATGTGCAAAACGGCCGCTGGAGCCATTTTGTACACGTGCAGCCCTTCCCCAAAATGACGCTGATAGCATCACTGTAATTTTTGAAAAGGGAAGCCAGTCCATGCATGTGCGAACAGGGCACCACACATGTGCAGAGGGGCCTCAGTGGCCATTTTGCACATGCACAGACCATTAAAAAAACATATATATTCTTGGGATTCTCATGAGAACTTGGAAAGTTACCAAGATCTTGTCGAGAACTCGGTAACGTTTCTTGATTCTCGTAAGAATTTCATGTGAACCAGAAACCGTTCTCAATCAAACCGTACTCAAGGTCACCCAGTGAGTTTATGACTACAATAGGATATGAACCCTGGTCTCCTACGTCCAAGTCCAGAATAGGCGTGCCAATTCATTTCTGTTTGTATTGGTTACTAAAATGAATGGAACCCCATTTGTTTTAGTAACTAAGGGTATTTTGAGACGTTACGAGATCGCTGTTCACCACACTGAATCACAGTGGATCCTGTGTGGTGGCAGCGATCTTGTGAACGTCTATTCGCTCCCTGTTAGATGTTCACCACAGTGAACACCCGGCCGGGATCAAATTGACTACGGTTCTGGAGGTGAGGCTGGCGTCACCTCCAGAATCATGGTTAGGTTGGCCACGATCTGGGATAAAGCTGGCAATGGCCATGGTGAACGTTTGCTTGACAGTCCCATCCCAGAATTGAGTCCCAACCACGGGACGGGATTGGGCGCAATGGCCTCATTGGCTGCTACACCCGCCTGTCTCCCCATGGGCGGACAGCCGAGGGAGCTCAGGGAGGCAGGGCTGAGCGGTTGTATGTCATGCTGCACAACCCTGCCCACTCCCCGATCCCCCTCAGAGATCGGGCCGGCATGTCTAAAGGATGGACAGCCTGATCACAGACCCGGATCCGAGACGGATCCCAGTCCAGGGTTCAACGTGGCAGGCCGAGATTGCCCTAATGTTCTGAAAATTAATGAATAAGCAAACAACATGTTTGTTTTTTTTAAAAACGGATAAACCCCAAAACCTGTGCAGCTGCAACAGCTGCCGAGGCCATTCTGTGCAATGCTGCCGGTGCCCTTTTAGAAAAGGGTAGGGATGGGCGAACGCGGTTCGGAAGTTCGGAGTTCGGACCGAACTCGAATAGTTCGGTCAACCGAACCGAACGGTCGAACCGAACTCGAATTCGAACGTTCGGAGTTCGAACTGAACTTGAACAGTTCGGTCAACCAAACTGAACGGTCGAACCGAACTCGAATTCGAACGTTCGGTTCGGATGCGTTCGGTGAGTTTGGAATTGAATTTCCATTGGTTTCAATGGAAAACACATTATTGGCTGTAACTTTTTTGTTTTTTAAGCTATGTGGCTGAAATTTGGGGTGCCTCTACCTTCTATAGAACTCATTATGTGCACCAAATATCAAAACAATTGGATAAAGGAATCTGATTTTAGAAGCAGTTGCATTATTGTATTTTGCAATATTCTACATATACATTCTTAGCTGTAACTTCTTTGCCTCACATCTAATGTAGGTGAAACAGGTTAAGTTTATACCCCTTCCCATAGTAACTATCTTTGCCAAATTTCAGAAGGATTGGACAAAAGGTCTTGGTGGTATAAGCAATTAACAAATAAATGTATGTCTGATTATAACATCTTTGTAGTCCAACCAGTGTACATGAAATTTGGCAGGACTATATATTTCACTTTCATGATCATCTCTGCCAAATATCAGAGAGATATTATAAAGGGTCTCAATTTTATATGCCTGTACAACAAATGTAGAGAAGGGGCCTATGCCTGGGATTCTCTTATGTCACTGTGGTATAAGATCGGTTTGTGATGCAAATTGGCCAACAGAAGTGGTTCCCTTTATCAAAATCTCCTGTACATTTGCTGAAATAGCAGGAACGGTATTTGATACATTCCTGTCAAATATCCTGTAAACAGAATGGAATATCAAAATGTAACAGCTGGAAATGTATTTTCAGGTTAATGTCTTATACCCTTGGGACCCTTTATCCACTCTTTCCTAAAATTGGCAGAAATATTAAGCATATAGAGGGATGTAATATGCACAAGTTTCATGAACATTGGATGCAAGATAAAGAAGTTGTAGTCATGAATGTGTATGGAGCTTTTCTTAAAATCACAATATTCAATTGCTTCTGAAATCAGTTTCCTTTATCTAATCGTTCCGAATGTTGGTCTACTTGGTGCGCTCCATTGGGGGGTACAATCTCCCTAAATATCATCAAAAAGTAATAAGAAACAAAAATGTTATGGCCAGAAATATGTTTTTTAGTTTTTTCCTTTTATTTCAAAAACTAAATGTCATTTTCAGTTCCCGATTGCACCGAACTAAAGACCGAACCTATCCCGACCGAACCGAATCCCGAATCCGAACTCAACGTTCGATCCGAACCACCGAACGGCCGAACATTCGAACCGACGAACCAAACCGAACGGGCGAACCGAACGGACGAAACGAACGCAGCCGAACCGAATGGCCGAACTCGAACCACGATCTGTTCGCCCATCCCTAGAAAAGGGCACACAAGCACAGAACCATTTTAACTAACAAACAAACAAACAAACGTCCATGTGCATGTGCAAATGGCTGCCGGACCATTCTAAAGCTGTTTTTACATGTACAGCCCCCCCCCCTTTGCTTGGTGTGCAGGGAGGTGTTCCACTAGTGGGGGCATTCAGTAAACAGCTGGTGGTGGGTGGGGGGATGGGTGTGCGGTCGGTGTTTTCCTGTGTGAACACCACGGGCAATGGGGGGGGCACGCTCCCACGCAACACCCACCTTGACTCATGGAGCCCTCTGGAAGACCGGAGGACCCAGGGGTGGATATGGGTGCATGTCCTTGTAAAGGGACATACACACATCTCCACCCAGCGCGACAGAACACCCATCCCTCCACCCATGCCCATCTGTGTAAAAACGACCTAAGCATATGCACCGTTTCCCAAAATGGCGCTGGCAGCGCTGTCCCCATTTTTGAAAGGGCACATACGTGCAGAATGGTCCAGTGGCCATTTTGAAAATTTTCTTATTTTTAAATATTTGATTAAAAGAAAAAGACAAAAAGGATGAATGGGTTTTCAACAAAAAACGTAACACGAATCATTTTCTTCAACCAAAAAGAAAGGGATGCCTTTTACACACCCCTAGTCCAGAACCTTATCCACGAGGCTACAGTGGCCAGGAGGTTAACAAACCCTTTTAAAACAGGGATGGGAAACCTGTCTTGTGTTACTGCCCGCCCCCCCAGAAGCCAAATCCGCACCCTGGCAGGACTCTCTGCAGGCCAGTGCATCTTGCACAGGGTCATGAATGAGAGTTGAAAGAGTCTTTGAAAGCCGTTTCTTTCTGAACAAGGTGTCCAATCAGTACAGCAGTCCTGTAAGTGAGGAATGAGGTCACCATGACATGGTCTAGATATGTCATGGCAACTGAGGCAACTACTCGTTCCCACCAAAAATAACTGACCTGGGAAGGAGAAAAGGAAAATAGAGAGAGGACAGGAACAGAACGAAAGGTGGACAGAAAAGAGGAGAAAGATGGGAAGTCATGTATGAGGAGAAAAAGCTGAGAGGAAGAGAAAGAATGAAAGAAACAAGCTGAGAGGGAGGGAGGGAGAGAAGACAGAGAAATGAATTAACAGGAAGATGCTGGTGGCTGGAAAGTGTGAAGGGGCGATTATCACATCCCTCACTTGTTCTTAAACTGCCAGTGCTTCTCTCACTCATCACCCTCCTGCAAGGCAGAAAGAGGCCAAGGGAGCTTGGGAACAAGGTACAGAATCTAGAAATATTAGCCATGGAAGTAGGCAGTGACAGAACTTCCTGGGCCCTGGGAACAGTATGCAGGACATAGCAACAGCTTCTTGTTATAGGGCAGCTCCACTCCAGAGGGGACACTGTAATTGTACTGCCAAACATTTGGCTGACGGCAAAGAGGAGTTTCAGAAAACATCCCCTAGAAATCCAGTTTGCCTACTGCTTGAGAGTGAGTTGTGAGTTGATAGCTCATTTCTTGAGCTATCAAGAAATGAGTTGAGAGTGAGTGAGTTGATAGCTCATTTCTACCCCAATAAAGAGACTTCCTCTCTATCTGGATTCCTGGGTGGAAAAAACAACAACAGACAAACAAAAAGGAGAGACCTCTCTGTGCTGGCCTGCATGACAAATATTAGTGCTGCTTTTCACCCGGAGGTAAATCTTTCAATATACAAATGCTAGAAGAGTCATGAGGGAAGGGTGTTTTGGTAAAAGTGTGCTTTAGTGGACAAGGTGCTAGACTTGGGAAACCAGTGTTCAGTCCCTGCCCTTGGCATAAACTCACTGGGTCGCTTTAAGCAGTTCACAAGCTCTCAGCCCCAGTTCCCCATCTGTAAAACGGGAATGTGTGTTTCTGTTAGGGATGTTGAAACACGGTACGGGGGTTCGGGGTTCAGCCCGAACTCGAAGTGTTTGGACCATTCGCAAACACCCCGAATCCAAACCACCCCCCGCCCGAACCGGCTGAGCAAAGTTTGGTTCTGAACCGGTTCAGACGGGGGCGTGGGGGGCAGGGAAGAAACCAGTTTTCCCTCCCCTCTCCAGACTGTGCAGGTGGAAGGGACGCTGGGGAGCACCTCCCCACCCCCACATCCCAGCCTTGTAATTTCTTTTTAACCCCCAACCCCAGAGATCGCCCTACCTGGTGATGCCGGGGCTCCAGCCCCAGGTCCGGCAGCAGTGGGTCCAGTGGTGGGCCTGGAGGTGGTGGCACTCTGGAGCGCTTCAGGCCGCTACTAGGCCTTCCAGGTCAAACCAGAAGGCCTAGTAGTGGCCTGAAGCACTCCAGAGCATCACCGCTGCCGGACTCGCTGCCGCTGCTGCCGCCAGACCCGGAACCGGAGCCCTGGCACCACCGGGTAGGTCGGGATCCGGGTCTGGCAGCGGCGGGTCTGGCAGGTCCAGTGGAGGTGGCGCTCCGGAGCGCTTCAGGCCGCTACTAGTCCTTTCGGGTCAAACTGGAAGGCCTAGTAGTGGCCTGAAGCGCTCCGGAGTGCCGCCGCCTCTGGACCTGCCACCACTGGACCTGGGGCCAGAGTTCCAGCACCACCAGGTAGGGCGATCCTGGGGGGGGGGGATTTACGGGGCTGGGCAGGGTGGGGGTGAGGTGCTCCCAGGCGCCCCTTCCACCTGCGCAGCCTGGAGGGGGAGGGAAAACACCCCCCCGTCCGAACGGAGTTCAGCCCCCCCTAAACCTGATTGGGCGAAACCGAACGGGTTCAGGTTCGGATGAACCCCGAATGGGCCGAACACCGCCCCCCCCCCCAGTGTTCGCACATCCCTACTTTCTGTCTGTCCTTGTGTTCCCCTCAGCTTTGTCCATCTTAGATTGTAAGACCACTGAGCAGGGACCTGTCTTTATACAGCACTGTGTGCGCCTAGTAGCGCTATAGAAATAATTACTAGTAAAAACAGACATGACGGTGGCCTGCTATGGCCCAGGAACCACCGTCTGTTTACGCGCCACCAGAGGTTGGCCCGCTTATGCCCCAGGGCGTCAGCTGCTATACGTAGCTGTGTCCTTTGGAAATCTCGGGCAGAACAGCTGTCCAGCTGTGGGCGCTTTTGTTCGGTGCCCCTCCCCAGGCCGTGTCACTTGTGATTTCCCACCGGAGCTGCTGCACCATCCGCATATCTGTTTTTACCCTTTGATAACAGCTCGGTCCAGATTTTATTTATTTATTTATTTATTTAGACAATGAACTGAAATGGGGGTGAAAATATTTTCTGAAGTACCAGAAATGTTAAAAATGGTCAAAAGGTTAAAAAAAATTCTTTTTGACACTACTGGAATTTCATTTTAACAGGGATGAACATTCAGCTCAACTTTGATGGTATTTCTTTTGATGGAGTCTGCTGTGTTTTTGAAATTCAGAGAGTAATTTGAAAATTCTGAATCCCTTCCCCAATTGATCTTTTTTAGCCTATTTCTGGTTATTCCTTCTCTTCTTTCCCAGCTCATTTCAACACTAACAGCCCTCAACTAGGATTGAACATGAGGTAAAAACTATCAGTATGTTATCTTTTCCAGGATTTTACATTGTGATAGCTACCACAAAGTAACTCTCTCAATATGAGTTTTCAAGTGCAAACAAGCAGTTTGTACTAGAGCAGAGCTGGCCAAAAGGTAGACTGAAAACTACTGGGGGATCACAAGCTTGTCTCCAGTAGATCATGGGGGGAGTGGGGAGGGGGGAAGCAGCCCCTCAGAGATTAAGTCTAGTGAGGATAATGGAATCAGTACCTGAGGGAGTGCCTCCAGGGAAAAGACAGGCTAGGAGAGCTCCTCCAGTGTGGTAGGGAAGGCTCTCTCTAACAAAGAGTGCTTTTTTCCATTCCCAAGACCAGTTACTGAGGTTCCATAGAATCAGGATCAGAGGGAGGTGTCCTGGCCTGGAGCATCGGACGTTGATGCCTGGATCAAGTGGATCACATGCACCGTAACTCTTGCCGCACCAATACTAGAATTACTAGGGATGTGCGAACACGGTTCAGATGTTTGGAGTTCGGGCTGAACTTGGCCTGTTTGGACAACTGAACCGAACATCCAAACCGAACGTTTGAATGGCCGAACAGTTCAGAAAAGTTTGGATCAGTTTGGATGAGTTCGGGACAGGAAAAACGTGACTTTGGGTGGGAAAACGTGTCTGGAAGGGGGAGGCAGCTGAGGAGCAGGCTTCCTGGCACTAGGGGTGGAGACCAGGGGTGGTTTCAGGGCCAAATGATACCGATACCGAAAAAAATCTTCGATTTCATTATCGGTATCAATAGCGCTATAGGCTGAACCGAACTCCGCCGAACCGAACAACTGAATCCAAACTCGGGTTTCGAACCAAACGTCTGAAAACATCCGGACCGTGTTCTGTTCGCACATCCCTAAGAATTACTATAGAAGTTAGCTGTTGTGGTGGTCTTGCCTGTAAGTGCTGTAATCACTCCACTTCCTTTAAAGGACAACCTAAGCTAATAAGAGTATCACAGGTCAAGTCCCCAATCTTGACCTGTGATGATGTGATACCCAAGTGCCATGAGATGCCCTTCACCATTCACAAACCAATGATCCCCAAGGGAATTGCTTCAACCACCAAACCCCAAAGTCATCTGTGTTGCATCAAGGTAGACAGGACAAGAGCAAGGTTATTCCAAAGTCAGCCACACTGAGGCAGCTAACCTGGACTGCTTGTCCTAACAGAGACATTCCCTTGAATGGTGATGGAGAGGATTAGGGGCAGGCACGAGGGAAAAACAACTGGCCCATCTAAGAGATTGGCTTTCTTTATTTCCATGGGTGAAATGATCTCAGGCAAAGCAAAAGCCTCTCTGTTGTTGCGTTCTTCTGTGATAGATCTCCAGTCTGAATGGCAAAAGCATGAAATCACAGCTTGCCACACATGTAGAAGTTATTGTTTGAAAAAATACAATCCAGGAACCCACCTACACTGTAATTTCTATAACATGGAGCTTCACGCTTCACAGGCAGAGTGGGGAGTACAGTAGAGATAAAGTGCTCTGGAAAGGGATACTGAAGAAAGGGGGAATCAGAATTTTGATAAGGGCAGACCCTGACGCACCCCTCCCCTTCCAGGGTGTCGCTATAATAGGGAAAGGTACCACCGCTGTTGTTCTGAGGCCCACAAGCCTCGAAAGATGCCCATGCTCCCTTGGGTAACTGAGTCAGCTCTGCCACTGGGTGGGGGGACAGTCTGTCTTTTGCATAACCGCCCATTCCAACCTAGCTCCGCCTCTGCTCCTCTTTATCAAAGCACAAGAAAAAAAAGGGGGGTCTTCCATTCATTTGGTTCTCCCCTCCCCCACACCAGGCCCTTTTTTTCTGGTGCCAGCCACTAGCTCGCCTTCACTAGAGGGAGAAGCAGCAGCCATGGCAGCAAGATAGGGAAAGGAGAGCCAGCGTCCTCTCCTGTCCCGGCTTAAATATATCCTTACGAATGCATTCCCATATTTCTTGACTCTCCATTCCACCGCACTAGGCATGACAACATGACCCCATTGGAGAGGTGAAGTGGGTAGTGCATTTGTTACCCATGGGTATCCACACACAGGGATGTGGATGCCCTTTGGGAACTTGTTGTTTCCTGCATACTTGTGCAGCTACCCACGAGGAACAAATACTACCTCCTCCTTTCCCTGGCTGACTTATGGTGCGGGGCCCAATATGCATAATTAGGCCCCACCTAATTATGCAAATATGTAAATTTACATAAACTTTACTCCCTCTGGACAGGAAGGATTCCCATTCTCCACCCCTCTGAGCAGTCATGGAGAAGCATGGGGAGGCCTCCTCATGCTTCTCCCTGCTCCCTGGTTTGGCACCCCTTGGCTGCTTTACCTGGTGCTCAGCTGAGCGGCCATAGATAAGCATGGCCTCCCAATGTCCCCCCCCCCCCAGCCAGGAGTGATCCACTGCAGGGGCAACCGGGTGGGCAGTGAGGCAGGCAGAGAGATTGTCTTCATACACTGCCTTATTGGGGGAGAGGGGTGAGCTTAGCCAGCCTGGCCTCCAGGGCCTCTTGCTTCTTGCTGCCGGTACCGCCTGTGCCTTGTGCACGCATGTGGTGCGACCAGTCCAGAGGTGCTGCTATCACACACACACAAGACACTCAAAATGCAGCCAGCCTATTAAGTACATTGTGCCATGAAAAGAGACATTTATAACCAGTTCAGTTGTGCCCCCATGATGAATTCACATTGCCCCCACCCCATAACCAATTCATTTGCGCCCCCACCCCCATATAATCAATTCACACTGCCCCCCCACCCATAACTATTTAATTTGCACCCCCAGGGTAGCATGAATTGATTATATGGGGGGCACAAATGAACTGGTTATGGGGTGTGGGTTTTAAGACAGTATTCCTGTTAGCAATAACTTCATTAAGAAGAGTTAGTGAAATAGCAGCCATAATCTCAGAACCAGATTTTCAGATTTTCCAAGATAGAATAGACATCCTAAATTCCTACCTAAGATAGTATAAGTAAGACAGTTGTGACAATGTGGCCCTTTTTACACAGGCATCTCCCATCCATGAATATGCAGATTTCTGCATGTTCATGGGTGGGGGAGCCCCATGTGAACAATGCAGAGCACGCACCCATGATGAGTGGGGTGTGTGTGTGCACGCACCTAACATGCATCCCCACTCACCCCCTCACTCACCCCCACGTATGGAGCAACCTGAGAAAACGGTGGTTACTCCGAGGGTATGGATGAGTGGGGGGTGAGTGGGGATGCGTGTGCATGCCCCGCCCACGGACACACACACACACATACCCTTGGTGAAGTCATGTAACAATGGCCTGTGATGAGCCACGCGAAGAAGAACAGAAGGTTTCTGCTTTGTAAGCAAGGTTCTTTGAGATGGTTCCTAACATTCTCACAACACCCACCCTTCCACACCCACCTTTCCAGTCTCGCATGGAATTTTCTTATATTCCTGGAAGGGGTTGGAAAAAACTGAAATTCTGAGGAGGGAAGAGTGCTTTTTATACTAGAGGCACTCGAGACCATTACGCAGTCTATTATTTGAACAGGGTGAGCATGCAGATCCCATTTGTGAGAATGTTGGAAGCTATCTCAAAGAACCTTCTTTACATGGCAACAACCTTCTGATCACTCACATGGGAGGAGTTGTTTGTAAACAAACAGCTTTATCTCCCAGTCCAATCCGTGTCCTGTTGTTGTTGCTACTGCTGCTGCAGCGCTACTAGGACAGAGGCAGAGGCAGGTGAGGGATGGGGACCAGAGCCAGGAAGGGGCAGCAGAAGAACTTATTGGGGGAGACGTTGTCTGCAGTCTGCCACCCAGCCAGGCAAGCGTGGGGACCCAGCTGGCTGCGGGGCCATGTGCAGTCACACATGTGACATATGCCTGTGCCGGCCTTGGAAGTAGGCACCTGGTTAGAAGTCAATCAGGAACCTCATGGTACTCAATCATCACAGATGGGTCAAGAACCATAGAAATCAATGGGAAATCCTGTTTTGGAGGTACGTGTTTTCATGGCATTGGCTCTCCTTAACACAGAACAATCACTCAGTCACCACTATTTTCTTTACTTCAGCTCCCCCCCCCAGATGGAAGTGACCCCCTCAGTTTCAGCAGAATAGGGGCCCCACGCCCTCCCAGTGGGGCCCCAAACACAATCACTTCTAGGGCCCCGAGGAGGGTGCTCTTAAGGGGGTGAGACAACAGGGGAGGGGGAAGGGCCATCAGGGCCCCTACATTTTATCTTTGTCCTGGGCCCCACAAATTCTAAGACCAGCTCTTTCCTGATTTAGCCCTACTCTATTTCCTTAAATAACAGTATTTATTTATTTATTTATTTATTACCGTATTTTTACCCCACCTCTCCCACATCCAGTAGCTCGAGGTTGCTTACAAATAAAAATATTGTAAAAACATACAAAACTATAAAACAAATAAATAATCAAAGAGAGTGTTGAATGGAGGTGCCCCAAAAACAAAAACCTCCCCCCCCCCATCCCTACCCATCACTTTTGCCGAAGGCCCGGCGGAACAGCCGAGTCTGACAATAACGACAAATAACGCTAACCTGAGACTGGAGTAATAGAGTTGGGCCCCAAATGTCTCATCACAGAGTAAAATAAGAGCAACTCTATTGAAGTCAATGGTATAAGAATGATGTAACACAATGCAAGGTTAGTGTGGGGGGTGTTGGTTACACAGGGCAATAGATACATCAGAAGGTGAACCACATAGATAATTTTCAGGGCTGCCAACGGCTTGGGGCAGTTAAAAGCCCATTTATAGCTGCCAGGCGCAGATGGCAGTGCAGCCAGTATAATGAGGACTGACCAGGGATGACCCTGGTACACTTTCATGACTGACTATTGCCTATGCAGTGGTGATTAAAGTGTCAGATACCATATCTTGAATCATGCTGTTGGGATCCCCTAAGTACAGGTTTCCCTCTTTCCAGCTCCTTCTCTGAGTGCCCTGACTAGCAGGAGGCAGCAAAGATGAGAAAAGAAGAGCCAGAAACTAGTAATTTTCCTTTTCCTAATTAAACACTGTGGATCCAAGATGGATGGGGCGCTATGGAAGGTAGAATTTGTCTTGTGCTTTAAAGCTCCATGAGATTTAAGCAAGCTAGCAAATAAAACATCACAATGGTTGCTGACAATTCTAATAAATAAGTGAATATATACTTAATAAGCAAAGTTTGGGAGCAGTCATAGGCACAGAAGAAAGAAAGAAAGAAAGAAAGAAAGAAAGAAAGAAAGAAAGAAAGAAAGAAAGAAAGAGGCCCTTACTAAAGAACATGGTGCCTTTATGTCCATATTACAAGAGAGAGAGAGATGATGGGTTGAAACAAAAAGAAGACAAAAAACATCAAACTAGAGCTGAAATCAATATCCAAACAAACAAACAAAAGAATTGCTTGGCGATTATTCGGTAACTGTCTAGTAACTCCGTCTGGATTTCCAAGCGTCAGCTCAAGCTCATTATGGCTAAGACTGAACTCCTTATATTTCCTCCCTACCCTTCCTCTTCCTCTTCCCTGTCCATCCTTATTGATGGAGTCACCATCCGCCCCGTTCCCCAAGCCCGTAGCTCGGGCTTCGTCTTCGATACTCACCTTTCCCTTAAACCTTGCATCAATTCTGTTGCCAAGTCCTGTCGCTTTGCCCTCCACAACATTGCTCGGATTCTCCCCTTTCTCTCCATCTCCTCTGCCAAAATGGTCATCTCTCACCTTGACTACTGTAACCTCCTCCTTACTGAGCTCCCCCACTCTCACCTGTCCCACCTTATCTCCATTCAAAACTCCGCTGCTAGGGTCATCCACTCAGCCTGTCGCTTCGATCACGTGCAGCCTCTCCCCTGCTTCTCCCTCTCCCTCCAACACTCTTTCTCCAACCTCCCCACCCCTTATTTTCCCCCTTGCCTATTCCCCCTCCTCCCCTTCATCCCCACTTAACCATTCCCTGCAAGCCCCCTCCTCCCCACCACAGTCCCCGCAAGCCCCATCGCTCCACATCCCCCAACCTCATCCACATTCCCTGTCTTCTCCCTGATCAATTCCCCTTCTCCTGCTCCCTCTGGAACTGCCACTCTTCCGTTAACAAAGCTTCCTTCATTCACGACCTCTTCCTCTCTCACCGCTTCCAACTTCTTGCACTTACTGAAACCTGGATCTCTCCCTCTGACTTTGTCACCCTCTCCTCTGGAGGCATTTCTTTCTCTCACCAGTCCCGCCCAGAAGGCCGGGGTGGTGGCATGGGCCATCTCCTTGCCAACCCCTGTTGATTCCAGCCCCTCTCCCCTCCCTCTCCTTCCCCTCCTTCGAGGCTCACTCTGTATATCTCTTCTCCCCCCTTCACCTTCGTGTCGCTGTCATCTACTGTCCCCCCCCTCGGCCCCCTTTAGTCTTTTCTCCCAGACTTTGAATTCTGGCTTACCTTCTTCCTTTCTGATGATACCCCTGTTCTCATTCTTGGTGACTTCAACATCCATGTTGATGCTCCTTCCCAGTCCTCTATCTCCTGCTTTCTCTCCCTAGTCTCATCCTTTGATCTCCATCTCTGGACTGATTCCCCCACCCACACCGGTGGACACTCTCTCGATCTCATCTTCTCCAGAAACTATTCTATTCCTGCCCTCTCCTTTGACCTTTGTCCCATATCTGACCATTACCTCACTTCCTTCAACCTCGCCCATCAACTCCCATCTTCGTCTCCGGCTCCATGCCCCTTCCGTGATTTGCAGGCTATTAACCCTTTAGATTTTGCTTCCTCCCTCTCCCCTCTCCTTCCTCCTGTCTTTTCCTCCTTTTCCCCTGACACTGCCATCTCTTCTCTCAATGCCTCTCTCGCCACAACCCTCGACTCTCTTGCCCCCCTCTCCTCCTGCCCCATTCGACCCCGAAACCCCCATCCCTGGCTCACCCCTACTATCTGCTACCTCCACTCCTGCACCTGGGCTGCTGAACGCCTCTTGCGCAAATCCCGCTCCCGCCCTGACTTCCTCCACTATAAATTCTCCCTCCCTCCCTCCCTCTCTTCTGCTATCTCCCTGGCAAGGCAACACTACTATGCCTCCCAGGTTGAATCCTACTCTCGTGACCCCTGCTGCCTCTTTTCCACCTTTGACTCCCTTCTCAAGGCCCCCTGTCCCCCTCCGCCCTCTTCCCTTTCTGCTCAGGATCTCACATCATTCTTCACCTCAAAAATTGATAAGATCCGCCAAGACATTGCTTCCCACCTATCTCCTCTCCCCACTTCCTCAGTGCCCCCTCCTCCTCGTCC
>QEPC01009343.1:2477829-2668001 GCA_003113815.1 Sphenodon punctatus | reverse complement strand
CCCCCCCCTTTTACATGTCATTAATCTCTCCCTCTCTACTGGCTCCTTCCCCTCCACCTTCAAGCATGCCAATGTCTCTCCCATCCTCAAAAAGTCCACCCTCAACCCTTCTGATCCCTCTATTTACCGGCCGGTCTCCCTTCTACTCTTCGCCTCTAAGCTTCTGGAAAGTGTTGTCTACTCCCGCTGCCTGCATCTCCTCTCTGCCAACTCTTCCCTGGACCCTCTTCAATCTGACTTCTGCCCCCTTCACTCCACTGAAACTGCCCTTGCCAAGATCACCAATGATCTACTTGCCACCAAATCTAAGCACCTTTACTCTATTCTTGTCCTCCTTGACCTCTCTGCTGCCTCTTCTCTATCTACACGCTGTCCCTTGGCAAACTCATAGCCTCCCACGGCTTCCAATACCACCTTTATGCTAACGACGCCCAACTCTATCTCTCCATCCCCTCTCTCTCCCCATCTGTCCAAGCTCGCTTCATCAACTGTCTCTCTGACATCTCCGCCTGGATGTCCCAACGTAAGCTCAAGCTCGACATGGCTAAAACTGAACTCCTTATTGTTCCTCCCTACCCTTCCTCTCCCTCTTCCTTGTCCATCCTTATTGATGGAGTCACCATCCGCCCCGTTCCCCAAGCCTTGGGCTTTGTCTTTGATACTCACCTTTCCCTTAAACCTTACATCAATTCTGTTGCCAAGTCTGCTTTGCCCTCCACAACATTGCTCGGATTCACCCCTTTCTCTCTGTCTCCTCTGCCAAAACCCTTGTTCACACCATGGTCAACTCTCGCCTTGACTACTGTAACCTCCTCCTTACTGGCCTCCCCCGCTCTCCCCCCTTATCTTCATCCAAAACTCCGCTGCTAGGGTCATCCACTCAGCCCGTTGCTTCGACCACGTGCAGCCTCTCCTCACTTCACTGGCTCCCCCTTCCACAATGCATCCTTCACAAACTCCTGGTGTTCACGTACAAATCTCTTCACACCCTGGCTCCCTCTTACCTCTCAGCCCTAGTCTCCTTACACACTCCTTCACGCACTCTTCGCTCCTCCTCTGCCCCCTCCCTCATCTCCCCTGCTCCCCTAACCGCCTTCGTCCCTTCTCCCTTGCTGCCCCCATGCCTGGAACTCCCTCCCTCCCCATATCCGCCTTGCCCCCTCCCTCTGTACCTTCAAATCCCTCCTCAAATCCCACCTCTTTCTCGCTGCCTTTCCCAACGCCTGCAAGAACTTTCCTTCAATATTTACTGTCTGCCCTCCCCACAGACTCCTGCCTAACTGCAACCAAGCCAAGCACGTGTACCTGAGACTTCGCATCCGGTGAATGTTACTTATCCCTTGTCTCTCCCTATGTCCCCTCTCCTTGTCTCCTCCCTCCATGTCTATTCGATTGTAAGCTATAGGCAGGGACCACGTCTATTTTATTGTTCTGTAAAGCACCAGGTACACAGCTGGCACTATCAAATGCTTATAATAATAATAATAATAATAATAATTAATAACTGTCAAACTGGAACAATGGATATTACCATTTACTAATTACCATTTACGGAATTAATCTTTACCATTTACTGCATTTCTGCTTATTGCATTACTGCATAACAGGACCAGTCCAGACAGAGGAAGGGAGCTTTGTTTTTGTTTTTTAAAACGTTAAATGGCATTTAAATAGTAATTTGGTAAATGGTAATGCAATCAATGGGAATCTGGTTAGCCAGATAACTGCTGAATACTAGACTGGATATCAAACTGTATCTGACTGGGTATTGGATACTGTAATACACGTTTCAGCTCTAGTTCTGATTAAGCAGATAATAACAGCTGTTTCTTTCTGTTTCATCAGATACCAACTTTTGATGTTTCAGTTTGGTTATTTCAGTATTTCAGTTACTCTGGTTAGTTTGGTTACATGATTCTGGTATATTAGCACTATTGCGCATGCATAGCAGCCAAAATGAAGCAACTGAAATAATGAAATAACTGAGCCCAAAATATAATGCCAAAATAAATGAAGTTAACAAAACTGAATACTCAAATAAGCACATAGGAGAATGCCCTTTGCAGATGCAGTTACTATCCAAAAATGTGAATACTGTCTGCAAATACAAAATCCACTCTTTGTTTCAGCTCTGCATCAAACCATAAGAAGCAAATATCAGAGGGAAACAATAGATTTGTTATTGGCATCTGGGCTTTTGTCCCTAAGAAATTTCTTCAGGCTACTGGATTGCTCAGAGGTCATGCACTACTGAAATCATTCTCTTTCCCTACTGCCTGCTGCTCCGTGGTAGTCAAAAATAAAAGAGGCTGCCAAAGGAGCAAAGGATGCTGCAGCAGAAGAGAGGAGAGGCTCTTGAGTTTTAAAAGGCTGCTATCAAGCCATTTTAGGATCAAAATTGAATGGAACACACTGTTAAAGCAACAGCGACTCATTGTAAATCTAAAAAAACCACTTTCTTTCTTGGCCAACGAGAAAGGTCATGGAATATCATTCCAACTGGAAAAATCTCGACTCTATTTTCCTCGTGGGAACTCTTCCGCTTCCTTCCCTGAAGGGCTGTTCATGCCAGTCCCTCAGCCTCAGGCAGAAACGGAATATACAATGTACTTTTTCTATTATGCTTTTGCCTGTCTGAGAGAGACATGCTGATAATATAACTCTCCATTCTTTCAAAGCCAGTGGCACGCATGAGATGCCCCTGTTCCCATGTAACATATTCTAGCAGAAAGTCAGAAGAGCTTCCCTAGCCCCAAGCAGACACAATTTTGTATCACACACCTCTGGTTGCCTGTCTGCCTAAAATGCTGCCCCCTCCCCCAACTCGCTACAAATGCAAAATGACAAACAAGAGTGGAAATGCTAATGTGCCTGGTGGTGTTGATTTAAACAAATCAAGCACATCAGTCACTTCAAAATTCAGCTGCCAACATCCATTTCATCCTGATTCACCCAGCGCTTGTTGGAGACTTCCTTTCTGTCTCGCTGGCTTTATAAAATAGAACGGTGATGCTAAAAACCTATTTATCTAAAAGCTTTGCAGAGGTATTTTTCCTCTCCAGGAATATACGAGTGGATGGGTAACTGTTTAAAAGGGCAGGAATCAAAGGGTAGGACTAAATGGTCAGTTTTCACAATGAAGAGAAGTCAATATCAGGGTGCCCCAGAGGTCTGTACTGGGAACGTATACATTATTTTGATTTATTTACCAGTGTAAGGACTCAGGGTAGGGATTAACACACCAAAAACAGGAAGTAAAAAGGAAAGTGAAATAACACAACACACAGAATATATAAAAACATTTTTTTTAAAAATTGTGAACACCCACTGAACCTATCCCTGCCTGCCAAATGCCTGGATAAATAGAAGGGTCTTCTTACATTGTCTAAGGTAAATGGTCAGTCTTGGGCTTTGGCGAACCTCTAGGGGAAGGAAGTTCCAAAGTTTGGAGCAGTGACTGAGAATGCCTCTCTACATGTCCTCATGAACTTGGCAAACTGATGGAACTAGCAAGAGATCATTCTCGGCTGAATTTAAGGATTGTGATGGTGCCTAGGAGAGGAGACAGTCTTTTAGATATGTAGGACCAATTGTTTCAGGTTTTACAGGTCAATAAAAGCACCGTGAATTGCGTCTGGAATGCTACTGGAAACCAATAGTCTCTAAAGCACTGATGTAATGGGCTTTATGCTGGCAGCAGGGCTGAAGTGGCAACTCTCTTTTTTGCTCCGCTATTGCATTCTGCCATTTTGGAATTGCCCACGACTTTCTGCAGCTTTTCTGCCAGCATTCCACAAATTCTGCCAACATTCCGCTAATTCAGAAACTGTCGGAACAATCTTGGAAACTGTCGGAACAAACAATGTTCCACTACTTCGTAGTGCTGATGGAAATTGCAGAAGATCGAAACTGTCGGAACAAACATTGTTCTTCTCTTTTCACAATCGGTGGAAGTAGCGGAATGAAAGTAGCGGAATGAATGTCTCTATCTCACTGTGCTGCTCATTGCAGAAGAACTTTTTTTCTGTAGGAAAAAGTTACCGCAACGGCTTGCAGTTTCAGCCCTAGCTGGCAGTACTTTAATATGGTTTAAAATCATTGATAAGAAATTGTAGAATTTCAATTTGTAATTTTAGTCCTTAAGCCTAATAGTAAATAAAATGCCAGCTGAATTAGAGACTCTTCCAAATTCTAAATCTTGTATTAGTGTTGACTCCAAGGCCTGACCTCCTAGTGTCCTTGCACCCACTGAAGTGAAGAGTCATGTTCCATTTATGACCATCAGAGTACAAGGCCTCTCAGAGTCTATTCTGTACCAAGACCACAGTTTTCCCCACATCCTGCTCTGTCCCCAGTCTCTCCCTATAACTGTCCATGATTTATTATGAATTTTATAAGGTTGGAGAAGAGGCGGTGAGTAGATTTGCAACCTTGCTCCATGAGGAAAACCAGAAGGGGTAGGGACACGTCGGAGAGGGCAAGACAAAATGGCTGACATCTCTTGCCCTTACGGGCATCACATTACTCAGCAGGGGGTGGGGCCATGTCAGAAAGTTGGTAGGACAAAGGGGTTGTCATGCCCTCTTCCTGACATAAACCCACTCTTGTGGAGTATCGTGACACCACGGTGCTCCACAGGGTCAGGGCCATGTTGGAAATGGGGCATGAAAGCGCTAAGGCTCACCCTCTTTCTGCCTGAGCTGCTCCCTCCTGCCTACGGAATAGAGGTGTGCACCAGGTCCCCATGTTGCTTTTGTTTTTCATTTTTGTTATTAAAAATGTCATTTTCATTATTGTTATTAACTATACTACCTATCTATATATAAAGTATAGGGGAGAGAAGGGCAGGGAAAGGGAGAAGATAAAATGTATGGTATGAGGAAGGGAAGGTATGAGGAAGAAAAGGTAGGGTATGAGGAAGGAAAGGTATTGGTAACACAATGAGGGCTAGAGATGATTTTTTGTGTGCAAGCACCACAGTTCTGTCAACACAACCTGACAAGTAGAGCTCTCAGAACGGAGAGGAAAAGCCTGTCCCTCCCATTATAAAGGGTTGCAGTACCAGAGCCCTCTGATTGGTTGTGGGAGGCTTCAGGGATTGAGCAATCACAGAGTGCCATGAGACTGCTGGGGCCTGCTTGCGCTGCTCATTAGCCAGCGATACATCCATCAGATACTGCTGAGTTGCTTGCCCCTCCTAACACAGGCACAGTTCAAGAGTGCAACCCTGTTTAGGTCTCCGAGATGTGCGCTCCCTCCTCCTCTCTCCACATTTTCCCTCCAAAACCCAACTGCCACAGCACTAATAATAACAACGATAACGACATTGTCGTTTTTGTTATCATTATTCTCGATTGTCATTTTCATTATTGCAATAATGAAAATGACAATTTTCAATATCATTATTGTAATAACAAAAACGACATGCACACCTCTAGGAAGCCCTGATCAGAGTCGTAACTAGCCTATGGCCACTGCCACTTTAGCCATAGGCTAGTTACGGCTCTGGTTCCAATTTCTTTGGGTTACCAAGGCTGCCCCAGGTGACCCAGACCTTCCCAGCAGTATTCCTGATGAAACCCAGAGTGGTGGCAAGGCAACCCTAATTGGCAAGTTGGGGGTTCTATGAGACAAAGGAAGCTAGCCATATTGCACCAAATGCACAGTTTCGATGGCAGGCAGTTGGCAATCCCAGATCTTCCTACCCAGATATTGCCAACCCAAATTTCTTGAACATTAGAAAGAGCACAAGACCCTGCCCCACTCCACCATGTGTGGCATTTACCATTGTGCCTGGTTAGAGGAAATTTCGCAATTGTTACTACTCTATGGATTGGAACGTAATGAGCACCTCTAGTTAGCCAATCAATTATCCCTTGAAACAGACCACCAGATTATCAAGCTGGGGAAGGAAAGCTATTCATCTACAAATGCTAACTCAGCCTGGCCATTCCCAGAGAGGAGCCAGAACTCATTATTTCCAGGGTTTTGAATGTCACTTTTCAACTGTGAACAAGTATGGTGAGAAGTGTTCATTAAATCCTTGGAGATATTTCTCCAGAAACAGCTGGAGAAAGAGCTCAAGCCTGCCACAGAGATTGCTGTGAGTAGCAGTGATGACAGTGTAATGTTTGCTGCTGCTGGAACAGAAAGAGAAGGGCTATTTTTTAACAGCGAGAATTAGGGTAGCCATCTCCCTTTGAACTTTAATCTAGAGCGGGAGGGGCATGTCAGTGGGGGTGGAGCAAAGGGCCTGTTGCGCTCCTGTTTGTTATGGAGTACAATACTCGTATGGAGTATTGTGATGTCACAACAGTTCACGAGAGGTGGGGCCACATTGGTAGGGGCAGGGCAAAGGGATTGTCATGCTTAGAGCTGAAACAAGTACCCACAACAATGGGTATTCCTAGTAAACTTCCAGTACACAAATTGAACCAAAAATGTTGGGTACTTCTGGATACTAGAACCAGTTTCTGATCAGGTACCCAAAATACTGAAATGTCAAAATACTGACAAACTGATATATTGAAATACCAGTTTCATCCCAATTTTTTTAACATTTCATCCCATATTCCAGGATTTTGGGTGGGTATTATTTCACTTTTTCAGGTAATTTGGGGTAATTAAAAAACCAGTAACACAAATGTTGTGGGGGTTTTAGAGTACTTGATTAGTATTCCAGGTACTGATTTGGATGCCCCAACTGGTACCCAAAAATGTGGGTATTACCCCTCCCCCCCGATACTCTGATTTCTTTGGGTTACCAGGGGTACTCCTGACCAATTCTGATAAATTGTGGCTTCTGTGATTGACTCTGGGACAAAGCCTGGAGTCTCCGTTTGAACTCCAGAGAGGTAGCTGCTACCCTACACAGGACATCATGATTAGGCCTTGTTCCTGAGGGAGGTGCTGTCTAGGACTCTGCAGAGCCACTGAGGGTTCCGGGAGCACTCCTGACGGCACACAGAGCAACCCTTTCACCATGTCTAAATTTAGAAAGAGTAGGGTGAGCTTAGTCTGTGAGCCAAGGGGACACAGGGAGAGTGATGCCATCTTCCCACTCATCCTTTCCAGCCCTTTTCTGCCTCTCTCTCACAAACCCACTGATTGGAGTGTGGGTAGACAACTCAACACTTTTGTGAGAATGGGTGTAGGCACTTTGTTTTGCTACTGCTATACCTGATAGGTATTCAGGAACATTCACCACAACAGCGGATCCCTTTTAACCAGCAGCACAGGCCCCTACATCTCCTCTAATTGCAAGGCTTGAATTCTCCACCACAGATGGCTCATTCACATAAAACTCTTCCCCTTTGCAAATGAAACACTTTTGCCTTTAAAAGGAACATGTGTCCCATAGCAATGCATTCACACAGCTGATTTAATTGAATTTCAACACTCCCTTCATCCCCTCTAAGCAAAAACAGGTAGTAGATTTGTTACCCATGGTAATACCTGCAATTTCAAGCAGCTTATTGGGTGCTTGATTAGGAACTAGTTAACAAGTCGGGCAACCATCAACCCAAGATTCTGGGTAATACCATTACTGGGTTACCCACTTCCGATTTACTGTTACCAAGTTACCATTTCCAGTTTAACGCCTATGCCCATTGCTTGGTTACTCTATTTTAGCCAATCACTTTAAATATGCACAGTGTGCAAATCACATCCTGCACTGCTCCCATCTGTTGTGTACATGGAATGCACAGAAATGCACAAACAGTATGACTGCGTTCTCACCTGCGATGGCGGTGGCGGTGGTGGTAACGGGAGGGGTGAGAGAAGACGTGGCAGTGCCGAGGAGCCAGTCGACGGAAAAAGAGCTGGTGCGAACGGAGATCTTCCGTGGCTTCTTTCGCGCATGTCAGGGTGCAAAATCCTGCCCTGACATGCGCGAGAAGCCGTGGCAGATCCTCGTTCGCACCGGCTCTTTTCCTGTGGGCCAGCTCCTCAGCGCTGCCACGTCTTCCCTCGCCCCTTCCGCTGCCGCCACCGCTGCTGCAGGTGAGAACGCAAATAAGTGGAGTAACTCGTTGGGCAGCAAATGGGTACCATTTCATACCCAACAATACTGCGTCATCTAAATTACCGAGATGATGAAGGGTTTAACGGTTATGACAGATACCTGTTTCATCTCTATTCTTCCCCTTCCAATGAGGTCACAGAACAAGAGACCATCGAGTTGCATAGGGAAGAGACAAGTATTTCACACAAAACTCAGAATGTGGGTTCGTGCCATTACCACTCTAGAAGAGTGCTGTATAGATGAGACCTTTGTAAAAGCTAAAATGACATAGTATTGAAACACGCCACCCCACCCCTCCACTGAGACTGTCAGTGGTGTCCCATAGGTCACCAGGAGCAGAGAACATAGATACCTTTCTCTAGGCAGCTGGTGGTTAGGGTTGTGCCGACAGCGGACACTGAGGCCAAAGAGCTTGCGGGCTGTGCGTTGGATCTTCTGGCGCTGGGCTTCCATAGAACTCTGCAGGAGCTTGTAGTGGTTCTGAAGATCCCAGTCATTGCCCCAGTGCTGGTGGATGCTCCCGATGGTCAGGAAATGGTTGTTAGGTAGCCTTTTCATGAAGGATTTAAACTCATCTGCAAAAACACAACCCAAGTGGCAGATTCTGAGTGCCCCATGCAGTAATGAGAATAATGCCAAAACCAATAGTTATTTTTGTATTTGCAGATGTTATTTGCATTTTGGAAATCGCTTCAAATATCTGAATGATATCTGTAACTGAAATGAATATTTGTAAATCTGTTTTTTTGTTGTGGTGGGTTTTTTGGGGAGGGGCTGTTTTGTTATTCTTTTTTGCTTTTCATTTTTCTGGATATTCAAAATTTGGTTACTCATTTGTTCGGTTACTTCATTTTAGGCAACTGCAAATGTACAAATAACCAAAATGAAGTAACCAAGCAACCAGATATCTAACTATCTGGGCAACCAAATACTCTTTCCCCGACACCCCCCCCCCCCCCCCCCAATGGCTTGAAATCCCAGAACAGATATCTAGTGAAGATGGACCTGAATAACAGTCATTATCCATTTTGGTGTATACAGTTTCAATCAGGCTGAACTGACGGATATGATATTCACTGTGGATATTTGTTTCAGAACTAATTGAGAATACAGTGTTCAGGACTATTGGTTGCTTACCGTTCAAGAAGAACAGAAATAATTAAAGGGTTGCAGGGACCAGATATTTGCGCACAAGCATGATGGAACTGGGTCCAACCTGGTCGCAGACTTGATGGGTTCAATGCAACCAGGTTAGATCCACCATCATGGAGCTCCACGATGTCATGATGAGATACTATAAGAAGCTGACCCATGTCAGAAAGTAGTGGGTCAAAGGCACTTTCCCAACCCTTCCTGAGAGAGCCACACCTCCTACAGGGTGCCATGACATCTCCACATTCTATAGAAGACTAAACCTCTACAAGCTAGAGAGTACAGCCCAGCATGAGTCTGAAGGACTTTGGCACACAGCATACCTAGCCTAATTTAGGCTTGTCAGGACCTAGTCATACAAAGTCCTTCACAACTTTGCTCCCCGCTACCTCTCTGCCCTGATCTCCCTCCTCCCTGTTTGAGCACTCCGCTCCCCTTCCATCCCCTCCCTCACCCTCCCACGCCTCCCCTGCTCCCCAAACCACCCAGGATTATCCCCCACCTGTTATCTGCAAACTCCCAATGTACTGTAACCAAGCAGCAAGCCGAGAACGTGTACCTGTGTGCTCGCATCCTCATGAATGTTGCATCCCTTTTCGCTCCCTCTGTTCCCCCTTCCCTGTCTCCCCTCCCCGTCTTTAGATTGTAAGCTCTTGGGCAGGAACCATGTCTATCTTATTCTCTGTAAAGCACCAGGTACATCTCTGGCACTATATAAAAGCTAATAATAATAATAATAATATAATAATAATAATAATAATAATAAATTCTGTCAATTATTCTATCTTCCATATCTCCATTCCTCACTGCCTCATAACTAGGACTGAAACAGGTTGCCGTTTTCATATTGACAGAGATTATCCACGTTATCAGAATGGGATGAGGAAATTCAACATGACAGATCTCCGTGTCACCATCATTTTGGTCGCTCTGATTAGTTCCCCATCTGTGCTATTTTGGTCATTTTGGCTCATTCATTTACTTTACTTTGGCCATTGCACACGCACAACTGTCAAAATGAAATCCTGAAACGACTGAAGTGAATAAACCAAAATCCTGAAACGTAAAAACCCGAACCAGAATAACTATAATGGATCTCTGATGAAACCAGAACTGAATTGCAAGTGATCTCCATTTCCTCAGAACTGGGTTGAATCAGGTGAATATGTCAGATATGGCATTTGCCACCAAAAAAATAAAATAAATAAATTTTTAAAAAATACATTTCAGCCCTATTCATTGCTGTAGAATCGGAGCCTCTAACAATAAATTATTTTTACCGCACAGTGCAAAGCTCTATAAGACATCTGATTTTCTTCCTTCCTCCCAAAGGCACTTGGGGCATTTCCCCCTCCTCCCCCAATCTCAAATCATCTGTCCAATTCTACCCCATTTATATGCTCTGTTGTGTATTTTGTTCCTTTCCTTCCCTCCCCAAAACTGACTACCTCCCGTCCCTCGCTCCTCTGAAACTGCTATCACGTATAATTGCTTGTGTTGGCCATGCTGATTACACCCAGTACCTTTTAGCAATAAAAGCCTCGCGTTTGCTTCCCACCCCTTATAAATCCATTTCCTCAAAAAACCCTTTTGTGCAAAGGGCTGGACTCGCTTTTTTTCCTCTCTGATGATAAATGGGCCACAATTTCCCATAGGCTGTGGGGTGAAATTTCAATGCAGCATGTGCATTTTGGTATGAGTAGCACAACCTTGGAGGAAAAAAACCTGGAGCCCGTGAAATAATAACTGCAGGGAGAGATTTCCAAAATCCACTGTGGCATTTAAGAAGAGAGTCATCAACCCCTTGACAGAGTCTAGGGTCCTCAGTGGGTTACGCAATGGACACACACATAAGCTGAGACAGTCCCTGCCCTTGACAGCATGCATTCAAAATAGGCAAAACAGGGGAAGGAAGCATTGCATACAAATGGGGAAATGAGGCGGAAAGGGATTAGTAAACAAATACTCGGCTGTTATAAACCAGGGTAGCTTATCTGGCTACAAAAAAGCTACACTAATTAACATCATTGGAGAATCAGTTGTTAAATGATTTGCCCAAAGTAGGGCTGAATGAATCAGCACTTTAATCTCCACGGAGATTGTCTGGTGTTTCGGACAGAGATCCAATACAGATTTTTCACCATGTCAGATCTCCATGCTCCAGTCGGAAGGCTTCCACCCCAACCCAGTGCAGCACCATGTTCGGCATGTACAATAAACAAAATACTTTTTTTGTGTATGCAAACAAAAAAGTACATTGTTTATTGGGCATAGTCAGGATGGTGCTGCACTGGAGTGGAAGTGAATCTAGATATCCAATTGAATAGGGACTGGATCACAGCTGATCCCTGTTCCATTGAACACAGATAAAAATCCATGGAATCCACCCGAAATACCCGCTTTACCCCCTAGAGCAAGGTTTTAGATGACATATGGCGGAGGCCAGACTTGAACTTCGATCCAATGAGTCAGTCTTCCACCTTAACCACAAGAGCACCCTGAAACATATAATACTGCAGAAGGGGCATGTCCATGGATGAAACCCTCAGTAAATAGTACCAGGATGCCTTATGAGTAGAACATTCCCTAGGTGATTTCCTGTTGCTGTAGAAAGCAGAGGTGTGCCAGGGACCCATGTCATTATTCATTTTCATTTTCATTATTTAAATCTTCCGTTTTTGTTTTCATAAATATCGTTTTTGTTGGCAAAACTCTGAATCTACATTCTTGGCTGTAACTTCTTTGTCTCCCATTTAATGTGGATGAAACTTGGGAAGTTTATACCTCCTCCCGATTTTACTATCTATGCCAATTTCAGAAGGATTGGATAAAGAGTCCTGGAGGTATAAGCTTATAAATGTATGTCTGACTGTAACATCTTTGTAGTCCAACCAGTGTATATGAAATTTGGTAAGGTTGTATCCCATACCTTCGGGATCATCTCTGTTAATTATTGGAAAGATGTGATAAAGGGTCCCAATTTTATAAGTCTGCACAGCACATACAGAGAATGAGCCTATACAGGGATTTTCTTATGTGTCACTGTGGTATAAGATCTGTTTGGGATCCCAATTAGCAAGCAGAAATATCAACCAAATATCCTCATTCTGTGCTGTGACCACTCCAACTTCTCTCCCCCACTTGTTACTGGGAAGTTGGAAGCATTTATTTAGGAAAGAGCCAATAGAGATTCTCTTATGTCCTCTGTCACAGTGGTGCAGGATGTGATTGTGATGATAACTCGTCAGCCTGAATGTGTAAACCGTGTCTCCTGATTTCTGGGATGCTATCCCCAAAGTCCCAGTCATGTCCCTTCTATGCTCGCCTCAGGGTGTCTCCCTATGCTTGCCTCGAAGCCACCACCTATTGGTCCTGTAAAGCTGAAAACATGCAGTAATTGGCAGTGAATGTGTCTTTCAGTCTTTTGGGTTTCTCCCCATCCTCCCTCCTACAGCCTCCCTCCCTCTGCCATGCCAGGTGCCTGCCTCTCACTAGCATTGTATGTGCTGCTATTTATCTAAATAATCATCTTCAAGGGGACAACTTCAATTGCTTGTAAAATTGGGGTACTTTATCAAATTGTCTTGTAGTTTGGCAGAGATGACAGAGGAGGTATGGGATACATTCCTGCTAAATGTCTTGTAAACAGAATGGAATATAAAAATGTTACAGCTAGAAATGTATTTTCAAGTCAATGGCTTATAACATCAGGACCTTTTATCCAATCTTTCTGAAATATGGCAGGGTTGGTAACCTTGGGGAGTGACACAATGTTCCCAGGTTTCATGCAAATTGGATTGAAGATAAAGAAGATAAAGAAGTTGTATCCAGGAATGTGTATGCAGCTTTTCTAAAATTCACAACATTCAATTGCTTATAAAATCAGTTCCCTTTATCCAATCCTTTTGATATTTGGTACACATAGTGCCCTTCATTGGTGGTACAATCTCCCCAGGTTCCATCAGAAGTGAATATGAAAGAAAAAAATGTATAGCCAGAAATATGTTTTCAGTGTTTTCCCTTTATTTCAAAAACGAAAAATTGTTTTGTTTTTTTTTGGTTTTTTTTCATTTTTGTTATTTGTTATTACAATAACAAAAATGAAAAGAGAAATTTTCATTTTCTTTATCATAATTTAAAAATTTCACACTCCTAGTAGAAAGCACCACTATTTTGCCCATTCACTCCCAGCCACCTCAATCTCTTACCAGATGGCAGACTCATTCTTATATTACAGTGCTTTATAGTCAATGAAAGTATCCAACCCAATACAAGCATAAGGCGGGAACTGATAGGGATCTTAGCAGTTTCACACATGACACCTGCTGGTAGCAAGGGCATGAAGTGACTGGGAGGAGCCAGCCAGGACTCCTTCTGGGAAAGAGGGAGTTGCTGAGCTACTGTGGGCATCACCAGCCCTGCCCTACCACAGGTGTGGGAGATGTAGAGCAGAAAAGGAGTATATAGAGGCAAATTTATGGTTCATAATGGGAAGAGACAGGAGGAAGGTGCACATTTGAATGGAAGGCCATGAATGCAACTCCTTTTGTATTTCTTTTGTGGCAGGACTTGCTGTGAAGTGAGAAGGGACCGAGCTTCCTGTCTTTTGACAACACCTGTCTTTTAGGGGTGTGTGGCAGGGCCTGTAACAAGGAACAAACAAGCCCCAGCAGTTTGGTGACAAGCAGACAAGAGACTTATGCAAACCGCCTTCCTGGGAGAAAGATTTTCTGCCTGAGGTGGTGCTTTGCTGGTGAGCATTTTGGAAGGAAAAAAACCCACCTGGTGAAGGAGAATTACTGTGTGTGGCGGCTTGTGGCCTGGCTACCGCAGCTACTCAGCACTAGGCAGGGTTTTTCAGTTACAGTAGCACATGTCTTGGGCTAAAGCCTCCCTTAGCTGAGGCTCACATATACAGCAGAATGTGTGGCAGTAGTGTGCCCGTAGTTGGCTACTTGCAGAAACATCAACTCCAAGCCCAGCAGGCAGATTGGACCAGGAGGAGGTGGGTGTTCACACAGTCAACCACGGTGGGACGCGAGTGTTCTGCCACATATCAACTGATCCATGACGGTAGTCAGCGACAGTTTTCTTAGGGTGAAAACACGTAACATTATCCTGCCTTAGTCCGAGACTCACCTGCAGATCTGGTCTGACACCGCCAGATGTTTGCGCGCTATTGTCCTGGGGTGGGCTGCCAGCCACTGCGGCAGGGGTGGGGAACCTCTTCTATCCTAGGGGCCACTTTGAGAATTAGTAGAAGCCCCAAGGGCATACAGTTTGGGGGCAGGGGTGCTTAAGGTGTATGTAGTCAAGAAAAAAAGGGCCCAGGTCAAGGATTTGTGCTATGGATCTGCTCCCTGTCCTTCTGTGCATGACTTCATCTCTTACCCTGAGCTCAGTTTTTCAGTGGTTGGAGGTGGGAACTGGATCCAGGGGGCAGATCCAGGAACTGGAAAAGGGCCTCATAAAAACTTGCTGCAGACCACATTTAGCCCTCGGTGCCCCACTCCTGCACTACAGGATGCATTGGGTGGCAGCAATCGAAGACGCAGCCTGGGCTAAGACCTAAGGGCACCCAAGCCAAAGCGGGTTAACTGTCTCCCTCACATCTGTTTCGTTTTGTGCCTGCCGAACCCCACCCTGAGGCGAGCCCCTCCCCTCCGCTGCATAATTAATACCTTTGGATCACTCATGACAATTTCAAACAAATTTGGCAGAGAGGTAGTAGTGGTAGTGAGTAAGGCCGCTTTTACATGAGCGGTAGGAAGCAGCACGTTGAAGAACACATTTCCTGAAAAGCCCTGTGGGGTGCGTTCAGATACACGAGAAGTATCTGGCCCACCACAGGAATCGCGGCTCGCGAGGTCTTTTTGAAGGCGCATTTGGGAAGCCTGGATATAGGGATTTCCCAAATGTGCCTTCAAAAAGACCACGTGAGTCACGATTCCTATGGTGGGCCGGCTACTTCCCATGCATCTAAACACTCCCCTCAGGGCTTTTCAGGAAGCATCCTGCTGCTCGTGTAAAAGTGGCCTTAGCATCCAAAATTTCTTAACCACAGTCCAACTTGGAGGGTAGATATGGCTCCTTTGTAGTCAAAAAAATTCCACTCAACAACACCGAGCATTACTGCTCCTTAGTAGACCAAGTTTCATTAATTCAAGTGTTTGCTGTATGAAATAACTAACACCAGAAGCAAGATAGCACATTTCCTCCTCCGCAGTTACCTGAATTCTCCAGGTCTTTATAGGCCTCTGTCCAAGACTTAGCCATGTTTGCCAACGTGTACTCCATGATCTGAATGTCGGTGATAGGACAGTTGCACTGTGGGAATTCCTCGGCACACTGGCACCCACACTGGCTGTTGTGGCAGATGTACTCTCCCTCTCCATTGCACATAATGTAACTCAATGCTGACTGGACAAACTTCTCTTGTAAATACTGAGGGAATATGACTTGGAGACCTAGTGAAGAAAGGAGAGGAGGGAAAATTGAAATGAACATTATGGTTAATCGTACTTATCAAAAATGGAGAGAGAGAAAAAGCTTTTTCATTAGCAGCCCAGGAAAGTGACACAGAGGAATTAAAAAGCTGCTATGTGGTTTCTTCGCTAGCTGTCATGAAAAAGAAATTTGGAGATCAAGATGGACGCCCTGGGTGCAGCACCGCCACTGAGCTGGGACCTGATCACATCTGCTTGGTGACAGGAGGTCATGGCATGAGGAGCCAACTCTACAGCCCAGGGAAAGGGGTGCTAGTATGCAAAAAGCATACAAAGAGAGCAAATAGTAGAGCTGAAACGAGTAGTCAATTTTGTATTCATGGTTATTGTTTAAATTTTTGAATAGCTACCCAAATAATATCCGCAACCACAAAGGAATTTGCATATCCATATATTTGGATATTCCACTTTGGTGACTTCATTTGTTTCACTATTCTGGTTATTGAGTTTGATGCAACTGCTGCTCAGACAGAGAGACCATGGGGCTCCATGCAGCACCATCAGGCTTGCTAATTCTCCAGGTTCTACCCAGAGACTCTGGATTTTGTGTCCTGCCTGCATCAGCCCCAGGCCCCTCTTGGTCAGGACTGTTACAGGAAGAATGTGCTGCTGCTTCCAGTCCAAGGGTACATCTTCTATAATAGGGACAGGCAGCGCACGTGCATCGGGGCCCCTGAGCCTCAGGGCAGCAGTATGTCTGCCATTGCCTCCCCTGCTCAGAGTTTCCAGGGCCTGGGGAGGGGAGGAAGAGAGGTATACCCTTACCCACGCCAGCCCTGCCTCTGTGCCTTTGGCATTCTGGCTCCACCCAGTCTCAGAGATAGGGCCCATCCCATCTTCAGTATAATCTCTGTGACTCAAAGCAGCAACAAAGCCATGAATGAAAGATGCTGGGGTGGGGAAACTTTTACTTTCAATGGGTCAATTTGAAAATTAGCACAACCTCTGCAGACCTATATAGCAGTTGGAACAGGGGTACTGAATGTGCATTCTCAAGATGTGGGGAAAGGAGGGAGGGTCCAGATCCTGGATCTTTGCCATGATTCTGTCCCTGTCCTCATCTCTGCCCCCTTTGCTTGAGCTCACTGTTTCACAGGACTTGAGGGTAGGGACTGGATCCACAGACCAGATCTAGGAAATGTAAAGGAGCCAAATAACAGACAGCCACAGGTCATATTTTGACCTATGGGCCAGAGGTTCCTTAGCTCTACTTTAGGCCCTTTTCACATGGGCCGCAGTGGGCAGCATAGTGGGTGGGCGCTCCCACAGACCCCCACCCACCTCCACTTGTTTCCACAAATGGAGCATCGGGCATTGGCACCCGTTGCTCCATGCGTGGGTGGAGCGTGGGAGTGTGCACGCACACCCACCCATTACCCACTGTGTTCTCACAGGAGCCCCAAGCCCCCCACACCTGCTGTGGTGTTCACATGGGTGCTCCCCCCCGCCCCCACACATGCGTGCCGGGTGAGTGGGCTTAGAGACAGAATCTGGGTGAAATCATCAATAAAAACCAACCTCTCAGTCAGAAAGCTCCTTCCTTAAAGAGTGACAAAACACCCCAAATACCAGGCAGTTTCCTCAGTCCTGGATGAAATATCAGCTGAGGCTGTGATTACATCTGGAGATAGTGAGACGCCACCTGTGGTCCCAACACACATTTTGGGAAGTTTTGTACTACTGCTGAAACTTGGTATTCGAAATCACTCGTTTTTTACTGAGTATCTAAGTATTTAACTCGGTTTTATTGAGTACTGAGCAGCCGATGAATCGGCCAGGTTCTCGGTGCTCGGAAAATCCTTGAATGAGCAACATACGGGGCTTTCCTGCTCCTATATAAGGGTACTCGGTACTCAGAAAATACTCGGTAGTTGGTTTTATTTCACCAAGTATTTTACCGAGTACCAAGGCCAAACACTCAGAGACAGTTCTCAGAAACACTCAAGTATAAATGTTTTACTATTCGGTGCAGCCATACTCTGTATTAGTTCCTGGGCTGGTTTAAATAGGAGTAGTTCTATTGAAGTCAATGCAGCAGTTGTGAATCAGGGCACATGCACACACACACTGTATATGTCATTCTGTGTTCTCTCGTTCAAGTCGCAGTCTGCAGACTCCTTGCAGACGGCCCGGGGCCTTGTAGGATTCACAGCTGTTTCCTTGTACCTGATAAGTTCTGCTTGACAGACTCTGTCAGTTTCGAAAGTGAACAAGACAGAGAGAACAATAACTATGAGTGAATCTTTCGCGGGAAGCCCAGCCCAATTGTCTTTCCCTCGTAAAAGGCCCTGGGATTTCAGATTGGCAGATAAAGGAGTTTATGACTTGAACAGCAGTGCTGAACTCCAGTGTAATGAAGGCACGCGGGTCAATTACCCATCTGTTTGTGTTCCTATTGCTCTGGATTACAGTATCTGTCACTGACAGCTCATTGGCGTGGAATGGAAATAAGACAATAATTCACAGGGTGAAACTGTGCAGAAAGGGCAAGGGAGCCATGATCTCATTCAGGAGTTCAGCTCCTGTCTTTGGGACAGGTCATTTGCACTCTGGGCAAGACAGGAGGAAACTCAGGAAGGGGTCTCCCATGGACTCACATCACTGATCTTTCTAATGAATGCTCCTTCCCTTCCATGGTGGCAAGAGGACTGGCTCAGGTAGTGGCATCATTGCAATGGCAGTTTCTACAAGCCAGATCTCCTTTTCCCAGCCCCCCTGGTACACAAAGACTGGCTTCTCTGGAAGTCTATGCCCAGTGGCGGTGAGTTGTCCACTTGTCTGACCTAATTTTCAATCAAGTGGAGAGCAGTGGCAGCTGTCAGGCAGAATAAATGCATTGCTGAGTTCAGTGGGAAGTAATAAATGGGATACAGGCACAGGAGGATTTAGGGTCTGATTTGAAGAGGTGTTGAGTGCTTGTAGACCCTGTTGATGTGTCCTACAGATATGGGGTTTCAGCACCCCCTAAACATCATGCCTAGAGCTGAAGAAGGTAGTAGATTTATTTTTTGTGGATATTTGCATTTTCAGGTAGCCCTCTGAATATCTGGATAATACCTGTGACCAAAAGAGTTATTAGCATCAGGCCTGGACTTAGAGGCAGGACACTTAGGCCTGGGACTTTGGTGGCATTTTCTAGGGGGCGGCAATCCTGGCGCCAGCAGGGCCCTCTGTTTTGTTTTTCTTTTTTCCCTGCATGGCTGGAGGCTGCTGCCTGGGTCCCCATCCCTCACCTGCCTCGGCCGTCTGTCTGCCAGTAGTGCTGCAGCAGCAGCAGCAGCAGCAGCAGCAGCAGCACGACACTGGGACTGATCAGACTGGGAGATATATCTGTTTGTTTACAAACAGCTCCTTCCCATGTGCGTGATCAGAAGGTTGTTGCCTTGTAAAGAAGGTTCTTCGAGATGGATACTAACATTCTCACAACTGGGTTGTGCATGACATGATAGCCATATTCAAATGATAAACACATGATGGTCTCAAGCTTCTCTAGTATAAAAAGCAGTCTCCCCTCAAAATGTCAGTTCCTTCCAACTCTTTCTAGGAATATAAGAAAAAAAATTCCATGCAGCACTGGAGGGTGGGTGTTGTGAGAATGTTCTGAGCAATCTCGAAGTACCTTGTTTACAAGGCAGTAACCTTCCGTTCTTCTTTGAGTTGCTCCTCCCAGGCCCTTTTTACATGGCTCTGCTGGGTGGGGGTGTCCATGGGCACACTGGTGCATGGGCGGGGCATGCACACGCATCCCCACTCATCCTTACCCATGGAGCAACCGCTGTTTTCCCCAGTTGCTGCGTGCGTGGGGACAAGGATGTGTGTTAGGTGGGCGTGCGTGTGCACCCCCACTCACTGTGTATGCATGTTCCACATTGTTCAGACAGGGATCCCCCACCCATGAACATGCAGCGTGGGGACGGGGCTTAACTTGGGGGTGGGGCTTGGGGGTAGGACTTGGCTTGGGGGCAGCAGCCTGAGAAGGGCCTAGGGGTGCAAAACTCCTAAGTCTGGCCCTGATTAGCATTTACGATTTTTAGGGTATTTTATTTGTTTCAAGGTCTAAAGCTGTTAGTCCTGTGCCCAGCTCCTTTCAGCCTAGGACAACGCTGTTAAAATGATGGGCCCATGGACAAAACTGGCTCGCAATAGGGTTCCATCTGGTCTGCAGTCTTCAAATCTGATTTTATTAAATATCAATAATTTTTGTTTTCGTCATGTGGCCAGTAAGGAAGGGGACTGCCTAGAGAAGTCAATCATTCAGGGATGTGGAAGAAAGAGGAGAACTTAGGCTGAGAAGATCATGGATGAAGGCTATAGAGGATGGATGGAGATGGGGATTAATCAAACAATGAGACAGGCAATGGATAAACAACTGTGGAGATAGATGATTTGTTCTGCCACCAATCCTCGAACCAAGGATGGATGATGATGATGATGATGATGATGATGATGATGATGATGATGATTGATTGATGGATGGATTAAGCACAAATATAAAATATGAGAATTTAGGGTCAGTGTTTTTTTGGGGGTTTTGGTGTTGATCTCTGGGCATTTTTAAATTGTCAATATGGCCCCAGACAAAACAAAATGTCTTCACTTTTGCTTTTGCTACAATATTCAAGATCCATCTACCCAATCAGAACCTACTAAATAACTAAAATTCTAGGAAGGTACGTCCCACTGGTCACAAAAACACTGTAGCAGAGAAGGTGCTGGACTTTTTAATCCTGCCTTAGCTATGAACTCCATGGGCGGTCTTAGTTAAGTCACAACCTTTTAGCCTCAGATCTCCACCTGTAAAATGGGACGATGTGTGTCTCTTCTTGTGTCCATCTTAGATTGAAAGCCCACTAAGCAGGGACCTATCTCATTAATAACAACTGTAAAGCACCAGGTACACTGCTGGCACTGTATAAATGCTTACTACTACTACTACTACTAATAATAATAATAATAATCATCATCATCATCATCATCATAATCATAATAATCATAATAATAATAATCATAATCATAATAATAATAATCTGTGCTTATCCTTGTTAAAGAATATACTAAAGAGATCCCACAATGTGGCTGAGTAAATAAAACCCAGCTTCTATGAAACATCATATAGTTCTCCAGAATTAAAACAACGCCTGCCAAAATGATAATGTAGCAAATTCAGATCATGCAAATCTGAGAGTTTAAATTTTATGCATCATGAGGCTTCTATAAATAACATAATTTGGACAGCATTTTATTTTAAGAGACAAAGCACGTTTATCATAGAGAGGGAACAAGGGATTTTGTGCATAAGGCCTTAATTCTACTCAGAATGAAGTTAGTGGAAATGCTGTAATTGACTTCAATGGGACTAGTGTTGAACATTACTTTAATATAATGACCCGCTGGGTAGACACTAACCAAGCAAACCTGATTTCTAGCTCCAAATATCTTCACACAGATATTTACCAGCCGAGTTAATTAATATTTCCCATTAGTTGATATCAACAGAATTTCAAAACTCTTTTGTTTTCCAGCCACTTGAGGAGGACAAAGGTATACTTTGGCCATTTTTAAACAGGACATGCCCACCCACCCACGCCCATCCATCCCTCACCCACCCGAGCGCCCATTTGAAGATGGCATGGGTGGGAGCAAGCTCCTGTGACCCACGCATTGCCCACTCATGCCCATGCATGGAACATTGGGGAAAAACCTGGGAGACTATGCAGAGGCATGAGCAGGTGGTGCATGGGTAGGGGCACACACACAGTGCACACCCATCCTAGCCCATCTGATGCCCCGCCTCTCACCAGACGTGTGTGTGTGCTCTACTGAGCACACACGGACGCGCTCCCCAGCCGTGCCTGTTTAACCCTAGCAAGTTGGACATGCTCACTGTACTAATCTGGTGTTCGGGTCAAACAGACCCGAATTAAGCCATAATGAAAAAAACAACAACGGGTGGGGTAATCTGAAAAGGACAACAATTGTCTAGAAAAAAAAATCGCACTGTATCAAGATTTTGTAGGGGGGAGGACAGGAATAGAAATAAAGCAAAAGGCAGCAGGGTTCAGTAATACCCCAGGATGGCCACAATGTTAACACTACCAACTACACAGGAATGGGAGCTGAGTTTTCAACTGGGGTGCCAAGTGTTTAACAAGCAATTAGTGATTCTATCTCATTATCTTTGTATTCCTCTGAGATGGCTCCATGAAGTCTGATATCTGCCTTTGGATAGCAGCCTTACTGCAAAAAAGTCAATTTAATGTTTCTGCTTACTGACAAAAGGGTTATTTAGCAAGTAAATGGAGGCATCATTAGCACACTTTGTACTCCTCTGAGATGGCTCCATGAAGTCTCCTGATCTGCCTTTAGATAACCAATTTACTGCAAACAGGTTTTAATGTTAACTCTTACTGATCAAAAGGGTCACTTAGCAAGTAAATGGAGGGGTCCAAATGACCCCATATGGCTGATTGGTAAGTATTTTTCAAAATTAACTCTGCAAGCAGCTATGATGAAGGGGAAAAAAACAGTGTTGAAGGTTCACACCAGGACCAATTGGGTAGGCCAGAGACAAAGATGGACCAAACTGGGACAAATTCGGAAGATAGGCTTACAAAAGCCAGAGAAGGGAGAAATTTTATGTGGCGGGATCACTAGGCTCCCAAACTCAGCTGAAGAGCTTTAAACCTGTCCACAATCCAGATAAGAGAAATTCTACTGTAATACTAATATACGGTAAGGACATAAAACATGTCCAGATTAAAGAAGGATCTGCATGAGATATGTCCAGATTGGAAAGGGGGTGGGTGGGTGTTGGAAGGAGGGGCTATATTGAAATAGGCAAACATTTCTTGCCAACTTCCAAGTCCGCTGTAGCAATTGGTTGATCAGTCTGTCAAAGAACATTTAGAATCAAAGAACTTTCAGAATCATTGCAAGATCTGTAAGGGGAAGAAAAGGTTATCACAAGTGTTACCATTTTCATATAATTGGCTATAGGTTTGACCTTTTCTTAATTGCTCTTTTCTACTGTCTTTTTTATCACTTACTGCTTAAAAATAACTGGACAGTTCTTTAGCTGCAGAAGGCTATCACATGATATTACAATTTCAAAGACCATTATCCGTGATTACATTTATGTGGACGTGTAGATAACAATAAATAAGACATCTGGGGACACCCCCCCCCCCAAGATGTGCTATGCTGGGGCATGCCAATGGTCAGTCTAGCTCTGCATCCTGTATACAATAGTGGACAACTATAGTGACTTTAAAGGAGTGCACAATAGATCATAATGGAGTTATCTATTTCTGGCTAGTCACTCCTGGTTCCAGACACTCACTTGCCTCATCCCCTGACCAACTTGACTAGTAGCCATTTATGGAACTCTTCTTTAAGAATGTGTCAAATCCTTCTTTGAAACCAGTTATCCCTATTGTTCTTCACAATACTGAAGGCATTGCCTTTGGCAATGAGTTCCACAGGCTAATTATAGACAGGTGAATGTGACAAGCATCAGGAGGGGATTCAGAAAGGGAGTGTGAGGATAGTGGCTTAATGCTCCTCCTTTTGCTCCTCCCTCTCTTTCATGGACCTCTTTCATATGTTCGTTTCCTACCTTGCAGATGGAGTTTGCTCTCAGTGCTTTGCAGAAGGACAGAACTCACAGAGTCCAGATTGTCGTAGCTGTTACAGCCAAGGGGGCCAGTCCGAGTCTCTGTTACCTAGAGCAGGAGACAAGATAAGGAGCAGGTGGTTTGTGTCAATCACTTCTAGATTAGTCGCAAGGTAAAGAACTAGCCCGTCAGGGACCCCAAAGCTGATGGTCCTTGCACACTTAAAAATGCATTCTTCCCAATAGGTCTGAAAGAGGTCACAAATAGGTAGACATCACCAGGTTTGAGATGCTAACAAACTCAAATGGAAGACACAGTTCCTACACCGTGTGCAAGTGTGGATTTTCCTGTGTTCTAGTTCTGTCAGTGGATCTATGAAGCAAGTTTTGATTTCCAGAATCCATTTAGAACTTTTGTTGACCTAGACCAAATGTCAGAAGATAATTATCTGCTGGCTTTTCTATACAGCAGTCAAGTGGAGAAGAAGGATTAGGAGCTACCAATTAAGGTGAAAACGTACCAAACCTTCCCAATATGGTCCATTAACAAATCTTCACATTAAGTTTAACTAAATTTAATATTCACTAGGGCTGAAGCAAATATAACATTTCATATGTGTGAAGATAATTTGCATATTTCTTTCCACAGACAAACATCCAAATTTGGTGATGTAAAACTTGCATCTTCATGTTTTCAATTTCTTCATTTTGGTTACTTCATTTTGGTATTTGGTATTACATGCACGTTGGTGGGTTTTGTTGTTGTTTTTAATTTTTGAATGTTAATGTGAATGCTAGGGGTGGGACACCGGGGAGAATACCGGATACTGGATTTACCAGTACCGGATCTCCCTGGTAAAGGATTTACCTGTATTGGCACACCGGATTTTTAACATTGGCTGCAGTACCGGATTTTTTACATTGTGGCTATTGACGTCAATTGCCGCAATGTAAAAAATCCGGTACCGCGGCCAATGTTAAAAATCCAGTATGCCAGTACAGGTAAATATTGGATTTATCAGATTAAGCTGATACACCCAAATACCGGCAATATCAGATCTCGGGAGAACTGGAATTCCCACCCCTAGTGAATGTGATTGGTCCAAAATGAAGGGATCACATTCACATTCAAAAGTCTAATGAACCCATAAATGCATACTGCCAAAGAGTACTAAATGCCAAAGAAACCGAATTGCCAAACACTAAAACGAAGATTTGAACTGACAAAGTGGGAAGCAAATACCACTTTGCTAAAAAGGATTCAGATATACCCAGTTTGCTGAATTAGGTATTTACGCAATTGTTTTCAGCCATATATTCATAGACATTTTATCTTCATTCAGTTCTACTAGACTAATTCTTCTTATTTCATCTATGTTCAAATTCACTAGTCAATAGGGATGGGGATTTCAGTTTTGGATAGAAATGAAATTTTGGATTAATCTCATTTTTATTTTATTTTTTCAGTTCAGGCACTTTGGTTCTTTTACATTGATTTTGTTTCCTTTTTTTGCATTGTGCCGGTTTTGGTGTTCCTATTGACTTCTGTGCAGAAAAAGATCCAAACCAGAAAAATCCGAAACTGAAACGAGATCCAAAATCCATAAAGAACTGAAACCAAACAATCTGAAACTGAAATTCCCCCTGGTGTCCTGTCCCTACAACTCATCAACGAGTGATTTCAGAAGTTATGCGGTCCCGATTCACCACAGTGGATTCCCGGCAGGGATGAACCGAACAACCACCCCCTGTGGTCAAAAAAAGCCCTGAACAGACGTGACAGGACCAGGACCACGGCAGGGAATTGTGCTGGCAGATCACAGGCTGGGGCAGCACAACAGATGTGATGCCAATTCCCGACCGTGGTCAAAACACCCAGAAGGCGCCGGGTCAGCCTGTCCCGGCTGCTGCTGCTGCTGTCCCTCCACTGCCTCCAGGTGCAGCACGACCGCCTCCTCCCCTGCCCGTGCCTTTACTGCCACCTCCTCCACCTCCTCCCTTGCTCTCTCACCCACCGCTCTCTTCTGCCTCCCTCCTCGCTCCATCCCGCCACGTTTCCCTGCTGTGGATTGCCCTTTAAATCTCCCTCCAGTGCCTGTGTTGTTGCTGGATGCCTGGCAGTGACGCTGCATGCTTTGTCCCCAGCTGGGAATAATTTCCTTTGATCCTGGCCGGTGGTTGTCGGTGGTTGCCGGCCAGACATTACTTTTTGTTGGTTCCCATTGGGAATCTCTTTGACCATGCTTTCAGTGATGGTCCGGCGGAGAGCTCCGGAAGCATGATTGATTTTGACTGCATGTGGGTACTGACTGTGATGAACATCTGGCAGCCGCTGAACAGACGTTCAGGGAGCTTTGGCCCCACCGTGGGATTGACCATGGTTCACTGTGGTTGAGCGTGATCTCGTAATGTCTGAAAATACCCAACATGTTGGACATTAGATAATCTGCTTCTCAGAAATGTAAGAATTCACTCATCCACTAGGGCCATGCCATCTGAGCACAAGTCATCACTGTACCAAACACTGGCTACACTGTACATCATCATTCTCTGTCTGGGCCCAATTTTTCCCATCGGCTGATGTGGCCACAGCTATTAATTATTATTATTATTATTATTATTATTATTATTATTATTATTATTACTACCATTAGCATTTATATAGCACCAGTGATGTACCTGGTGCTTTACAAAGAATAAGATAGACACGGTCCTTGCCCAAGAGCTTACAATCCAAAGACAGGGGGAGGGGAGACAGGGAAGGGGGAACAGAGGGAGAGACAAGGGATGCAACATTCATGAGGATGCGAGAACTCAGGTACCCATTCTTGGCTTGGTACAGTACATTGGGAGTTTGCAGATAACAGGTGGGGGATAATCCTGGGTGGGGGTGGTTATCAAGAGTTGGGAAGGGTGGAGCGGAAGAGGTGGGTTTTGAGGAGGAACTTGAAGGTGTGGAGGATGGGGGCTAGGCAGACGAGCACCGGGAGGGAGTTCCAGGTGTGCGGGGCAGCGAGGGAGAAAGGACGAAGATGGTTGGGGGATCAAGGGAGGCATGGGTGGGTGAGGGAAGGGATGGAAGAGGAGAAGAGTGGTCAAGCAGGGGTTTGGAGGGAGATCAGGACAGAGAGGTAGGGGGAGCAAGGCTGTGAAGGGCTTTGTAGGTGAAGACGAGGAGCTTGTGCAGAATACGCTCAGGAAGAGGGAGCCAGTGGAGAGAGGAGAGGAGAGACTGCACATAGTCAGAGCGATGGGCTAGGTGGATGATCCTGTCAGCAGAGTTTTGAACAGAGATAAGGGAAGAAAGGTGGGAGCGGGGAAGGCCAGCGAGGAGGTGGTTACCATAGTTGAGGCATGAGATGACTAGGGCGTGAATGAGAGTTTTGGCAGAGGAGACAGACAGAAAAGGGTGGATCTTAGCAATGTTGTGGAGGGAGAAGCAGAAGGATTTGGTAACGGAGTCTATGTAGGGTTTGAAGGTGAGGTGCCAGTCGAAGATGAAGCCCAAGCTGAAAGTCTGGGGGACAGGGAGGATGGAGACCCCATCAATAGTAATTGACAGGGAAGAGGGAGAGGAAGGATTGGGAGGGAAGATCAGGAGTTCAGTTTTAGCCATGTTCGGTTTGAGTTGGCGTTGAGACATCCAGGTGGTGATATCAAAGAGACAGTTGGTGAGACGAGCTTGAACAGAGGGGGAGAGGGAAGGAGTGGAGAGATAGAGTTGAGTGTCATCAATGTATAGGTGGTATTGGAAACCATGGGAAACAATGAGTTTGCCTAGGGATTGGGTGTAGATAGAAAAGAGGAGAGGACCAAGGATGGAGCCTTGGGGAACCCTGACCGAGAGGGGTAGGGAGGAGGAGGGGGAGGAGTTAGGAAGAGAGACATTGGAAGGAGCAGTCAGAAAGGTAGGAGGAGAACCAGTCGAGGACAGAGTCCCAGAATCCAACGGAGTGGAGCGAGTCAAGCAAGAGCAAGTGGTCAACAGCGTCAAAGGTAGCAGAGAGATCAAGGAGGACAAGAATAGAGTAAAGGTGGTTGGATTTAGCCACAAGAAGATTGTTGGTGATCTTAGCAAGAGCGGTTTCAGTGGAGTGAAGGGGGCGGAAGCCAGATTGGAGGGGGTCAAGGGAGGAGTTGGCGGAGAGGACTTCGAGGCAACATGAGTAGACAACCCGTTCAAGTAGTTTGGAAGCAAAAGGAAGGAGGGAGACAGGATGATAATTAGAGGGTTCAGAGGGATCCAGAGTAGACTTTTTGAAGATGGGGGAGACAATGGTGTGTTTAAAGGCAGAGGGGAAGGAGCCGGTAGAGAGGGAGACGTTGATGATATGCAGGAGGGGAGGGGTGATGGTGGAGGTAATGGAGGTCAGGAGGTGGGAGGGGATGGGGTCCAGGGGGCAAGTGTACATGTTGGAGGAGGAGAGCAGAGAGAAAATTTTCTCAAGGGAGGTGGGAGGGAATAGGGATGGGTGAACAGAACGCCATTCAGATGTTCGGATGTTTGGTTTGAAACTCGATTCGGGTTCGGCTGTTCGGTTCGGCGGAGTTCGGTTCATCCGAACTCGGCTGAACATTCAAAAAAGGGCTATCGGTATTGAAACCGAAACTGATTTTTTTTCAGTATCGGTATTTTTGGTCCTGAAACCACCCCTGGTGTCCACCCCTGGTGCCAGGAAGTCTGCTCCTTCCAGTCATGTTTTTCCCACCCAAAGTCACATTTTTCCCACCCCCAAACTCATCCGAACTTTTCTGAACTCTTCGGAAGTTCGAGCGTTCGGTTTGGAAGTTCGGTTTGGTCGTCTGAACAGGCTGAGTTCGGGCCTAACTCCGAACTTCTGAACCATGTTCTCCCATCCCTAGGAGGGAAGGAGGACAGGAGGGAGGGGGGAGGAGGGAAGGGGGAGTAGCGGGGGAGAGGACTTGGAAGCGATGTCCAGGCGGATTTTGTTAATCTTAGAGGTGAAAAAGAGAGCAAGATCCTGAGCAGAGAGAGAAGAGGGAGGAGGAGTACAGGGGGGTTTGAGAAGGGAGTCAAAGGTAGAAAAGAGGTGGCGAGTATCCCGGGAGTAGGACTTAATGTGGGAGGCATAGTACTGCTGTCTAGCAAGGGAGATAGCAGAGTTGAGGGATGAGAGGCAGAATTTGAAGTGGAGGAAGTTGGCGTGGTAGTGGGATTTGCACCAGAGACGTTCAGCAGCTCGGATGGAGGAGCGGAGATGGCGAATGGTGGGGTTGAGCTGAGGACGAGGGTTACAGGAGCGAGTCAGGTGGGAGGAGAGGGGGTCAAGGGAGTCGAGGGTGGAGGTGAGAGATGAGTTGAAGGCAGAGATGGCAGAATTGGGGGAGGAGCAGGAGAAGGAGGAGGAGAGGAGGAGAGAGGACTATGGGGAAATGAGGTGAGAAGGAGGAGGCAAAGTCCTGGGGCACAATGGCCTGAAGGTCGCGGAAGGGATGGGGAGGTGCGGAAGAGGAGGGGGAGCAGTGGGAGAGGTTGAAGGAGGCAAGGAAATGGTCAGAGATGGGATGGGGTTCGAAGGAGAGATCAGAGACAGAACAGTTCCTAGAGATAGGAATAGGCGAACAGAATGTGGTTCGGATGTTCGGTCGTTCAGTTCGAAACCCGAGTTCAGGTTCGATGGTTCGGTTTAGATGAGTTCGGGTTGGCCGAACTTGGCCGAACAGTCAAAAATAGCGCTATCGAAACTGAAACCGAAATGAAACCGAAACCTAATTTCTTGCCCTGAAAAGACATTTTTCCTACCCCCAAACACATCTGAACACGACCGAACTGTTCGGTCATTCGAGCGTTCGGTTCAGACATTCGATTCGGACGTCCGAGTTCGATCCGAACTCTGAACATTCGAACTGCGTTCACCCATCCCTGCCTAGAGAACACGAGATCAAGAGAGTGACCATCAGTGTGGGTGGGGGAGCTAGTCCAAAGATGGAGATTAAAGGAGGAGGCTAGGGAGAGGAAGTGGGTGATGCCAGGCTGAGAGGGTGCATCAACATGAATGTTGAAGTCACCTAGGATGATTGTAGGGATGTTGTTGGAGAGGAATAGGGTGAGCCAGGACTCGAACTTGGAGAGAAAGGAGGAGAGGGAGCTGGGGGGGTGGGGTAGATGACAGAAACACGGAGGTGGAGAGCAGAGGCCTTCTGATTGATTCTTGCCCCTTGCTCCACCCAGCTTCCTGCCTAGCTGCCTGCCAGATAAAGGCTAGCTTTCAGTATAAAAAAGCTGGATAGATTAGCTTGTCGCCCTGCCCTTTCTGTTCCTCTGTTCTGCTCTGTCTGGCATCCATCTCATCTCCATTCTGCCCAGTTCAGAATCTGCCCTGGTCCTTGTTTGGATTCTGCCTGGTCCTGATCCTGCACCTACTCCCCTGGCCTGATCCTGTCCTACTTACATCCCAGAATCAGCCACATTTGGCAGAAGGTATCCATAGAATCCTCATACTGCCTAACATGCTTCCAATGTTGGTGCTATTTTATTTTTCCAAAGAAAGTTCCCTCTTTGGATCAGACTCTCCCTTCTTGAATTCAAAAAGGGGAATTCTCCTCCTACAGGGATTCAATATCTTGCAGCTAAAACAAATAGTAAATTGTAGGGGTGGGACATCAGGCACAATACCAGCTACCGGTTTTACCAGTTACCGGTATACAAAATACTGGGTTACCAGATTAAAACCGGATTACCGGTGCCAGATTTATTACATTGATTTCAATGGGGAACTGTCCCCATTGAAATCAATGGAATACCTCCCCCCTCCCCTTCCCAGGCTTTCCGGGTGGAAGGGAGGGCACCCCCCACCCACCCTGCCCAGCCTGGAATTTTTTTAACAATTTTTTTTTTTACCCTAAGTCCCTAGTGCAGGCTCCAGGCCACCGCCGGTGACCCAGAGCCCACACCAGCAGGTAGGTACTGTCGGTACTAGGGTGATCTCTGGGGTGGGGGTGGTTTAACACACACCCCACCCCAGGAATCACCCTACCTCCCCACCCAGGGATCGCCTACCTTTGGCACTCTGGGCGGCAGCGGCGGTAGTCCGGCGGCTTCAGCGCTGGCTGTGGCTGCCAGCTTTAGCGCTTTCTAGACCTTCTGGGGAACTTCCGGGTTTCCCTGGAAGGCCTAGAAATGTTGAAGCCGGCAGCCACAGCCAGAGCTGAAGCCACCCGGAGCGCCGCCGCCGCCACCGCCCGGAGCGCCAAAGGTATGCACTCCCTGGGTGGGGAGGTAGGGTGATTCCTGGGGTCTGGGGTGTGTTACTAGGGTGATCCCCACCCCAGGGATCACCCTAGTACCGACAGTACCTACCTGCTGGTGCGGGCTGTCGCCGGCGGCGGCCAGGAGCCCACACTAGCAGGGACTTTGGGGAAAAAAAATTTTTAAAAAAAATCCAGGCTGGGCAGGGTGGGTGGGGGGTGTCCCCCTTCCACCCACGCAGCCTGGACTGGGGAGGGAAAGCGTTTGGTTTTTTTCTTCTCTTTTTTTACATTGCGGCCATTCATTTCAATGGCCACAATGTAAAAGATCCGGTACCGGAAATAACCCCCCAAATACTGGATTAATCCGATATTGCCGGTACACCAAAATACCGGCAGTATCGGATACCAGAAGATCCGAACTTCCCACCCCTAGTAAATTGCCTACCTACAGTTAATCTCTACCATTCTGGACAGTTAGGTGGCGATCTAGCCATTAACTGGCTACCACAATGGCTGACATACGAGATAACCAAATAATGCCACTATAGTTAACCAGTTTACCACATTACTGATACTTTATTATGCGTTACTGCATAACCAAATGTTACCATTACTAGTCTGAAAATAGTAGGGGTGTGTATTCATAGCGATATTAAATGTTTTAAAATAAAAATAAATAAAATAAATATTTTTTTATTTTATTTACAAAAGAAAATGGTCTCCGGTTCATTTTAATAAATAAGGATACAAAAATGGATGAATACGCAAACAACTGTAATTTGCTTTCATTTTATTCATTTTTATTTTTCAGCTTAATACCCCACCCCTCCTGCCATCAGGCAGCCCGGGGCGGCTTACAATAAAAATTTGTTTTCATTAATAAAATAAAAAATAAAAAATAAAATAAAAAAACCTGTGCTTGAGAAAAATGGCCACTGAGGTAGTTTGCGCATGCAAGCCATTTTCCAAAATGGCGCCAGCAGCATTGGTGCCATTTTGGGGAAAGGCAGAATTAATGGCGGTGACACTGCCAGCACTATTTTTGAAAAAGGCACGCATGCACAGAACAGTCCTGGTGGCTATTATGCAAGTGCACAGTGATTGAAAAAAAATATTCATTATTATTGTTAATAATAATAAATATTTAAATTAATATTTCAATAAATAATTTATTTTTTGTTATTATTTATTAATAAAAAGAAGAATTAATAATTGAAAAAACAGTAGTCATTTACAAAAACCTGAAACCAAGGGGGTTTTGTAAACAAAAAATAAAACTAACAGAATAACTTCTACACAGCCCTAGAAAAGAGGTCTGGGGGTTTTGGGGGAAGTAAACAGGAAAGGAATTATGGGGAAATGATAAATGGCAATACTGTAAATGGCAATATAGTAAACGGTGCACTGTGGTATTGTGCAGAAATGTGGTAAATAGGTAAAACCGTCAACTGGTTAAATTCCTGAACAATAAACGGATACAACTCAGTAACTCGTCTTTGTTAGAGCTAATTTGATAGTTTATCCAAATGTCCATTTCAGCTCTACGATATCTCCATCTAGCTTCCCAACCACAAGTGACCAGGCTTATCTAGGAGATGTCACCGAATAATCAGTGTCAGTGCTTTTTGGAAGTGGCCAGCACTAATAGCTTCATCCTGGCCACATTAAAATCTCTGCCAACATCATCTTTCCCAGTACAGCCTATGGGAGGAAGAGGCCTTTGTTTCCCCTTCCTTTGTACACTTTCAGTAGCTCTTCCCTCCCTGCCTCTGTATCTGTTGCCATTTTAATCTGGAAACCTTTATTGGAAACACTGTGGGCTTTCCCTGCTCTCCTGTAGTTAATACACCTGAGAGCGACTCAATAGTAACAGCTCTGAAGCCTGGAACAGAGAAAGCTGTAAAGGTGGAGCTTGGGCCACTGGGAAAATGCTTTCCCTTTCCAGCCACCCCTGCTGCACCAGCATGATCTTCCCCTTCTCTTTATCCCTGCGGCACTGCAATGACATCTCCTTCTACAATTACTGGGTTGGAGTAGCAGCCCTCTTCTTAGCCTCTATGCTGGCTCTGGGACGGTGGAGTCCTCCCCGCCCCCCTCCCCAGCCTCCCTCCTGGGCTGAAATACTCTGTCCCTACCAACATGAATTCTTCAGCACAATGACCTGTTCATTTTGTTTTTTAAGGATAATGAAAGTTTGCTATTGGTCATGGAAAGTGTCACCTGGGATAGATTTATAGCCCAATTGGGTCTGACCCCTGAGACCCTGGAAATCCTCACCATCTCTGCTACCTTCTTGCTTTGTACACCTCCTCCTCAGTGCTGTTGTGTCCATGCCACTGCAGAAGTGCTAATCAGAGGCCCCCAACTCCCTCCTACTTGTGGCAGTCCTTGCAAGAACCAGGCCTCCAGCCAGCCAGAACTCTGTTGCTGGTCACCTGAGGCTGACTTGATGTTATTTATTTATTTATTTAGTATCCCGTCCCTCCTGCACAGCAGCTCAGTGTGGCTTACAATAACAATTAAAACATATATATAAAGCAACTCAATACAAGAGGTCTACAATCACAACTAAAATCCCCTCCCTCTCCCCATACTCCTCCTAAACCACCTCCCCAACCCTACCCATCTTCCCCATCAAATATCAAATGCCAGACGGAACAGCCAGGTCTTACACCTACGTCGAAAAGATGTAATAAGCTCAGATGTGGGAAAGTGATGGTTAGGACGACAAAAAAAATGAGTATAAAAGAGTAAGAGTTCTTGGAATGGGAGGCGAACCAGCGAAAGGCGGGCTCTGAAGCTTCCTTGGAGGGCTAAAGCTCACTTATGGTTTTCCCCACGCAGGAAGGGAAGAGGTTGGGAGCTTCCTCAGATGCTCTGCATTGTAGAAAGTGGCTGGTCAGTGGACCCAGACCAGAGCGCTAGCTCCAAATCCCAGACCTGTAAAGGATGACAGCCTGGGAAGGAGGTTGGCAGCCTAAAATAAAGGCATTGTAAAAACGCCCTTGGCAGCACCACCACAGCATTCTGGATAGGCCCTGCTTTCTCCTTAGCCCTTTGATATGTACCTGAACCACACCCTCACCTGCTTCTGATTGGCCCCATGAGGTCTTGTAAGGCTTCCCAGCTCGCACAGAAAGATGGGTGGAGCAATTCTCCTCTTCCTGTTTCCTTCCAGCCCTGCCCTCCTTCTTCTCCTTGAATCCAGCCTTGCCTCCTGTCTTCTTGCTCTCGCCCCCATTTCTCACCCTGTGCTCCAATCCCCATGTCCACCCACATCCCAGATGCCTCTTATCCTGCTACGCTTACTGGCACACACTCCTGGGACACCCAGGCTGGTGCCCTCCCCTGTGTTTGGTTTCTCTGCTCCCATTTCCTGGCTCTCCCAGTAAACCAGCAAGGAAAACAACTCCCCCCCCTCCCTTCAGATACTGGCAGGTTTCTCTGACTCCACTTGGGTTGCTTTTGGCAAAGATTCTCCCTGTTCCTGCTCCAGCTAGACCCACACTTTGTGGGTCACTCAGCATCATGTTGTGCCTGGGTTCCAGAGAATTAATCTATCTCCCAACCATCTCACACAGCCTGTGAGTGGCTCCCAATATTCTTCTTGCAGGACTCTCCAAGAATCTTTGATTTATCCCTCAACATTGCCTTTGACTAGCTGATCCCTCCCCAACAGCAATGCCATCTCCAAAATCCAGTCCTCCCCAGCCTAATTAGCATATTGGATTGTTCCTTCCCTCCATCCCCCATACCTTGATTGCTCCAGTAGAGATCTGGATCTCATGGAGTCGCCTCATGGTGCCATCCCGGTCTACGAAGTAGGAGGAGGCAAGTTGGTGCAATGCCTCGACACTCTGGGTTGCATTTCCTGACTTCCTGTCGAGTCGGCTTTTGTCCATGTACATGGTCAAGGCTTCCTCCCCTGCAGTGGGAAGAAAACAGGGTTGCCATGTCAGAAGACTTTACAACTAAGGTCTCATTCACACAGCACCCTTCCCCTTTGCAAACTTGCCACTTGTTCCTTAACTGGTGTTTGTATTATCCCATAACAATGCATTAACATAGCTGTTGATTTCCCTGCATTTCTTTGTTCCCTCCCTATGTCTCTAAGGTATTTCTTACAATACTAAGGACATGGAAGAATGCCCTTGTGATATAACTGCATGCAGCATTTCAGAAGGGGCATGGAGTAGAGAAGGGAGTCCTTACTCCAGGACTCTCTGGCCACACCTCAATGGTCACTTGAAGACAGGAAGTAATAAAAAGGAAATGATGTATCAGGAACTGAAACTTGCTCCAGGTTAATCGGATTCCACAGCGGGTGTTAATAAATGTGATAAGGGCTTGCTTTGCCCACTATGGCTTGCCTGGTCCAGTGCCTAAGCCCATACATCAGTTTCCAGGCCACCAGATGTGGGCCCAGTAGGTCCCAGAAAAGTAGGTGGCCTACAGTCTGGGTCCAAGGGCCACCCAGGTGGACCATAGGAGGCCAAAACAGGCAGACATCTCTGTTTCTGCACCAAACTGGCCCGGTGTGGGGCAGTTGCCATGGCCACCACCCAAGACTGCCTGTTATTGGCAGTCATACCTTCCCATCATGGCAGGGGGTGGGGCTCTGGCCACAGAGCGGGGGGCGGGGCCAGCTGGCTGCACATCGCTCCCCATCATTATCTCCTCAGCTCAGCTCCATTTATTCCCTTCCCCAACCTGTCCCGACCAAGGGCGGTATCGGTCCCAGGATGTGCAGTTGGCATGTTGGCCATGCATTAGTTTTTACCCAGTGTCATTGCTCTTGCTAGAGTTAGATTATTTCAAGTAAACCCTTTGCATTGGGAGGCAAAAGACAAGGGCTGACTAAGACGCACAGGAAGTGGTAAGGATTTCACACAACACTTAAAATCTGGGTTTGTGCCACTACCCATTCTAACAGACTCTTGTTGGAACTATCCCAACGTAATCTACATGCCAAGCAGCAATTTAGTCAGAGGAATGCAAAACTAAATAATATATATAAAATAAAGTAACAGGAGGAAAATTAAGATAGGACAATTAGGCGAGGATAGTGTTTACAGCTGGAGATACTTTAAAAACTTTATTACTTATAAAGTTTATTACTTTTATTTAATTAAACTTTATTACCTTGTTTACTTAAAAATGTTAATTTAAAATTACTTAAGAACCAAACGTTTGCTTTAGCATAATATATTCTGTATTTATTCCCATCTATTTGTCTCTTACACCTTTTTACATCATTATTTTTAAATGCCTGATATATGTGTTCCCCCCCCAAAGCTTCCTTTCATGTGTACACCCCCCCCCCCATCCACTCCTTCCCAATTCACTGTCTTCTGTGGTGAAGCACTGTGGAAATTATTTGCAGGAGCAGGCCCACAGCTTGGTAGAGAACTTCACCACTTGCTGTCCTGGTCTGGGGGAGCAGGGGCTAACCCAGTGCACAGGGAGCAGGATATCAGGTGATCAGAGTGGGTGTGTCACATGATCTGGCTGGGGGCTGATAAAGAGAGTCAACCCATCCAGAGAGACAGTATGATCTTGGAGACATAAGGGGAAGAAGTTCCATAGCTGGCTGGAGCCACCCCTGGCTAGGGAGGTAGGTGGGAACCTGGACCTGCCCTAAGGAGAGGAAAAAAGGGGTCCAGTCAGGTCTGGTTAAACAGGGCCTTACCGGGGAGATCCCAGGGTCCGGAAGTCCACGAAGGGTGGAGGGGTGGGAAGGTTTGGGACGGAAAATAGCTGGCTCTGGGTGAAGGGTAGCCAGCTATTTTGCTGAAGGCTCAGAGCAGCTTACAAAAACCATAAAATTAAAATTTAAAACATTAAAAATATACCCCCCAACCCAACCCACTCCAACCCTTGAACAAATTCTCAGCGTATCCCTCTCCCCACCTGCCACATGCTTTAACAAAAATAAAAGTTTTATACTGCCTCCAAAAGGTGCTCAAGCCTGGACTCGGACCTCCAGGGGGAGGGAGTTCCACAACATTGGGTCAGAAACCGAGAATGTCCTCCTACGCACCCCCACCAATTGGACAAGAGTAACAGGGGGAATTCACAGGAGGGCCCCCCTGGCTGACTGCAGGGGTCACGACGGAGCATGGTAGGAAAAACGGACTTTCAGATACATGGGTCCCAGGCCATTTAGGTCTTTAAAGGTCAAAACCAGCATGTTGAATTGTGCCTGGAAAGCTATATGTAGCCAGTGCAGACTCTGGAGCACCAATGTAAAATGCTCCTGTTGACACGTCCCCAAAAGGAGTCAGGCCACTGCATTCTGCACTGACTGCAGCTTCCGAACAGTCATCAAGGGCAACCCCACACAGAGTGCATTGCAGTAATCCAGCCTTGAGATGATGAAAGCATGGATGACAATGGCCAAGTCTGAGTCAGAGACAAAAGGCTGCAGCCTCCTCACCAGATGAAGTTGGTGAAAAGGATTCCTGGTCACAGAATCCAGACGCAGAAAGGGGTCCAGAGGCACTCCAAGGCTGGGAACCTGAATGACCAAAGTGGACCAGACCCATCAATAGCAGGATTTCCAATTCCCCCCAGGTCACAAGGCCAGCCAACAATCATCACTTCAGTCTTGTCTGGATTCAGCTTCAATTAGCTCATCCTGATCCAGTCCCCAACAGCAGCCAAGAATCAGGTAAGCACCTAGACTGCAAGACCTGGGTCGGATGAAAAAGAAAGGTAGAGCTGAGTGTCATCAGCATACTGATGGCACTTCACACCAAACCTCTGAATGAGTTCACCCAGTGGCCTCATATATACATTGAACAAGAGGGGTGACAGAATAGAATCCCACAGGACCATACAGGGAAGGCCCCAAGAGGACGACGAGCAGTCACCCATCACTACTCTCTGTGAATTCCCTGACAGGAAGGAGCAGAACCACTCAAGAGCAGTTCCACGCACCTCCGTCAGGTCCCACAGTCGTGTCAACAACATCTCGTGATCGACAGTATCAAAGGCTGCTGACAGATCTAATAAGTAGGGATGGGCGAACGCGATTCGGAAGTTCGGACTGAACTCGAATAGTTTGGTCAACTGAACTGAACGTGCGAACCAAACTCGAATTCGAACGTTTGGTTCGGATGTGTTCAGTGAGTTCGGAATTGAATTTCCATTGGTTTCATTGGAAAACACATTATCAGCTGTAACATTTTTGTTTTGTAAGATATGTGGCTGAACATTGGAGTGCCTATACCTCTAATAGAAAGCATTACATGTACCAAATTTCAAAACGATTGGCTAAAAGAATCCGATTTTAGAAGCAGTTGAATCATTGTATTTTTCAATATTCTACATATACATTCTTAGCTGTAACTTCTTTGACTCACATCTAATGTAGGTGAAACATGTCTTATTTATACCCCTTCCCAAATTTACTATCTTTGCCAAATTTCAGAAGGATTGGAAAAAAGGTCTTGGTGGTATAAGCAATTAACATATAAATGTATGTCTGACTATAACATCTTTTTAGTCCAACCAGTGTACATGAAATTTGCCAGGGCTATATATTACACTTTCATGATCATCTCTGCCAAATATCAGAAAATTTTTATAAAGGGTCCCAATTTTATATGCCTGTACATCATATGCAGAGAAGGGGCCTATGCCTGGGATTCTCTTATGTCACTGTGGTACAAGATCGGTTTGTGATGCGAATTGGCCAACAGAAATGTCAACCAAATATCCTCATTCTGTGCTGGGACCATCCCAACATATCTCCCCCACTTGTTTCTGGGAAGTCAGAAGCATCTGTTTAGGAAAGAGTCAATAGAGATTCTCTTATGTCCTCTGTCTCAGTGCTGCAGGATGTGATTGTGATGATAATTGGCCAGCCTGGATGTGTTTAAACTATGTCTCCTGACTGCTGGGATGCTATCTCAGAAGTCCCAGTTATGTTGCTTATGCCCGTCTCAGGGCCGCCCCCTATGCCCACCTCGAAGCCACTACCAATTGGTCCTGTAAAGCTAGAAGCTTGCAGTAATGTGTTTGGCCATTTAATGTGTCTGTCAGTCTTTAGGGTTGCTCCACATCCTTCCTCCTACAGTCTCTCTCCTCCTGCCATGCAGGATGCCTGCCTCTGACTGGCACTGAATATGCTGATATTCATCTGAATAATGATCTTGACAGGGACAACATAAATTGTTTATATAATTGGTTCCCTTTATCAAAATCTCCTTTACATTTTCTGAAATGGCAGGAAATGTATTTGATACATTCTTTCCAAATATCCTGTAAACAGAATGGAATATCAAAATGTTACAGCTGGAAATGTATTTTCAGGTTAATGTCTTATATCCTTGGAACCCTTTAGCCACTCTTTCTGAAAATTGGAAGATGTATTAAGCATATTGAGGGACGTAATATGCATAAGTTTCATGAAAATTGGATACAAGATAAAGATGTTACAGCCATGAATGTGTATGGAGCTTTTCTTAAAATCACAACATTCAATTGCTTCTAAAAATCAGTTTGTTTTATCTAATCGATCTAAATTTTGGTACCCTTAGTGCTCTCCTTTTGGGGTACAACCTCCCCAAATTTCATCAATATTGAATAAGAAATAGAAATGTTATAGCCAGAAATATCATTTTAAGTTTTTTCCCTTTATTTCAAAAACCAAATGTCATTTTCAGTTCCCGATTGCACCAAACTAAAGACTGAACTGAGTCCGACCGAACGGAATACTGAATCTGAACTCAACATTCGACCTGAACCACCGAACAGCCGAACATCCAAACCTGGTTCCATTCATACATCCCTACTAATAAGATCAACAGGGTAAAATTCCCCATCAATCCCCAGGTGCAGTCATCGACCCAGGCCACAAGCAGAGTCTCCATGCCATAACCAGAATAAAAGCCTGACTGAAATTAGTCCAGGAATCTAATAGCATCAAGATGACCATCCATTCAATAACCTTCCCTAAAAGCGGGAGGTTAGAGACAGGCCAATAGGTGGCTGGAGAGTCAGCGTCCAAAGATGGCTGCTTAATCAGGGGCTAAACAACTGCAGTTTTAAGAACATCTGACACCCTCCCCTCCCAAAGTGAGGCACTGACAACCCCAGCCAGCAATGACCCCAATGACTCACAGTTGGCTTTCACCAGCCAGGATGGGCAAGGATCTAATTCACAACTGGTTGCCCTCAATGTCCCAAGCACCTCCCCTGCATCGGTGGACAAAATGAACTGAAACTGATCCAAAAAAACAGGACAGGACTGAGCTTCCATAATCCCAAACTCCGATTTTGCAGATGAAATAGCAGCACCCAAGTATTGGTGAATACGAGCAATTCTGTCTGCAAAGTAATTAATAAAAATGTCTTTGCGGGCATTAGATGACTTCAGTTCCAGACAGAGACAGACCGGATTAACAAGACCCCTCAACAGCTCCACTGAACTTTGCAGATGCTACAATAGCAGAGAAGAAAGTTTTCTTAGTCACCATCACAGTCATGGCATAGTCCTGTAAAAATGATCTATGCCACATTGGTCAGCATCATCGCAAGCCAAACGCCACCTGCTCAATAACTGCCTACTCTCCCCCTTCAGCTGACCCAGGTCTTCCGTATACCAGGAGAACCTATGCAGCCACAGCATTGGGAGCAGATGCTTGGGTGCAATCGTGTTTGTTTATTTATTTATTTCAAAAATGTATACCCCGCCCCTCCTGCTAGGCAGCCCGGGGTGGCTAACAAATCAATCAATAAAAATACAATAAAAATATAAAAGCATTAAATAACATATACAACAATAAAATGGGGAGACCAAAACCCAAAACACCCCCTCACCACCACCCGCACCCTTCTCCCTCGCCAAATGCCTGATGGAACAACCAGGTCTTACAATTCCTACAGAAACCTGGGAGGTCTGGGGCCAGACGAGCCTCCACCAGGAGGGAGTTCCACAGGTGCAGTGTGGTCACCGAGAATGCCCTGTCCTGCGTGGCCCCTGGGAAACCCAGGGGACCTCCAACAGGGTGCCTCCTGATGACCGTAGGCGCCGGTCCAGAACCCGGGGAGTGAGGCAATCTCGCAAATGGCCATGTTGATGGCCATGGTCAAGATGTCATTCCACATAACAACCACATCATTAACAGAGTAGTCACTAAGGTCAGTAGGTTAGTAACCCCAGGAAAACTGATTGGATGCATTAGCCTCTATTATTTGATGAAGCTGATGAGATCCACCTGCAGACTCTGAGGGCAGAGGACTAGATGGAAGAGAAATGAGCATTATGGAGCAGAGGACAGTAGCCTGCATGGTCCCTAGCAATACAGGACAAAACCAGAAGCACCAGGGAACCCAGGAGGAATTTTCTTCCAGCGATAGCTGGATTTTCTTCCAGCGGTAGCTGGAAGAAACTTAAATGTGCAGCCACTGTTCATTATAAACAGGGGACTGCTGAAGCCCCGATGTTGAGGAAACCGCTTGACCTACCTTTCTGAAAATTTAACCATGGCTGTAAGTTGTGCGGACCATCATATCCACAAAGTTTGAAAAGGATCCATTAGGAAAATAAAATCTTATAACTGCTTAAACGATAATTGCTTGTGGTCAAAATTCACACCGTCCTCGCGTATTTGAATCATCAATATCGCCTCCCCCTGGATGAGTTGAGCCCCCAAACATCACAGGCTTCAAGAATGAGATCAATAACAAGAGCTTTTGAAATATGATACTGATTGATTCAGCCAAAACCGAGTTATTAGTGATCAAAAATCAGTTCTGCTGGTTCGCACATGCTCAGTACAGTACTGAGTTTTCAGCTTTGTGCTTCACTTATGTCACCAGCTGATCAGTTAAGCACCTAGTGACATCACAAAGGCTTTCTGCTTCAGACAGCTGAAGCTCTGAGTAGTCAGCAATAAGTGTGCTTCGGTGGGATGATCCTGAGCACAAGGGAAATGGTATTAGGAGGTATGTGTGGTATGAGGAGCAGGGATTGCTGAGGGGAGGGGTTTGGTTGGGGGGTACTGAGGGGAGAGGTCTGGTGGGCGGAGCAGGGGATGCTTTTAGGTGTGTGGAGCAAGGGCTACTGAGGGGTGGGGTGCAGGATCAGGGGGTGCTTGGAGGGGTGGGGATCACTGAAGGGAGGGGTACCTGTCAGCAGCCACATAACTGTAGACACTTAAAGTGTGATAACTGTGATTTGGTGGGACAACCCAGAGGACACACGAGGGAAAAGGTGGTATGAGGAGCAGGGATTGCTGACGGGAGGGGTTCGGTTAGGGGACCGAGGTTTGTGCTTCACAGAGCTGGTTGTGGGAGCAGGGGATGCTGTTAGGTGTGGGGATCAAGGGGTATTGAGGGGTGGGGTGCAGGATGAGGGGGTGCTTGGAGGGGTGGGGATCGCTGAAGGGAGGGGTTTGGTTGAGGAACAAGGGGGTACTGAGTGGAGGGGTTTGGTTGGGGGATACTGAGGGGACAGGTCTGCTGGGCAGAGCAGGGGATGCTGTTAGGTGTGGAGATAAAGTGTTTGTCATCATGTCAAACCCTCTGACCAATGACATACAATGAGAACAAAACTTAAGTCAACAACCATCAGAACAAAAAACTAAACAAACAACAAGGAAAAAAACATAAGAAATTAACAACAAAAAACTTACCAGTTTAAAAAAAACACTTAAATGCACAAGACATAAAACCCAAAAAACAGGGAAATTAAAACACAATTACACCTACAACACATATAGCAAAACGCATGTACATAACCATAATGTATCTACTAACTTGCAATCCATAGCTTCATTACTTAACAAGTAACCATGGTCACTTATCTGTTTTTTACATTTAAAATTATTAACATAATTAGACAACACAAGCACACAACAAAGTGCATTTACTGTGCTTGGCAGGGATTACACTATGTTGGGATGTGTTCCCTATTTGTTCAGTACACGGTATTCAGTTCTACAGGAGTTAATCAAGTACCTTCAGGTGATTGGGAAGTACCTTGGGAAGGAGTACATGCTCATTCTGTAAATTGTATGCAATTTCAGTACGTATCCAGTTTGTCTCACTACTGAGATGATGGTACCTTGGAAAGGGTGCCCTGCCAAGCACAGTAAATGCACTTTGTTGTGTGTTTGTATTGTCTAATTATGTTAATAATTTTAAATGTAAAAAACAGATAAGTGACCATGGTTACTTGTTAAGTAATGAAGCTATGGATTGCAAGTTAGTAGATACATTATGGTTATGTACATGCGTTTTGCTATATGTGTTGTAGGTGTAATTGTGTTTTAATTTCCCTGTTTTTTGGGTTTTATGTCTTGTGCATTTAAGTGTTTTTTTTAAACTGGTAAGTTTTTTGTTGTTAATTTCTAAGAACCCAAGTGCCAAATGCCCCAGGAAGGGAGGAGTAGGATTTGGAACCCCAGGGAGGATTGGGTCAGAGGCTCAGATGTCCAGGGCTAGCAAGAGCTCCATATGGGCAAGAAGTCAGGAGGACCCCTGGGAGGCTAGGGACCCTTGAGGTCCCCAGGGCCAGTTGTGAGCCCATATGTCAGCCCAGGTAGGGCCCAGGAACTGAGAGCGTACACGGGGTGATCTCAGAAGGCCCAGACGGCTAGAGTGCTGTGTGGATGCGCAGGAGTGGGGTCTTGAATAAGAGACATCCTAGTGGCCCGGGACTTGGAAAGTTGTGACCCGAGGCAGTTAGACCATCCCTCTGATAGGGTGACCATGGACTATACAAACTTGCTCAGGCAGAGGCCAAAGCATCACAGGTGGAGGCCCATGTGAGGGACTAGCCCCATTGGGAGCTAATTCCCTGAAGCAGCAAGAACAGCTGGTGATTAGTGTGGGAGTCTGGGAGACATTTCCCCCAAAGAGCAAAAGAACAGCAAGCATCACAGGACAAAAAGGACCCTCCCCCAGGTTGAAGTGAACATCAGCAGGAGAACCCCGAGAAAAATCTGTGAGTGGCACTAGATCTGCAAGGTCGTATGGGTGGGCTGGGCCATTATGCATGACACTTCTTATATTGACTTGTCCTGCATTTGTTCAGAATACATATCTAAAAGAACGCATTCTCCCCCTATGTCCCATCAGCATTCCTAAAGCCAGCTGGAGGCTCCCTCTGGCAAGTCCCATCACTATGACAGGTGTATATGGCAAGGACATGTAGAGATGTCATGTTAGAGCCGCAGTTTTAGGATCACGCTGAGAGAGAGCAGATCTAGAGGGAAGAAGGTGCAATTTTTTCCTAAATTGCTTTAAGTCAGACATGAAGAACCTTTGACTCGTGAGCCAAATCTAACCCATGGCTGTATTTACTTGGTCCCTTTCCAAATCCTGGATCTGGCCCATGGAGTAGTCCAAACCCTCAAGCACTGAAAGAGCGAGCCCAGTGAGGGGAAAGGAGCAGAGATGAGGCCAAGATCTCAAGGATGAGGGACAGATTGATGGCCAGGACCCTGTGTATTCTGTGTTTGCTCCCATGCTCCCAATAGGGAAAATGCAGAGTACAGGGCCCTGTCCACAGTATGGATTTATGATCTGGATCCTCCCCTTTCTTCTGCTGCCTGCAGCTGCACCTGCACTGAGTCCCAGGTAGTGTGTCCCTCCTAGGATTGCCTGAAAAAACTCCAAAATAAGGAACACTTTTTGAGCCTTAAGAAATTGACATAATATGTTGTTGGAATTTTATCTCCACCCAGGTATCATGTTTCAGGTCTCCAGGTGTTGGACACCTGGGATCTACCCGCCCTCGGCCGTTTTTGGTCTAGATATTGTCCCCCACCCCACAATAACACCATTGGAGAGAAACCCAGGATCTTTTCCTGCGTAGGATTCTTCAAGTGGGGAGGTAGGTTCCGGGACCTTTCCTGAGGGTGGAGACTGGAGCTTTTTCCATTCAGCTATACGGTAAATTGGCTTTTGCACGCTATTGGGTAAGATTGCTTTCGCTACAAGAGGGGTCGCTTCCCCGATTATGCCTACAGGAGGAACTAGTATATTCAGGCCCCCGAGGCTATCCATGGCTCGGTTATATGGGTCATCTTATCCAGAACCTGGGGTTTTCTTTTGCCTATTTTTCAGGAAGGTCCTTAGCAGGAATCAAAAGGGAAGTTCAGGCACGGTTAGAATATGTGGCTCGGCAGGAGGACATGGCGGCCATTGGGGTTTGGAAGGTTGCGCCTTGGTTCAAATTAGTTAAACTTAAATGGGGGCTAGAGGCCTATTTAGATATACTATCAAACCGCACCTTGAGAAGGAATTATACTCTCTTACGGTTCCATCTGATCAAGACTGCGGTGGTCGAAGGGAGATATATGCAAGTCCCCTATGTTAACCAACTGTGTTCCTGCTCCCAGGGAGGAGTGGAGACAATAGAGCATTTTTTGCTCTTTTGCCCCTATTATAAAGAACTCAGGGCTGTATGGCTTCCCCCCCCCCCCTTTTAATGATCTGGGGTATACAGAGCCTGGTCAAGGTTATAGGGGACTTCTTTCCCTATTGAAAAAGGAGGACTTAGTTGCCTTGGCAACCTTTGTAAGGTAGGCCTCCCAGAAAAGGATTGGAATATCTGAATTATGAGCCAACTATGATTTTCCCCATTAGGCTTGGAGCAAGGAGTAGGGAAAGAGAGTCGTTTAACCCAAGGATGTACATGAAGGGACAAATAAGATCTGCCTAACTATATTCTATTGCTAAAGAGAGATTATAGGTTAACCTGAGCATATCGATACAGGATGATCTGAAATTGGAAGATGGAAGTTTTTATAATAAGGGACCTGTATATGTGCCTTTCCTATTAGGGGGCAGGGTTGGATGGTATGGGCTGATAATGTCTATTGATGTTTAAATAACATACAATAGTGTATCTCTTCAAGCTATTTTGAATTTTATCGCAATACTCCTATGTTGTGTATTTTCTTTTGATATTGGCAAATGGCAAAAGCTATGCCTAAATAAATAAATAAATAAATAATAATTTTTTAAAAGGACCTGGGATCTACAAGCAAATCCTACTATACTACCGGTTCCCATTTTTCCTTCAATCCAGATTACTCTGGACTGGAGGTATCTTTATCTTCCATTCCTTAGTTGTTTCTAACCTTATTATCTTATATCTCAGGACTCACAGGTCCTCTTATATCAGGACTCACAGGTCCTCTTATATCAGGACTCACAGGTCCTCACTTACTTTTGGGCTCATAGGCCCTCCACCAAATACTCTGGGTGTGCAGGCCCCCTGGTCACAAACCCTTCTATAATCTGGATATGCAGGCACTACATTATTTTGAGCATACAGGCCCTCCTGTAACATACAGTCCCAATTATAGGGCTACGTCCTTGTCCTTTGGGGCCACCAAGTCCAGACCAACTTGGCCCCTTTAAATGTCTTCAGAATTAACATCGAAGGATATTTTCAGAAGTGACACTACCACGCTTAGACCCAATCCGGGGTAACGGACGCCACCTGGACATGGAACCCTCTGGTGGTGGCAGTGGCTGCTGTTACTACCCCAAGGGTAGTAGGCTGTAGGCTAGCAGCAGTGAGTGGAGGTGGAGCTCATCACTTGACACAGGCAATCAATTCGCTTCCTTCCTGGACTCCTGCTGTGTTGGAGAGGAACCTGTGCTGGCCCGAATGGGCAGGGCATGCTGTGGGAAGAGGCGAGAGCACAGCTGAGCCGAGACAGAGAGTGGCAACTGGTGAGTGCTCGGAGCGGGATGACCAGGCAGCAAATAAGGAACAAGGTAAGTTCCGTATCAACTTGATACGGAACAGTATCTTTTAGGGCTGATTACAGGACAGTTCCATATAATACGGAATGGGTGGCAAGTCAGGCATCCTCCAGCTATAACACCACCAGGCCCCAGGTAGTGTCTGCCTCCTCAGATGAGGCATCCTAGAGCCATAACAGCTCCAGGCCCCAGGTAGTGTCTGCCTCCTCGGGTGAGACATCCTCCAGCCATACCAGCACCAGGCCCCTGGTAGCACCTGTCCCACTGCCTTGAAGATGTTGCAGCCTCAGCAAATGAGAGCCGGTTTTGAGGATCACAGGACAGGACAGGAAGTGTGCAGCCCATCCTCTCCCTTCCCAATATAAGGAGAGAACTGCAAGCTATCAGTGACTTACCAATTCACTCACTCCTGATATAGCCTCCCTGTGCCTCCAACTGCTATCCTGTCCCTGCACTTCCCCTACCTGCCTCCATACCTTCTACCTGTCACCCGCTGCTCTGGTCTTTGGTCCACAATTACCTGTGCTACCTGACCGCCTGGCTTGACGTACAATATGCTTTGACCATGCCTTTGGTTGATCCATATTCTGATCCTCCTGTTACCCGACTATCTGGCTTCACCTACGTTCTACCTTGGCCATTCCTTTGCTTGACCCATTTGCTGACACCTGTGCTAACGAATTACCCAGCTTTACCTGTGCTCCATCTTGACTATGCCTCTCCTTCACCTTTCAACTCACCTGCCTGCTTGCCTGATTGTTCCCGGCATCGTACCTTCCCCCATTCTGAGAGCTCCCTTTAACCACCCTCTCCCCAAACTTCATCCAGCCCATGGAGCCTGCATGAATTTTCAGAGTGGTACACAGGAGGGAAATTTTTTCTCTCCCCTGCTTTAAATAGAAAGCTGAAGAAACAGCTGCTAGGATACAATCTGTGAACTGAATTATTCTTTCATTCTCTCATTGACAGTATTAAATACTAATATTACTACCACTACCACTACCTCTACTACCACTACCAATAAAATAATAAAATAATAATAACAATAATAACAACAATAATTTATTATTATTATTATTATTATTATTCAAATTAAAACTGAGAAAGCAAGTGGTGTTTTGACAAAGTGGCAATGCTGGCTGTTGTGATGTCTATTAACAGAGTCCTACTGGGAAATACAGCCCCAGGGCTCAAATCACTATATACAGAACCAATCATTAATTTAATAAAAAGGTCATTGTTCTCTGGACAGCCTGGATTACAAGAACACTCCTCGTTTGGTAGGCTGGCTGACGTGACTTGGTTCCTTCAAAGCTTCCCTTCTTTGCATACATGCTGGTAGTAATGTTGTGATGATATAACAACAATATATAAGTCAATATATTAAACTGACCAGAAACAAGTTAAATGGTCAGCATGATAAAGAATCATAGGGTCGAAGAAATGTCAGTAATATTTATCTTGTCCAATGCCCTGATCCAAGGTATGATGGCTACAACATCAGTGACATATTCTTGTCCTCCCTTTCTTGAAAACATCCAAGGAAGAAGATTCCACAATTTCCCTTTCCCATTGCCCAGCTGCTCTTACAGTTAGGAAGCATTTCCTAATGTTTAACTGAAATCAACTTTGCTGCATTCTAAGCTCATTCGATCTTCTGGAGCTTGAGAGTACAGTTCTTCTCTATCCTTCTTGTGGCATTAGATATTTGAAAACTGCTATCAGTAGTACTGATACTAATATTCAACAAGAACCCAGGTTGGGCACTTCTCCGGAGTGACCAAAAATAGTCACTGTTGCAGACACGATGCTAGGCGTGGTAGACCATTGGTTTGGCCCAGTATGACATTTCTTATGTTATTAATTATCATTTCCAACCTTTGTCTTTTTTTATCTATGTCAAATATATCTAATTCCTTTGACTTTTGTTCTTCTGGCTTCCATTCCAGCTTCTTTATTGTCTTGATTGCTCTCCTCTGAATACTCTCCAATTTGTAAAAATCCTGCTTGAAGTGTGGTGCCCCAAACTGAACACAATATATCAGCAATGCTATGTAAAATGGCCCCACTACCTCCCATGTCTTGGATAGTAACATTGCACACTGAATGCTGTGCCAGAAGTAGGGGTTGAAGGCAGGGGAAAGTAAGTCTACTCGTGTCCAACAGTAATACTACGACTGTATCACTTGAGGTTGTAGAAAATGAGAGGGTAAAAACACTAGGGGATGACACTATTAATTATGTAATGTATTTCTTCTTCTTCTTCTTCTTCTTCTTCTTCTTCTTCTTCTTCTTCTTCTTCTTCTTCTTCTTGTTTTGTTGTTGTTGCTGTTGTTGTTGATAATAATAATAATAATAATAATAATAATAATAATAATAAGAAGAAGAAGAAGAAGAAGAAGAAGAATCAAGAAGTATATGTTGGAATACAGGATATGGGACTATAGGAAAGGAAGAGGGACAGCCCTTTACCTCATAGACTTCTCTATTCCATAAGATGAGACTGTTGCTTTGAAAACACAGGGAAGTATGGCCAGTTGCACCAAGAACAGAAAGAAATTTGGGGCATGAAAAACATAACACTGATCATTTGTGGTGTGTTGGGATCTGACAATGCGGGCATCACAACAGCACTGTGCAAAGTGAAAATTACAGGGTCTTTACAAAAAGGAGCAACCATTTTCCTGGTGTTTATTTCCTAAAGTTAGATAACTGTCGTGCTGTATCGGGTATCACTGTGTGCAGGAATGTTGGGAGTTTAGAATTCTAAACCAGTTTAGAATCAGTACTGTTAACACAGGGAATTTTCACACAAGACACTCTCCACCCACTATCCCCCCACTATACATGTTGCAGGACTGCAGTGTTGCCCTGTAACATGCATAGTGGGTGGATGGTGGGAGGGTGGTGGGTGTACAGTATCTTGTGTGAAAATGCCCATAGTTACTCTAGTGACCAAAATGACGTATGGCGTACAGCATAGAACAGCTGCCCCAGAGAACAACATAAAATGGTTCCTTACAACATGGAACAGTCACTTCTTTTGGTAAAGTCCCTGTATTACTCTATTTTAAGATTGTGATCCCTTAAGAAATTAAAACTGAATGATACCAGAATACTCAGGGAAGTGATAACACCTTTAATTCACTGATGATGTGCTCGAAGTTATACCTGCATTTTGTGACTCAGCTACCCCTGAGTTCTGCGGTTGTGGAGGGAATATATAATAACAATACAACAGAAGCCTTTTTGTCAGGAGTCCTTGGGAGGTGTAAAAATATTGAAAACAAACAGCTGATCCAAATAAAGGAGATTAAAATTTAGACACAATAACAGCATAGAGAAGAACCATTCAGAGAGTTCTGTTCCACCCTGATTAGAGTGGGTGTGTGTGTGTGTGGATCGCCTGCCTGTTGCTCTTCAGGTTTGGAGTCTGGGGTTGGTTTTGGATTCGGGTCTCCGTCTGGATCGGCAGGTGGAAGCGGTGGCTAAAGCCAAATCCATTTTAGTGAAGCAGGTAAGAAGCAGTCTTTACTTGCAGTTTCTTTGGTTATTCTGAATCTCCTTATTTGGTGTTTTGGTTACCTCAGTGTTTTGGTATTTCAGTCACTTTCATATTCAGTATTTTGTTTTGGCAATTTACTATTCTGCATTTTGTGTCTTGGGAGGTACTATTTGTAAAATGTTTGGGTTTTCTTAAACTGTTGAAAGGGAATGTGATTCTAATTAGCCCATCTTTGCTCAATAATGCAGCAGAAATCCTTGATGATGGACAATATAATGAAGAACAAATAACCAAAGTCAACCAAGGCCCTTTTCACACGGGCCACGGCTGCATGGGGGTAAGACTGTGCTGTGGTCCATGTGCAGTAGGGGAGGGGTAGGGTTCAGACGGGGTGCATGGCCATCCCCACTCATGGAGGCACCTCCGTTTTTTCCAATGGCTCTGTGCATGGGAATGCATGGGGATATGTATCCACGGGAGCGCACACACCCACACCCATAGGATTCACACCAGCGGCATCCATGCTAGAACACCCTGGGTGTTCTAGCATCGGTGCCACTCGTGTGAAAAGGGCCAAAGTCAAAGAAATAACAAAATGACCAAGAAACTGAAGAAAACAAATGATGAAGTAGAATTTGTAATGCCTACAAAGGCAAATTTGGATAGCCATTCTTTGGGAACAAATATATGAATTGTCTTCATAAATTCAGATTCTCATATTCCAAGGAGTTCACACAGTTCCCAGTTTCAAGAGCCAGATACCAAAATCATCATATGGTTGACAGCTACAATACACACACACACACACACACACACACACTTGTTCACAGACACATGCACACACAAACCTCTTCTGCTTTGTGATGAGTTGGTGAAGCAGGTGCCCTGCAGTCCTGTCTGCTGAGAATCTGAGGAGTAGCTATGGTTCAGCTGCTTGATTGCAATGAAGTAAGATACAGGACCAATAAGGCAGTGTGGGGCCCAGGACCAGCCCTGGACAAGAGTCATATGTGGCAGAGCTGAAACAGGTACCTGATTTGGTACCTGTGGGTAACACTCATGTTTTCGGGTACCGTTTCCGATATCCAAATTGGTACGTGAACACTATTCAAGTGCTCATAAAACTGAAATGTCATTTCTGGTTTTTGAGTACCCCAAATTACCCCCAAAACAAAATATAACCCCAAACTTTCCCAGAGTCCGGGACTGGAAGTTGAAAATGTGGGACAAAAACACTATTCTGGTGTTATCAGGCACGCACTGAAAAATGGATCGGATAGCAAAAGTACAGGTATATCCATTTCTGCAGGTACTCATTTTAGCTCTAGTGTGTGGCTCCGGCCAACCTTGGCATATAAGTTTCAGCCCTTCTCCTGAGGAGAGGTCCTAGATACAGCAGAGAAACTAACATGTATGAATCTTGCAGAGCATCTGAATGTTATTCAGAGGCTTTTAAGACACCAAGAAATCTGTGGTGTTGTATCCCCAAACAGCTTTTCTCTCTGAGGTAATTGAATCTCATCTTTGGAACAGGGCAGGAGAGAGAAAAGCTTCAGTCCATGCTCTGGGACACGAGCAGCATGCTTGAGAGATTAATGTCAATGAGACTAGGATGAGGCGAAACTGATGTTAGAAATTTTCTTGGTGCACACGTGAGACTGGGGGAGTAGAGGGGGGAAGCACAATGTCCCCAAGGAAAGGCAGCTAGCAAATGAAGCCCACAGATCAAGAGGGGTTAATAGATTTTTGCTGCATTATTAAGTCCTAATTTCTCATTTATTAAACAGATGCTATGTTCAAAGTTGTCTTCCCTTCAGGGCTTTCCCTGCAATTTAGCTCTTGGTTCAGCCTCCTCCATTCTTGAGCATGCATGCCCTAGAAACGACCCTGCACCAATCTCTTTGTCAGAACTACTCTGGAACAGGGCCGGCATTTTATTGGGCTCTGGGGAGATCTGGCAGCCCTGCAACCAACAAGCATCCAAAATCCTCCTCTTGCCAAGGGATGTGTGGACAGCAATCAAGCTAGATACCAGCTGGCCTTGTTTTCTTAAGCCTAGATATGCCTACACAGGACAAAGCCTCCTCCTGTATCATTTGGGTCATAGTTTATGGTAAAGTTCTTTATTACAGAAAAAATAGTTTAGTGTTCCTTTAAATAGCTGTAATCCCTGCAGTAGGACTTAACTTTTTCTGTAATCAAAAGCTATTACAAGAAAACCAGAACAATAGGGTTTATAAACTTAGTACAAAAGTCCCAAAGCTGTGGACAAACTCAGAGAACCAGTCCAAAGTGTAGGGTGTGGTGGAGTGGGGTGAGGTGGGGTGGGGTGGGGGGTGGGGTGCAGGAGGGTCAAGGCAGAGCAGAGCAGAGCAGATACAAGGGCAGAAAATGCAGAGACAACAAAACAGAAACGATACAAGGGCAGAGTCTCAGGACAAGGCACCCATCAGGGAGGAAGAAGGCCAGGTCAGATGATCCACCCAGATTCCTCTGGCTTCAGGCCTGCCGAATATATATTGCAGCTAGCCAATCATGAAGCTGGGGGGCATGGCAAGGGTTGGGACAAGGAGAGTTAACAGGGCCAGGGCTGGATGAGCCATGGTACAGGGAAGCTGAGCATCACTTTAGACACCCCAGGCTGCTGGTTGAAGGCTGGGTCCTGATAGCGACAAATTTCGCAAAATTTGTAAGGGCTGCAAATCCAAGTATTCATTCATTAAGATGAACAAAGACATGAACTGAATTCACAAATTAAAAAAGCACTAGCTATTTCATCTCTTGTTCAGAATTAGTAAATACCCTTCTTTTAACTGCTCTAGTTTTGTGTCTCCTCGTGGTGTTATCACAGAATCCAAGGTCAAAAGAAACCCCCCGGATTAAAGCTGAAATGGATATTTGTCAAAATGAATATTTTTCTTTTAAAAATGCCCTATTTGTTTTGGTTATGATGTAACTTTGGGTATTTTCAGACATTACGAGATGACGGTGAACCACAGTGAATACCCACATGATGATCGTGGTCCCGTAACCTCTGTTGGGGTGTACGGAAGCTCCCCGCCAGATGTTCACCCCCGTGAATCACGGGGGTGGGGGATCACATTCAACACGCAAATGGAGGTCCTGGGCGGACCATCTCTATTTGCGTGTTGAATGTGATTGCCCCCGTGATCAAGGGGACCGTCTCGTCTGTCCCCTGATCATAGCTCAGAATCAGCGGTGAGATTCCGGGCCATGGTCAATGCCCCGGGGGGGGCAACCGAGGGAGTGGGGGGCAGGGCTGTGTGGCCGCACGTTGAGCCGCGCGGCCCCACCCCCTCCCCCGATTCCCCGCTGGGATCAGCTGGCACATCTGTTTGATGGCCGTTTTGATCCCAGCAGGGGATCAATGGGTGATTCCGTGACGGGGCCGGTATTGGCCCTGTCACGTTTGAAAATACCCAGAGAATGGACACTATTCATTCCTGGTTCAATGAATATCCATGTTGAATATTTCATGTTGACTAATTGGTCTAGTTTGGTATTTATTTATTTATTTATTTATTATTAAAATATTTCATACCTCACCGCTCCCACTTATGGTGGTCCAGGGCAGTTTACAAAGTGGATTAAAATACATAAAAATATATAAACAATACAAATGAAGTGATCAATATTAAAACAACCTATTCAAGAATAGATTCCACCACCCCCTTCCAACCCATACACCACTCACCCTGCTCCCTCAGCAAACAACTGCTGAAACAGCCAGGTTTTACAATGAGTGTTTTCAGACAAGACACTCTCCACCCACTACCCACCCACTATACATGTTACAGGGCAACCATAGGGCAACACTGCAGCCCCGCAACTTGTATAGTGGGTGGGGGGTGCATGGGTAGTGGGTGGAAACTGTCTTGTCTGAAAATGCCCAATGTTTCTGGAAGGAGAGATGATCTGGGGACAGGCAGAGGAAATGCCCTCCCCATTGTTGCCACCATTTCATTTTGGTCACTTCATATAGGTTGTTGCATACACACAATAACACTAATAGTGCCTGAACAGCATAACTGACTATGGGTAATTTCAGACGTTATGAAAACGCCTTTCACCACAGTGGATCCACTGTGGTGGTGGCGTTCCCGTGAACGTCTGTTTGACCCCCGCCAGATGTTCACCACTGTGAATCTCTGGCGGGGGTCAAACCTAACCATGGTTCTGGACTTCTGGCCGGCCGGAGGTTGAGAACTGTGGTTAGCTTGGCCATGATCCAGAAAGGGTCAAAAGTAACATCAGTTACCTTGCCTCGGTCTGGAATCATGCCCCAAAACACGGTACAGGATTGGACGCAGCGGTCTCATTGGCCGCTACGCCCGCCCGTCTCCCCATGGGCAGGCAGCTGAGGGAGTGCAAGGGGGTGGGGCTGTGTGGACGCACGTCAAGCCACACAGCCCGCCCCCTCCCCAATTCCTCACAGTGATGGAGCCAGCACGTCTGAAGGACGGAGAGAGATCCTAGTCTGGGGTTCAGCGTAGCAGGCCTCTGGGCCTGTCAGTCTGAAAATACCCTATGAAATACCAAAATGACGGAAACTATGGAACGAGATACTGAAATAAATTAAATAACTGAAACAAAATACTGAAATAAACAAACAGTCAGATGAGAAAATAAACAAATAATTGTTCTAGGTGCTGATATTTTTCAAATATTCAGAGGGTTCCCTGAAAATGCAAATAATATTCACAAATGGTGAATCCACTATTGATTTCAGCCCTGCACCAGACCCTGTTTTGAGCTGAAATTAATATTTTCAATTCAAATTCACCTGGATGAGATAGATGCAAAGTACTATTCATTTTTAAAATATTTATTTCAGTTATTTCATTTTGGCTACTTCAATTCAGTATTTCAGTCATTTTGTTATTTCATTATGGTATTTTGTTCACTTTGTTTCAGTACTAGATAGCACTAAATAGTAATAAATAGACTGAACCGAGTCAAAATGAGAATCTAAGTCTCAAAATGCAATGTCCAACACAAAGCCAATGAAATAACAAAATCCATGAAGTGTCCAAAACAAACTATCCAAATTCAAACATGCAAATTTTGTTTTGGTCCAAATATTTGTGGACAGTCACTAGGCTATCCAAATATGTGAATAAAATTCATGAATATGAAATCTGACATTCATTTCAGCTCCAATTCTCATTCTCTTATATATGGCAAATGTTAGTATTGCCCTCCCACCACCATATAAAACCCGAAGCTCTGATTCACGTAAAAAGAATACAGCCCTCAGGAAGATGAAATGATAGTGTGGCAAAGACAGAACAGGGGGAGAACAACGTGCATCCATGTCAGTGGCCCCTGTTGTGGTGGAGAGTTACTTTGGTAAGATATACCCAAATGTATCCAGACGACTCAAAAACAAAATACATGGGTTCCCATTTGTAAGGGATTATTAGGTGATTAAATGATGTTACAAGTGTATTATTAACAGGCTAGGAGAAGCATCTGTTAGACATGGTGCTACAGGGAGGTGCAGAGTGCCCCTCTTCCAGCCGGCCAGTGGCTCTCTAGGCAGTGCGTGCTTTAAGCCCTCTGTGTGAAACAGATAATCGGCAACTGAGACCATGGAGATGAAGCGGCCTGAACCTGGAAATGGGTCAGCGTTACTGGCAGAACCGAGGAAGCTGAACCAGTGCAGAAAGACTTTAACAGAGAGACTGGGAGCCATTGAAACAAGAGCTCAGGAAGAAGAGCTGTGAGTGAGCATCGGGATTGTGAGTAGCAGTATAGTCGCCAAAGGAAAATGTATTGCTGCCTAAGGGGAGCAGGGTGCAGGTTGGTCCACACCTGTTGCTCACTTAAGGGCAAGGTCTTGTAGACATCAGTGCCCGGAAGGGCTGTAGAGAGTGCAGAGACACCCGTTGGACCCCTTGGAGGAGGGAGTTTCTATTAGGGGCTAGAGGAGCCCTGAAGAAAAGGCAAAAGGATATTTATATTTTGGGCGGTGTTGAGAGCCCTAAAGAACAAAAAATTGGGACTAAGAGCCCTTTGAGGCTCAGCTTAGGACTAAGAGTCCTGTGAGGCTCAGGTTATAAAAAGGGGGAGCCCTGCGAGGCTCAGGAGTAACAGTGTGTGGTGAAAATAAGGAAAATGAAATAAGAAATTAAGAAATGTGGTCTCTGCCTATGAGTTCTGGGGAGTTTGAAAACCCCAAAATAGGTCCTGGAGGTAGTGGGGTATGAACCCCACTGCCACACATGTGCATAGCTTATTACAAGCAACCTTTTTAGCACATTACAGACATGCACTCCAATCCATGAAGCACTGTGTTAACGCAGACCCCATGGAAGTGAGTAAAGCTTATACCACTGGAGCATTACAGCCATGGCTAATATGTGCAAGAGATGGCAATGGGCATGCAAATAGAAGTCAGAAATATATGTCAATTGTGTGTGTGTGTGTGTGTGTGCGCATGTGCAAGTGCGTGTGTGCATACTGAGGGTGAACTGGATCAGTTGTTTTTAAGACTCTTTGCCTGTGTGACCTCATTTTGAAACTTAATGACCCCAGGCAGCAACAAAAACACATCAAGTCCATCAAATAACAATTGTGATCATGACTCCATTTCCGGAGGTAGTGACATCAGTAGAGGTCATGATCCACAGTTTGGGATCCTCTGGATTAGTTGACCTTGCTATTATTCTCTGTGTTTATATAAACCCATGGTTGTAAGCGGACCTGAAATGAAAAATCTCAAAGATCTTTTTGCCTTACTGTTTTCCCCTTTGGTTATTTGGTAGGGGTGGGACTACTGGATCATCCGGTATCTGATACTGCTGGTATTTTGGTGTACCGGTAGTATCGGATTATTCCGGTATATTGGGTCCGGTACTGGATCCCCCCGTGCCGGATTTTTTTACATTGCGGCCATTCAAATGAATGACCGCAATGTAAAAAAACCACACAAAAAACCCCAAACACTTTCCCTCCCCGAGTCCAGGCTGCGCAGGTGGAAGGGAAGACACCCTCCACCCACCCTGCCCAGCCTGGATTTTTTTAAAAATACAAATTTCCCCTAAGTTCCTAATGCGGGCTCCGGGCTGCCACCAGCGACCCAGAGCCAGCACCAGCAGCAGGTAAATAGTACCGGTACTGTACTGATCCCTGGGGTGGGGGTGGTTTGACACACACCCCACCCCAGGGATCACCCTACCTCCCCACCCAGGGATCGCCTACCTTGAGCTCCGGGCGGCGGCGGTCTGGCGGCTTCAGCGCTGGCTGTGGCTTCTGGCTTCAGCATGCTACTAGGCCTTCCAGGGAACTTCCAGAAGTTCCCCGGAAGGCCTAGTAGCATGCTGAAGCCGGCAGTCACAGCCAGCACTGAAACCACCACACCTCCGCCGCCCGGAGCTCAAGGTAGGAGAACCCTGGATGGGTAGGTAGGGTGATCCCTGGGGTGGGGTGTGTGTTAAACCAACCACCCTCCACCCCAAGGATCAGTACAGTACTGGTACTTTACTTACCTGCTGCTGGTGCGGGCTTTGGGTCGCCGACGGTGGCCCGGAGCCCGCACTGGGGACTTAGAGGAAACTTTTATTTTTTTAAAAATCCAGGCTGGGCAGGGTGGGTGGGGGGTGTCCCCCCTTCCACCCACACAGTCTGGGAGGGGGAGGGGGGAGGTTTTTGTTTTTTTCCATTGATTTCAATGGGGAAAGTTCTTCATTGAAATAAATGGAAAAGATCCGGTACCGGTAAATCAGTATTAATCCGGTAAGCCGGTTTTTTTAAATCTGGGAACCGGTAAAACCAGTACCCGGTATTTGCCCTGATGTCCCACCCCTAGTATTTGGGCCCCAGTCTGCTTTGAATCCATTTGGGAATATTGAGTTTTTGTAATCATTAGCTCCTGATTCCTGTATGGTTCTTTGGTTTGTGCCTTGTTCGTTTATATTGTCTCACCCTCGTTGATATAAAAATGTATCTTGTTTAAAACTCCTTTGAAGTATTTGCCCTTGTGATGTATGTTACTATTTGGCCTCCATTTGGAACGGTATATATTTATTCATCGGAAGCAGGGCATTTGTCGAGATTCATATGACAACAAAACTTACTGGCTTTCCCGCTGTTTTTGCCATTTTCTGTTATTTTTTGAAGTTGACTGGGGCTGCCACAGGCTAGTCCCAAACCTCATGTCTGCCCCGTGTGCAACCCCAGGGGCTGTGGAGACAAAAATTTGCCATCTAAGCACTGGGGAAGTGTTGGAAATTGCCATAAAAGTGCTGTAAAATGGTCGTAAAATTTCCAGAAAGTGGCAGAAAAATTCAAGGAAGTGATGAAGAGTCCCCCAAAGTGAGGAAAATGCCAAAAGGTCCCAGAAAGTTCCAAAGAGAGACCAAAAAAGGTCCCAGACAGTGACAAAAATGAACAGAAAATGGTGGGAGTACAGAATCACTGGAAACTAACAAAGTATCGACAGACACTCGCAAGCACTCCCGAAAAGTCAGTATTTCCTTTCAGAACGGGAACACTTGTCTTCGTCTCATCGCTAGTTGTAAGCAACCTATTGACCTGCTGGACTCTATAACAAGGTTCCCGCCAACATTTACCCATCTATTAAACCATCCATTAATAATTTATGAACCCATTCCAAATTATTTATAAGCAAACCTTATTCATTGTTCAAACAGTTGAATTTGAATTAATAGATCATCATCATTATCTAGGCCCTTGAGTTTTCTTCTATTAGATTCAAAGTCTCTGGAGAGATAGGAGAGACATGGCCATCAAGAAATGATTCGTCTGATATTGCAACGCAAGCAACCAAATTAAACACAGGGACTGCAAATGGGGAAAATATGCCCCTTCGCACACAGCACGTTTCCTAGCGCTTCTATCTGCATCATCTTCATCACGACCAGCATCACAATGAAATCCTTCATTCCTCTTGCATTGTTCTCCCCGACCCCCCTGCTCTCTGAACGCTCGGCTGATTGAACATTTAGCACTCCTGTCCAAAGCCGGCACTCGTTACAAGCCTCTGCATATTTAAAAATGTTGTGTTGTAAAAACAGGAGCAGGAACAAGGCAATGTGAATAATTCACAACCTTGCCCAGGCAAAATTAAAAATATATTTCATTGGAATATATTTGGAAATTTCCTGGGATATGTGTGCGTCTGTGTGTGTGTGTGTGTGGGAGTGTGTGTGTGTGTGTGTGTGTGTGTGTGTGTGTGTGTTTGTGTGTGTGTGTGTGGGGGGGGGGGGGGCAGTCTACAGACAGGTTGAAAAAGAAATAAAAACATTTACAAAACTCCATTTGCTTTGGTGATTTCTCACTGTCCTAATATGCTGTGTAATACATGTGCATGATGAGACAATTCCTCAACAGGGAGTTCTTTTGGTAGGGATCTATTACAGGGGGTTCCCAAAATGTTGTTTTTCTGACACCATTTTAAGACTTAAATATAACTTTGTGATTCCAGATAGTGAAGATATGAAAAGTTTGTCAAATGTCAACTAGGTTGCAACCCAATCCATAGATGACATGATCCCACTTGGAGTATAGATTCACCATTTGGAAACCTCTCATCAATTGGGCATGGATTGCCAAACCAGCTAATTAAGCAAATAACTGAAGCACATGATTAAGCCTAAAGCTGGAATGAAAATTTGGGGCAGATTCCGTCTTCAATGGATTTAGCCTGTTCAATCCAGTTCATCAAAATGCAGACTGGACTCCAATTGGATCCCCAATTTGCTGTATTGACTGTGTTGCCTGCCAAATAGCAGGGATGGGGGGGGGGCATTTTGCACATGTATAAGATACTAATCTTAATACTACACAGGCAGAAGAGGAGTGAACCACTTCAAAATAACAACAATGGGTATCCAAAGGAGCAGAAAACGATGGCTGTTATTATAGGCTTTGCCATTTTCAGTTTGGGAAGGGTAAATTCAATGGATGTGCTCATTTCAAAGAATAGTTGTTTCAGTTCTGTTGAGTACAAATACCAGCCTGTGACATCCAAGCTATTCAGGTGTATGTGCAATATGCATAACAGCTGGAGCTGGTAAAACAAAATCAAACCAACAATTAGACAAACTGTTTCCATGGAAAATGTTTCTATTTCCACATTTGTACAATGTTGGAAGGTTTCCAACCAGCTCTAGTAGCTATGCATGCACATGGTAGAGTTTGTGTACCTGGGGGAGGGACTGCAGTTGAGCAATCTGTCCTCTGCATGACATCCAAGCCGCAGTTAAGATTAGGATTAGAATAATTTATGAAGAAAGGAGCCAGATGGTCAGAGGATGTAACAATAGACCCAGGCAGGGGGGAAGAAGAAGGGTAGGAATTTGGTGCACTTTTACCTCACAATTTTGCATGGCCACACCCCCTCAAAACATTGGGTGTTTTGTTTTTAGACACACATTTCTCCTGCATGTTTGCTGTTACATTCTGACCTTTCTGTGTGTCTAAATCAGTCACCCAGATCTTAAACATCCGGCTCCTGAACTTCTGCGTAGAACTTCTCCCAGAACTTTTGTGTGTAAAAGGTTCTCCTGGTAAAATGCTTTGCTCCAGGCAGCTGTGGTCACTTGGTTTCCATGGCAGTGTCAGGGGCACCCCGAGCCGCACCACAGCGCCCCCGGACCTCGCCGAGACCCCCAGAGCACCCCCGGACCAGTCACAGCAGCCCAGCAGCTTGCCGGCTCTAAAAACCTCACCCCCGCCGACGCCCGCGGCCCGGGAAGAGCCGCGCCGCGGGCCTGCGTCACCGGCAGGATGCCGGCAAGTAGACACTCCCCCAATCTCCCTTCAGACGCTGGAGGGAAGGCCTGGGCCTGCAGCCACGCCCGCGCCAACGACCAACTGGGCGGGGCCGGCTGCGGCCCCGCAAGGAACCTCCCCACCAGCAGCGCCGCCGGCAGTAAGCCAGGTGCGGCGAAAAGCCACTCCCCCTGCAAGGGATTACGCAGTAGGGATTCCCCCGCCCCCGCAGCGCCGCTCAGAGCGGCTGCGGGCACGCACGGGGGCGGGGCTTAGGGGATAAAAACCAGCGCCGCCTGGGAAACGGCGCTGGTGATTGCAGAAACCGGCCCCTTACCTGAGTGCAAACGGTGGATGCCAGAGAGAGCATCTGTGAGCGTTTGTGAGCGTGAACCCCCCTGTCTATTGCCCGAGCGAGAGTGTGCCTTCCTCCGTGATCCCTGTCTAAGTTTGAGAGTCCACAGAGTGAGTACCGCGAGAAAGCCCTTCCTGACCCTTGTGTGGTGCCCTTGGCCGTGGTGGTGAGTGACCCGTGTCTGTCCTCCCTCTCCCCCTCCCGGGGCCCCGCACCCCCTGGGGGGAAGCCCTTCACCCCCTGTCCCTTCCGTGTTGTGCTGTGTGTTAGAGACGAGTGCGGGGCAGCCTTGGGATCTTGGTCAACAGCGCCTGATGATGATAAGGGCTCGTTCTCTTTAATTAGAGGTAGAGCCACACACTATCCTGACGGGCATTCTCACCCCGGTCGCTCCCGTGTTGACCTCGATACCCTCGGCCCAGTGAGCGTGTGCGTGCGTGGAACCGTTGCCCCTACCCCCGGTAACAAATCACCAGCCCCAATTTGGCCGTTATACGGCTTAAGGGAACATGGATATTGCCAAGGAAATCTCTCAGTTAACCCACGCTGTGCAATCCCTGGCCATGGACGTAAAGGATCTCCAGGCCCAACAGGGAGGCATAGCTGCGGCGGTGACCCAATTACAAGGGGCTGCCGCAGGGCCAGGAATGGGAGCGGTGGCGCCTCCGCCCCCACCACCCCCCGGGGCCGCTGCCATCCCATTACTACCCCGTGAGCCTAAGGGACCCAAGATAGAGAAATTTCAAGGGGATAGGCAAGCCTTCCAGGGATTCATGGCCTTATGCCGGCTGACCTTTAAGGTCCAGCCCACCACTTACGCCACAGACGAACGAAAGGTGGCGTTTATTATTGGAAACCTAGGTGGCCCTGCCCTAGAGTGGGCAACCACCCTTCTAAAGGGCGATAGCCCCGTGTTAGGTAATTTTTCAGAGTTTGTGAAGGAGTTGACCTTCCTGTTCGACCACCCCCATCGAACACAAGACGCCGAGGCCTTGATTATGTCGTTACGACAAGCCAAGGGGGGCGTATTAGAATACCTAACGCAGTTCCAGCAACTTGCGCTGGAACTGCAGTGGCCTAATGGGGTGTTGCGGGTAATGTTTAAGAGGGGCTTGGGGGAAGAAATCAAGGACCAGCTAGCCCTCGTAGAAACCCCACAGACGTGGGAAGCACTCGCCAGCCTCGCCCTACAGATCGAGGCCCGGCTGCTGGAACGAAAACGGGAGAAACGACAGGAGGTGCGCCCTGGGTGGGTTCGGCCCCTTGTTTCCCCTGGGGCCCCGAGGCTCCCGGAGCCAGAGCCCATGCAGCTCGGGGCGTCCCGTGGGCCCTTGTCTAAGGAGGAGCGGGAGCGGCGCCGGTCCTCTCGCTCCTGCTTCTATTGCGGGGAGACCTCTCACTTCATTGGAGAGTGCCCAGCCCTGCCCCCCTACCGTCGGGGGGCGGGAAATGGGCGCGATCGGGGCGGACTGGGGTCGCCTCGGTCGTAGAGGTACTCAAAACCCCAACCCTCTCTCGACACCTGAACCCCCATTTCCAGGTTCCAGTTACACTCACCCTTACCCCCCGGGTGTCCATTGTAGTGTGGGCCCTTGTAGACTCGGGGGCATCTGGCAACTTCATCCATGCCCCTTTGGTGGCCCGCTGGGCCATTTCGACCCAGGCTAAGGTTCCACCCGAGGCCGTGCATTCCATCGATGGGTCCCCCTTAGTCTCCGGGCCCATTACGCTGCGCACGCACCCCTTAGGGTGCGCAATTGGGAACCACTACGAACGGCTTTCGTTCGATGTGGTATGTACCCCGCTCTTCCAGTTGGTCTTGGGGGCACCGTGGCTGCGGATCCATGACCCCCACATCGTGTGGTCCATGAAAGGTATACATTTCCCGTCTTCCCACTGCACGACCGCTTGCATACTTCCGCTACCCCAAACTACTGTAGGAGCTGTCGCAACAACGGAGCTCCCACCGCGGGAAGACGTTGTACCCTCGGAATACCAGGACTACGCTGATGTCTTCAGCAAGGTGCAGGCCACAGAACTCCCTCCGCACCGGCCTTACGACTGCCCGATCGATCTCCTTCCGGGAGCAGAACCCCCTTTCGGACGCATTTACGCCCTAGCCGCTCCTGAACTTCGGGCGCTCCGCACCTACCTTGACGAGAACCTTCGCCAGGGGTTTATTCGGCATTCCAGTTCCCCCGCGGGGGCCCCTATTTTTTTTGTCGCCAAGAAAGACGGAGGCTTGCGGCCATGTATCGATTACCGCGGGTTAAACCAAATCACGACCAAAAATCGGTACCCTCTTCCACTGATACCGGAACTATTGAACCGCCTCCAAGGCGCCCGCGTCTTTACGAAACTGGACCTCCGCGGAGCGTATAATCTGGTCCGAATAAGGTCAGGCGATGAATGGAAGACCGCCTTTCGCACGCGATATGGATTATTCGAGTATCGGGTGATGCCGTTCGGTCTAGCCAATGCACCGGCTGCCTTCCAGCATTTTATTAACGATGTGTTCCACGATATTCTGGATATCTACGTCATCGCGTATCTAGACGACATTCTCATTTATTCCAGGAACCTAGAAGAACATGTGGGACACGTCCGGGAAGTGCTCCAGCGATTGCGATGTAATAAACTGTACTGCAAGCAGGAAAAATGCTCATTCCACTTAACAACAGTCAGCTTCTTGGGGTTCGTCATCAGCCCTTCAGGGGTAATGATGGAGGCCTCCAAGGTAGAAGCACTGCGAGATTGGCCTCCCCCTACGGCCGTTAAGCCGCTCCAACGCTTTCTAGGAAGCGCTAATTATTATCGGCAGTACATCCCCAACTACGCCGAAATCACCGCCGCTCTCACGCGGTTACTAAAAAAGAATCAGCCGTACCAGTGGGGGGTAGAACAGCAACGAAGTTTCGAATTTTTGAAGCAAGCATTTATGACCGCGCCCATTCTACAGCATCCAGATTTCGACAAGCCCTTCCACGTGGAGGCAGACGCCTCAGGAAGGGCAATTGGGGCTGTCCTCCTCCAACCCACACGGAACCCCGACACGCTCCTCCCCTGCGCATATTACTCACGCCAGCTAACTCCTGCCGAGAGGAACTACTCCATCCTCGACAGAGAACTCCTCGCCATCAAGGCGGCGTTTGCCACATGGCGCCATTACTTGGAAGGAGCACAACACCCCATCTTAGTTCATACTGACCACAAGAATTTGACATTCCTCCAAAGCGCCCACATCACCAATGCCCGGCATGCGCGCTGGGCACTGTTCTTCGCTCGTTTTAACTTTCGTATTCGATACCGACCCGGTAAATTACAAGTCCTGGCAGACGCCTTGTCCCGCTATGTGGAGGAGCAACCCAACGACCCGTCTCCCCCAGAACCCATCCTCGAACCTAAAACGTTTGGCGCCACGTACCTATCCGCGGAGGCCCTCCGGGAGGCCACCCAACAAGAGCTCACATCGACGGCCGAGACATCCTCTGACGGGTTTCAACGCCACCAAGGGCGTATCATAGTACCCCCATCATGCCGAGCCCAAGTCCTTTGGGCACACCACGAAGCCCCTACCGCAGGGCACCCGGGGATAGAACGCACCCAGCAAATGATCCTTCGTTCCTTCTGGTGGCCTACGTTACACCATGATGTACAACAGCATGTGGCGGGGTGCGCCACATGTGCACGAACGAAGGTCCCACGCTGCGCACCATCAGGACTCCTACAGGTCCTCCCGCTACCCTTGGGACCTTGGCAGCGGATTGGGCTTGACTTCGTGGTAGACCTCCCTCCTTCTCGCCAGCATACTACCGTCCTGGTAGTCGTCGATCACTTTTCGAAACTCGCCCACTTCATCGCTTGCAAAGGGCTACCCTCGGCCAAACGCACTGCGCTGTTATGCATTCGCCACGTATTCAAGCTCCACGGGTGGCCACGAGAAATATTCAGTGACCGGGGGACACAATTTACGGCACGGTTCTGGAAAGCCCTATTTCAATCCCTCCAGGTGACCCTAAAGCCCACCACTGCATACCACCCCCAAGCCAACGGCCAGGTGGAGCGCGTAAACCAAAACCTGGAGCAATACCTTCGATGCTACACCAACTATCTTCAGGACGATTGGTATACGTGGCTCCCCCTGGCCGAATTCGCGTATAACAACGCCCCCAACGCCTCCCTCGGTACGTCCCCCCTCTTTGTGACGTACGGATTTCATCCCCACTTGGGCACCCTTGATACCCCCAATATGGAGGTCCCAGCCGCAGGCGCCCTTGTCCAGCAAATCCACAAGGCCCAAGCCCTCGCCCGACGCACGCTCCTGGAAGCGCGTCGGCGGTACAAGATACAAAGCGACAAACATCGAAGAGAAGGACCCTCTCTCTGCCCAGGCGATCTGGTCTGGGTGGATCGACGGCACTACCCGTCGGCACGGCCGTCGGCGAAACTGGACGCCCGTTATATGGGCCCTTTTCCCATCACGCACCAAGTAAACGAAGTGACGTACAAGGTCCAACTCCCCCCACAGGTACGGGTGCACCCCACATTTCACGTCTCCATGCTCAAGAAGGCCAACCCAGACCAGCTCCGAACCGAAGGCACCCCACCTGGTCCTACGGAGTGGTCGGTCGCCGGTCCGGAATATGAAGTCCGAGCGATTCTTGACGCCAAGTTACGACGAGGCCGGCTTCATTATCTCGTGGACTGGGTGGGTTATGGTCCGGAGGATCGCTCCTGGGAGCCCGCCTCCAACGTGTCCGCCCCTCGGTTGCTGCGGGCCTTCCATCTCCGACACCCCTTGAAGCCTGGGCCCCCCCGTTTTGGGTTCCGGCGACCTCGAGGGGGGGGTACTGTCAGGGGCACCTCGAGCCGCACCACAGCACCCCCGGACATCGCCGAGACCCCCAGAGCACCCCCGGATCCGCCACAGCAGCCCAGCAGCTTGCCGGCTCGGATAACCTCACCCCCGCCGACGCCCGCGGGCCGGGAAGAGCCGCGCCGCGGGCCTGCGTCACCGGCAGGATGCCGGCAAGTAGACACTCCCCCAATCTCCCTTCAGACGCTGGAGGGAAGGCCTGGGCCTGCAGCCACGCCTGCACCACCGACCAACTGGGCGGGGCCGGCTGCGGCCCCGCAAGGAACCTCCCCACCAGCAGCGCCGCCGGCAGGAAGCCAGGTGCGGCGAAAAGCCACTCCCCCTGCAGGGGATTACACAGTAGGGATTCCCCCGCCCCCGCAGCGCCGCTCAGAGCGGCTGCGGGCACGCACGGGGGCGGGGCTTAGGGGATAAAAACCAGCGCCGCCTGGGAAACGGCGCTGGTGATTGCAGAGACCGGCCCCTTACCTGAGTGCAAACGGTGGATGCCAGAGAGAGCATCTGTGAACGTCTGTGAGTGTGAACCCCCCTGTCTATTGCCCGAGCGAGAGTGTGCCTTCCTCCGTGATCCCTGTCTAAGTTTGAGAGTCCACAGAGTGAGTACCGCGAGAAAGCCCTTCCTGACCCCTTGTGTGGTGCCCTTGGCCTTGGTGGTGAGTGACCCGTGTCTGTCCTCCCTCTCCCCCTCCCGGGGCCCCGCACCCCCTGGGGAGAAGCCCTTCACCCCCTGTCCCCTCCGTGTTGTACTGTGTGTTAGAGGCGAGTGTGGGGCAGCCTTGGGATCTTGGTCAACAGCGCCTGATGATGATAAGGGCTCGTTCTCTTTAATTAGAGGTAGAGCCACACACTATCCTGACGGGCATTCTCACCCCGGTTGCTCCCGTGTTGACCTCGATACCCTCGGCCCAGTGAGCGTGTGCGTGCGTGGAACCGTTGCCCCTACCCCCGGTAACAGGCAGCCTGTCACGTCTAAGCTGCAGCTGCTTTAGGCTGCCTCAGGGCTGTGTTTGTGTGAAGAATGCATCCAGGAACTGCCTCAGGGCTGTGTGTGTGTGAAAAAATGCATCTGGAACTTACTTGTGGGCTTGTAAACCCAAAAGATTGAAACATCTGGAACTTTAATGTGTGTGTAAAAATGCCCACTGTGACATCATAACAGTCTTTGAGGTCATGGCCACATGCAGTCAGACAGACTTACACCACAAAGGGGCAGATAAGGTGGCCACACCCTCACAGAATGCCATGGTATCACAATGCTCCAAAGACAGTGTGGCCACATCTGAGACACAGGAGAGCTCTGAGCCCGCTTCTGCCCCAGCCTGGGTAGGTAGCTCGCCCGGATGTGGTCCTTCAGGAGATCCCAGACCCACAGTCAGGCCAACAGGGTTGCTCAGCTGGGCCACCACAGGCCCACGCATCAGTTCCCACAACTATCCCCCGCTGGGGATAGGGAGCCACTGTAGCTGGCAGCTATAATTGCCTGTGATTGGCTGCCATGGATGCCCATCATGGGAGAGGGGCAGGGTGTTAGGGCTGCACTGGGGGTGAGGGTGCCTTCCTGCACATTTATTCTCTTCCCTGCTGGGGGTGGGGCGGGGAAGGGCTCTCTGGGTGATCCGGTCAGGTGCATGTCTGTTCAGTGCCCAGCCCAGACCCGGCAGGTGCCCTCCCCCCCGGACTGTTTAGCCGGCTTGCCGGCTGCACACTGTTGTGTCACCCTAAGAAAAAATTGCTCCCCTCTTTCTCTCAGTTGGTCCTGGAAAGGGATAGACAGAAAGTAAATCAGGTGACATGAAACAAGGGAGGGGAATGAAGGTCAATTGAGGATGGTATTAAGGGTCATTTTACCAGCCAGGCCATTCTTTTGTCATGTCCGAGAGAGAGAATCACTCAGGCATAAAATTAATCTCCCATGATATTTCCTACCAGGAAATGGGTTCCATTTCAAACCAGCTATGCATCTTCTTGGGGGGAGGGGGCTGGTTTTTAAATAGGATCATACCCTAAGGAGTGATCCCCTGGCTCTTTAGCACCAGTTCTTGTTCTTAGCACCAACATGAATCCCACGGTAGTGAAAGGCATTCAAGCGAGTGCTATGGGTGTGTCCAGGTGCTAAACAGCAGAAGGATAATTCTGCTTGTCTCAGATGGCAAGCACTGTGTAGGCAATTGCTGTGTATGCACTCAGGTATGAATTGCCCACCCAGAGAATCCATAAGAGAAGTCTGTGAAATAACACCAAAATCAATATCCATAGCGAGTAGCTTATTTGTCAAGTTTACCCGCTTTGAAGTTCATCCAACAAAGTGAACAATAACTGCTAGTTGACTCTTACTTTGTCACACATCTGTTTTGGATATTCATCTTGGTTATTTGGTTATTTCGGTACTACTAGCGCTACGGTGCATGCACCAATTGAAATGAAGTAACCAAACTACCAAATAACCAAACTATTTAAAAGCAGATATGCCAATAGATGTTTTGGTTATGAATATCAATCAAGGAGCTAATCAGAAAAGTTGGTAATATCCACAAATACAAAATCCATTATTCATTTCAGCACAGCTATGAGGCTCTCATTCAGAGTCTCATCAAGTAGCATGTAACTTGCCATAGAGTATCACTGAAGCCAATGCCACATGCACAGTAAGTCAGAGGACATTTTTATACAGGATGTGCCCATGTGGGTCCACCCATCCATTATGGACCCTGGTGCCCATCTGAAGGCAGTATGGGAGGAGGCATGATCAAATCTGGGTTTTTCCCGGTTGCTTCGTGCGGGGGCATGGGTGGGCAGTGTGTGGGTGCAGGTGCACACACACCCAGCACACACCCATCTTCCACCATGTGAACACTCCACCCCACACTCACCAGATGTGCACTGGCACTCCATCCATTATATATGGACCTGGCCGAGAGGCGGGTCTGTCTAAAAATGGCCAGAGTAAAGGCCTTTACAATCTACAGATATCAGGTCAGCAAAACATCCCCTGGGCCATCCTGTCCAGCTGTCAGCTAGAGCACACATGCACGCACATGGAAAGCCAGCCTCATTCACACTGCACACACACAATAATTCACACACACACACACACACAAATCTGCAAGAACATTATTCCAGAAGTGGACAAACTGTGGCTTTAGAGACACATGTGACTCTTTGGCTCCACTGTGGTAAAAGAATGAGTTTCTTGAGATTAGGAAACTTTGACCATCCCTGCATTATACTAAAGCACACTCTGTTGTCAGAGATACACCTGCATGCACAATGTACAAATACACACTCTGTCCTCAAACTAAGTGTGCACACACATATTGTACAAACACCCATGCTCCAACCACCAGCACATGCACACACCAACAGTGCCACAACCGGGGAGGAGTAAGAGAGTCAGCGTCCCCAGGTGCAAATCTGGTGGAGGCACAAATAGGAACTGGAGTAGCTGGGCTAGGGATATAGTGACCCAAACTAGACTGGAAGTTATAAACTTTGGACATCCAGGCTGGCTTGGTCTGGCTGAGGCTGGGTGTTGGGGAGTCTGGGGACCACTAGGATGGACCATTGTGGCAGCTCGACTTGGGCTGTGTTTCCACCTGCGGCAGCAGTGGCGGCAGCGGGAGGGGTGAGGGAAGACGCAGCAGCGTGGAGAAGCCAGCCGATGGGAAAAAAACCAATGTGAATGGGGATCTACTGCGGTTTCTCTTGCGCATGTCAGGGTATAAAATCCTGCCCTGACTGGGGAGAGAAGCCATGGCAGATCCCCGTTTGCACCGGCTCTTTTCCCGTCAGCCAGCTCCTCCGTGCAGCCGCGTCTTCCCACTGCCGCCACTGCCGCCACAGGTGGGAATGCAGCCTGATCAACACCACTTCCCTGGGACCAGTTTTATTATTACTGGTAAGACCCAACTCAGAAGTCTCACCCTAAAGGGGTCAGTGTGAGGACTCCTGGGATTGTCAGGAGCAACTTCCTGCTATTGCACCCCTCACATCAAGAGAGTCATTCACAGACTTGTCTGCATGTCACAGAAGAGCAAGAAGGACCTCCATGAGGAATTTGCTTGACAGACACAGGGCACTTTTAGACGAGCGGATCACTGTCACGCAAATTAAATACCTCACAATTGAAGTATTTAATTCACGGCCTGCAAACAATGCGCAACCACCTTCTATGTGCATGATACCGGACTTTGGTCTCATTTAATCCCACCTTGCAGGATTCTGAAATATCGCACAAGCGGGTTGTGCGACAGCGACCCGCTCATTTAAAAGCAGCCTCAGGCTCAAACTAGATCCAAACCAGCTAAGAGACAGACAAGCATAATGGGGCCCCTCCCATTACAGATCTCCATGCGAGGAAATAGCCCTGTCCACCTACCTCCCAGGGTGGCAGAGATGAGGATGTGGGTGCCGTACTTTTTGATGATGGTATCGATGAACTGCTGTGTGGTAGGCCTCCTGCCCAGCAGGCGTATGCTCCTCTGGAACTCAGGCATCAGGGGTACCGGATTGCGGAGCAGGTCCCTCCGTTCTATGGCAGTGTTCCTCACCTTCCAACGGGCAAACTCCCTATGCGACAACACAGGAACACAACACAGGTGAGGCTCTGAGTCAGAACAAAAGGAGAGGAGCCCTGAGGAGGGGAGAAGATAAAGGGAATGGGGGAAATATTGTACAGAAACCCCACACAGATACATAGGCGAGTTTCCAGGGCTGAAAGGAGAGCAGGGTGGAAGAAAAGAAGAAGCAAGACATTACTGCATGAAACCATCATACTAGAACTGAAACAGGTATACCCACTGAATTTGCGGTACTTGACTCGACCCACCACTGTCAGGTACTAAGTTCCCAATGGGTTACCCAAAGTCCTAATTTACTGACTTCCAGTACTGATTTTTTGTTACCATCCTGATTTTTGCTATTTTCCCATACCATACCGATGTACCTATTATTTATTTATTTATTTATTTAATTTCCTTAAATCTGTACACTGCACCCTCTCGCCAATGGTGACTCAGGGTGGCTTTACCGATCAGTAAACAGTAAATTGGTACATCGGTAATTGGGGGGGGAGGGATAATTTACTGGGTAACTGGGTACCCAGTTGGTACTTGGGTCACCTGTCGGTAATCCAATGTGTCCTTTGCAGGCAAGTACACTCCAATACCATGGTGAGGGGTTCCATCTAGCATGCAGTATACAATACACCATTAAGGGTGTGATAAATAAACCTCAGCTATAAATAAATAAACCTCAGCTATTCTCAGATGAACTCTCAGGATTATGGACACCTCACCCCCCCACATCCAACTGCATTGTATGCAAGTCTTTTGGTACTGCAAAACCAAGTTAGAAAATTAGGGGACAAGCTTTCTCAAAATAGCCTAACATTTCAGGCCCTGGCAGGGACAAGCTTTCTCAAAATGGCCTAACATTTCAGGCCCTGGCAGATTAGCAGAATGCAAACAGATAAAAGCAAAATCCAGGGAAAAGGTCAGTATTAATTTTTGAAATTTTGGAAACAATTGCTACAGATTTTAGCTAAATTCTGGGAGAAGAATTTAGACTTCGGTGACAATGTGGTTCCCATAAACCTAGTTTGGACACAATAGTGCAAGCCAATCATAGTGGTGGACAGGGGTGGGTGGGGGTTGGGGTGGGAGGGTAAGTGCATTCCACTGTGCCTGCTACATCAGTATACAAGTCTCTTATGACTTAGCTGTTTAGCTCAATCTGTAGGAAACTAGGTTTTCAGAGCCCTGGTCCAGTCCCCATTTGAAAATAGCAAATATTCACAGGGGTTCCCTTAAGCTGTACCAGGTCTCACAAGGGCCTCTGAGTTTGCTGATCTCCAATGGGCCCCGTCCTAGGAGGGACTCTGAGTGTACCAACCTACAATGGACCCTATGCTATGTGAGGCCTCACCAGGGTTTCTCAGGGCACCAGCCTACGATGACCCTGTGCTAGAAGGGACCACTAGGGTCTGGGAACAGACCAACCTGGAATGAATCCCATGCTAGATGGAACCCCACCACGGTATTGGAGTGCACTTGTCTTCAACGGACACCATGATAGGAGGGGCTTCTCCAGGGTCTCGACGTGTACTGGCATACAGGGCTTAACATTTTTTTCAGGTCACCTCTGCCAGCTGTCATAAGAGGAAGCCTGCTGAGAGTGTTGGAAGTACAAAGACAAGGAAAGGGTGCACTCAGATGTCAAAGGAACCTCCAGAGGCCTGCAAGTGAAACTCATGGTGCTGATGCAGGGGCCCATGGTGGTAGTTTCCAGGATGAATGAATGGCTCTACTGTCTGTAAATCCCAAAGTGATCCATGACAGAAGCACCTTAGTAGATACCTTGGGTACGTCTACCTCAGATCACCTCAAAGCTATCTTGTGGCAGTTCTGTTTCTTTTCTGACAACATGGAACTCGTCACTGGGCAGTAACCCATCAGTATGGCTGTGGAGAGTTCCCAGGATCTGAATGCATCTGAAGTTTTTTTCTGAAGTGATTTGGCGTGCCCCAGAGGTGGGGTGTCTACCTGGATTTTGGAAAAGCAAATTGGCTTTTGGAAAATGCTGCTTTTTCCACACATCTCTTATTGCCAGCCATCCCTTAATTAAACAAAATGCCCTTTATTTCAGAACCAGACAAACCTGTAGCACTTTACGGATGTCTCTTATTTAAATAACAAGGGTCACTTAGACCAGTCCGCCCCCCAACTCCATAGAACATAACAGATGTCCTTTATTTCAGAAATCAACAGCTCCAGAGAACATAACGGGTGTGCCTTATACCAGCATCCCACAGATTCATAGAGCATAGTTGATGTCTGTTTTGCAGACCCCTCCAAGCTCTATAGGCAGGGCTTAAATTGTGGTGGGGTTTTTTTGCCAGGGTTCAGCCCTTGCAATTAAATTTAAGAGAGTGTGGATTATGAGGCAGTTTTAGGCCCTGGCAATTCATTTTTTATAAATTAAGCACTGTCTATAACGTCCCGTGTTTTTGAAATTTTGATTTGACAGCCACCCTCTAGGATCAGGTACTTTAAAGGAATTTAAGCTGAATACTGAGCTGAAGCACTCAAAATAACTGTGTGTGTGTGTGGGGGGGGGGGGGGGGGTTGTTTGGGGTTGTTTTTTAAAAAATTTTTATCAAAGCATCCGTTAGAGCAGGGGTACAGAACCTTACGCCCAAAGACCAAATGCAGCCTGTGGCTAGTTTTTATTTGGCCCGGTTCCAGTTCCTGAACCTGGTCCCTGCAGCCACTTGCACCCCAAGCGCTGAAAATCTGAGCTCAGGGTAAAGGAGAAGAGATGAGGGCATGCACAAGGGATAGAGGACAGATCCATGATACACGGAGTGGACCAATCTCCTCCATATCACTTCCCCTCTCAGTTGGCCTTCCTCAGGGCTGTGTCCTCTGCCTACTTCTCTTCTCTCTCTACACTCTGTCCCTGGACAAACTCATTGAATTGCATGGCTTCCAAATCACCTCTATGCTGACAACACTCAACTCCCTCTCTCCATCCCCTTCTCTCTCCCTCTATCTAGTCTCATATCACAAACTGTCTCTCTAACATCTCTGCCTGGATGTCTCACCTCCTCGCCAACCATTTTGATCACGTGCAGTCTCCTCTCGCCACTGGCTCCCTCTACCTGAACACATTCAGCACAAGCTTTTTATCTTTACCTACAAGGCTATTCTTATCCCACCCCTTGTCTCCTGCTATGCTCCTGTCCGAAAGCTTCACTCCTCCTTTACCACCACCCTTGATTGATCATGGCTCTGCTGCTCCTCAAACCGTATTCACCCATTCTCCCTTGCTGCCCCCATGCCTGGAACTCCCTCTCTGAAAACAGTCACTCCTTTACTTCTCTCCTAACCTTTAAATTCCTACTGGCAACCTACCTCTTCCATCAGGCCTTCCCTAGCTCCTCATCAACTTAGTCCCCTTCCTGATTTTCTGATCATCACTTCCCCCTATGTAACTAAGCTAAGCACATGCACCTGCGGTCTCATGCCTTCATTAATGTATCCTCATCTCTCCCTGTTGCTCCATCCCATCCCTCATCTCTCCTCCCTCATCCCTCTTAAGATTGTAAGCCCCACATGGCAGGGACACTGTCTATTTTCAACAGTTGTAAAGAGCCAGGTACATTGCTTGTGCTATATAAATACTTGAAAATAAAGATATACACCCTCCTCTTCCTACGTGCACAATTTAAGCATCCTGTCCCCAACTTTCATTTGGCGCTTGGTGCTCCTACTAAAGGCGCATTCAGATGTGCGTTTAAATCGCACAGCAGCAGCGGCGGCATCGTGCGATTTAAAGCAACACGCACTTCCGGGTTGGTGTGAATGCATCGAGTTCGCACATTTCAGTATAATGCAAATTGTTGGAGTGCGGTTTTAAAAGCTGCTCCGAGCCTAAACAGGCCAGGATGGGTGTGTGCTGGATGTGCGCCCTCTACCCATGCACCACTCATCTCTGCTCCTGCACAGAGCATCCCTGATTTCGCCTTGATGCTCCGTGCATGGACATGAGTGAGTCACAGGAGTGTGTGCCCACCCATGCCACCTTCAGATGGGCACTTGGGTGGGTGGGGGTGGGGGGACCTGTGTAGGTGCGTCCCACTTAAAAATGGCCTGTGTTTCAATATTATTATTATTATTATTATTATTATTCTGCCCCTCCTGCCATAGGCAGCTTGGGGTGACTCACAATCATATAAAAATATAAAAATAGCACTTAAAACAACTTTAAACAGCTTTAAAAGGAGGTAACAAATATCCCCCCCCCCCCCCAACAACCTCACCCATCTCCCCCACCAAACGCCTGGTGGAACAGCCAGGGTGGGATTCAGACGTTCAGTTTTTTTCAAATTAAATCATAATTCAATGTAGCATGCACGTCTGAAGTCCCTAATGCGAATTATTGTGGTCAATATCGCACTAAAGAAATCCGAATGTCAAAGCTACTCAAACCGACCTTTTTGGTGTCCGGTTTCAATAAATCCGCACTTTATAGCAGTGTGAAAGCAACATCATAGTGGTTTTAACTGGTGCGAAATATTTTCTGTATGTGAATGCAACCGTGCTTCCAAATGCACTGTTTTATTCCTGCCCCTACTGGAAGCAGTGAGACCAGTTGTGGCCCCGCACTTGCCTCGCTGGGGGTAGGCTGCAGTCAGCTTCTCCCCACAAAAGTTCTTCTGCCTCCCCTCCATGCTTCCCGTCCCCTTCCATCATCTGCGTCTGCCTCCTAGTAGTGCTGCAGCAGTAACAGCAGCGACACCAGCACTCCGATTGGACTGTGAGATAAAGCAGAAGGTTGCTCCCTTGTAAACAACATTCTTTGAGTTGGCTCCGAACATTCTCACAACTGGGTTGTGCATGTTCACCCTATTCAAATACTAGACCACATGATGGTCTCAAGCTTCTCTAGTATAAAAAGCACTCTACCTTTCAGAATGAACGTTCCAGAAATACAAGAAAAAAAATCCATGCGGGCTGGAAGGTTGTGTGTTGTGAGAATGTTCAGAACCATCTCAAATAATGTTGTTTACAAGGCAGCAACCTTCTGGCTCCTCATAGGCCACTTCCTGTAATTGAACCTCACTGAGCAGCCAGGTAAGCGCACACTACAAGAAGGTCGGAATGTGTTATTTCACTATAGTTAAAACCGGTAGGACATGCATGTGAATCCAACAGGACTTGTTAACAGTGAACTATTGAGAACCGAATTTTTTTAAATCCAGATAATTGTTGCACGTGTGAATTCACCCCAGGTCTTACAACTTCTTTGAAACAAGTGGAAGACAGGGACCAGGGAGTTCTACAACCGTGGTACGGCCACCAAGAATCCTCTTGTGTGGCTCCCCAGAAAACTCAATGGACCTCAGGCAGGGCGCCCCCGGATGACCACAGGGGTCAATCCAGCAACCAGGGGATAACAACAATGGATTAGCACAGGGATCTCCATTACACTGATGGAGAAACCCTGACACAGAGATATTACGGGAGATGCTGATGCATCTCAGCAGCAGCGGCAGGAAGAAACGTAGGCACAGTCTTTTCCGTTCTTCTCTTGATCCACCTCCAATGCACCTTGATGCTTGTTTGATTATGTTAATTAAATTAATGCATTTATTTTGATTGGGTCCCCTCAGCACTCGCCAGGTGCCTTTAGAGCAACAGCATCAATTAAAACAGCAACAAGTCAGTTTGAATTTGCTCGCCTACTCCACAGCAACCCTCCACTGTGAGCAGTCATTAAGGTGTTCAAAGGCCTAACCAAAATAACAAATCCACTTCTGTCTGCTCTTGGAAGAAACAGAGTTGAGAAATATGGATATTTTGCTGGAAATACCTGGCTTCCCATCTTGGAAAGTTCTATCTCAGTTTCCCATAGGAAGAACAACCTAATGGTTGGATCTCAATTCCCAGGATACAACAGAGAGAGAATCGCATGCAGGGGTGGAAAAAACAAGAGGGATGGAAAATGCACATCCCTCCCAATTAGCTTTTGGAACCAAATATAGTCCCTTCTTTGCAGACCCTTTATGCTACCCCTTTATTTATGGGGTTGGGACTTTGGAGACCAAGGGGCGGGAGGGGAACAAAAGCATATCTTGTTTGTATAATGAACTGGATAACTCCTTAAGAGGATAGGTCCATCAATGTCTTTTAGCCAAGTTGGTCAGTGGATGAGCCCTGTGACTGTCAGGGGCTGGGAGTGAATTATAGGAAATGGAATTATTTAGGGCTGAAACAAATTAAATTAATTCTCGCGAGAATCTCACGAACCTGGCGAGATCTCATGAGAGTCTCAAGAATCTCACAAATATCCCCAAAATGGTCTGTGCACATGCAAAATGGCTGTACATGTGCAGAATGCCCCAGGTGGCCATTGGAAGCAGGGTATTTGCCAAGATTTGTGTGACATGGAAAGTTACCGGCTTTCCTTCTGCTTTCACCATTTTTTGTTATTATTGGGATGCTATGCGCTGGTCCCAGGCCCTTAGTGTGCTTTGCATGCACCCCCAGGGGCTGTGGAGATTAAAACCGTCTGGCTAAGCAACAGGGAAGTGCTGGAAATTGCTATAAAAGTGCTGTAAATCTGCCTAAAACTGTTGTAAAATTCCTCGAACGTGATGGGAAAAAATGGTGGCAGTGTGGAATCACCGGAAACTGATGAAGTATCTTATTCAAAGAATATGTATCTTATTCTTTGGCTGTTTTTAGATGAGCATGGCGGCGCCCACACTTGTTTTCAAAAGAGCCGGCAGTTCGTTCTACACATGACGCTGCTGCCGAATACGCGCATGCGCAGACGATGCGCATCCATTTCCGGCCACGTATGACCGGCCTCGATCACCAACCCGGTCAGTTCGCAGCCGGAAATGGATGCGCATCGCCCACGCATGCGCGTATTCGGCGGCAGCATCACGTGTAGAACGGACTGCCGGCTCTTTTGAAAAACAAGCGCGGGCGCCGCTGCGCTCGTCTAAAAACGGCCTTAGTAAAGTGACAGGTACATTGCTTACGATATATAAATGCTCATAATAATAATAATAATGAAGTACTGACAGACATTTGCAAGCACTCCCGAAAGGTCAGTATTTCTCTTCAGAACAGGAAAACTTGTTCTTGTCTCATCCCTAGTTGCGACTGATGTGGCTCTTCGGAACACTGCCACCACTATTATATTCCACACACACATTTCATGTACCTGGCAAAGCGTATACTGTATGGCTATCCTGTTCACACATGGTACAAGGCAGAAGTTCCGTTGTCTCTCAGTTCAGACTCAGAGTGAAGAAGAGAGGTATGATGGGGCTGTTCTGGTCTCACTGATTTCAATGGGCTTTGCTTCAGGTCAACAGAGAAGAGATGCAATCTCGAAGCAGGTGGCTCAAGCCACTCATGATACAGACCACTGAATTGTCAAAGACAAGTCCACACTGATGTCTTTAAGGCACACCAGTTTCTATAGTCTATGGTGCACAAGGGAATAAAGTATCCAGTATCACATCTGACCATTTTTGACTTCCCCAGTGCAGTAGACCAGATCTTCATTCACAGCTGGGTAGAGTGGAGGCAGTCATGCAGTGTAAGACCAAGCAGGACTTGAGTCCATCCTATGAGGGATGCAGCTGAGTGTCTTAACCACTCAGCCACCACACGTTTCTCACTGAACTGCACGCTAGCTAACACTTCTGAGACCTTTCCAGAGTTTAACCTAGGTATAACTCACTGGAATAATGGAGCTTTGAGGTTCATAGCTATAGAATGCTGCTGTGAGGCCCACATGAAAAGTCCCAGCCTCTAGGTGAACCCACATAGGCAGCAAGGTAACTGTTCCCTAGCTGCCCTTCTGAACCCAGAGCATCTACAGAGTCAATCCAACCCTGAGACTATCAACCAGACACGGACATTTCTCTTCTAATCCTCTGAGTGAAGCAAAACCTAAGGTCTAAAATGAACAAAGACCTGCCCCAATCCCATGTAAAAACTGAGACGCTCAAAGGCTTATGAACACAGATGTTGATCTTCCCAATGAAGATCAACAAAAGAAAGGGGGAGGGGATCCTCTCAGATTAATTGGTCAGTGAAACCCTGTACTAAATTAGACCTGTGAGTGTAGTACATAGAGCATGGGGTGTTCCAATATGATGGTCCAGGACACACAGAGGTCTACTATGAGTTTGCTATGTTGACTGAGCTACCAGAACCAAGTCTCCTGACTTAGAAGATAGAGGCTCATTCATATAGAGTTAAAGGTCTCCAATTCAGTTCCCATAGCTGACAATCCTGCTAGAGATACTGAAATACATGAGTTCCAGAGAATATCTCCCCTTAATCAGTGCTGGCTAGGAGGTACAGATCTGGATACTAATGAATAATCCAAGGGTAAAATCTCATAATTCTCATAACCAGCAAAAAGAGAAAGAAAGAAAATAAATTGGGGGGGGAGGGGGGATCTGTGTTCCCTCCCCAAGATGGCATTGTTAATTCCTGAAAAAGCTGAGTGCACATCTTCTCTCAATTTACAGCCTCTCACATTTATTCCACCAGTAGAGATCTGAATGGCTTAGCCAGATGAGGAGTCCAGTAGATCTTCAGAGTCAGTTCAAGCTCAGGGAGATGAACTGGAGATGGCTTTAGACCTCTGGTAGGTGACCTTGAGAGGGATGATTTCAGAGAGAATCAATACTTTCCCAAGTACTTCTCAACCCATAAGACCTCATTCTCCTTTACACTATGGTCTTGTGGCACTGCTCCAGACATATAAAGAGGTATAAGTTTGGACCTTCCAGGATTTGAGGTTTGGGGTTAACACTGAATAACCTCCATAACTGAGACTTCTGAAGGTGTGGCTGGACTATATACATCTGCCTGATCCAGACTAAAGGAAGCCCAGGGGAAGGCTGAAGCTCCATGTCCGCTCTGGTTGGGTGGAACAAGAAGGTTTAGTCTGGGCCCAGAAACCACATTTAGGACACAGGAATATGCTTGTATTTATTTTTGATGACTTGTCATATATAAAGTGCACCATGTGGAACTGCTGCCTTTGATGACTGTTCAGAAGCTACAGCTGGTGCGGAATATGGTGCCTTCTCTCGGGAGTGGGTCACTAGGAGCACATTACAAGACTTCTCCAGAACCTGCATTGGCTCCCCACTGGGCTCAATTCAAGGTGCTGGTTTTAACCTATAAAATCCTAAATGGCCTAGGTCCTGCACATATGAAAAACGTCCTCCTCCTTTATGTCCCATTGCTGCCTTTACAGTCAGCTGAGAGCACCGTCCGGTATGTAACATTGGCCTCTCAAATTCACAAACCAAAGAGTGCTAGGAATGGGCGAACGCGGTTCAGAAGTTTGGAGTTCGTCCCGAACTCGACCTGTTCGGATGACCGAACGTGAGCATGAACATATCGAACAGAACCGAACGGCGAAATGGCCGAACAGTTCGGATGAGTGCGGGTGGCAAAAAAAGGTTCACTGTAAGGTGACAGGGCGGGGTAGTACTAGTCACTGAGGAGCAGACTTCCAGGCACCAGGGGTGGAGAGGCTTGCAAGAAATGAAACTATCTGCCTCCCCCCTTCCCAACACCTTACTGTTCCTGAACAGCATGCATTGAGTAGGATTATTAGATTGCTTTAAGTTTCATTTCAGATTTGTACTGAAATGAAACTGAAACCTTAAACTGAAACCTTGTGTTTGTGATTCCACCCCACCATCCCATATAGAGAGAGATAGAGAAATATAGATATAGAGCGCTAGATAGATAGGTTAGGGATAGTAGTTGTAGGAGCTAGCTTAGTGATAGAGATAGCGTTAGTGATTTAGTTTTAGTGTTTGTAGGAGTAGGCCTGTGTACTTATTAGATAATCCAATTAGTTCATAGCATTTAGAATAGTTAATAGCAGTTAGATTTAGTGTAGATAAATATATATATTTATTAGATAAAAATAAATAAATAAAAAAACCCATATAAAAACAAAAAAAACAAATAAAAAACAAAAGAAAACCATATAAAGCCCAATAAAAAAACAATAAACCATATAAAAAATGAAAAAAAACACCCATAACATTACCCAAATGGCTGAATCGAACGGCCGAACCGAACAGCCGAACCCGACGAACTAACCGAATGGCCGAACCGAATGGACAAACCGAACGCAGCCGAACCGAACGGCCGAACCCGAACCGTGATCTGTTCGCCCATCCCTAAAGAGTGCACAGAAACTGAGGAATTCTTGGTGGCTGTCCCACAACTATGGAATTCCCTTTCCCTGGAGGTTAGTCTGAGCTGATACTTGCTCATCTTCCAGAGAAGGGCATTTTTATACCGACAGTCCACACTAACTGAGTCTAGTGTAGACTAGTGTGTCCATCTGAATGCTGTCAATGGCATTTATTAGTGTGGACTAAGAGATAAGTATGGTTCTTATAAAACTCCAACCACTTGGTTTTATAAGAACCGTAGTTAAAGTAGTCTGCACTAATGCCTTGTTTGGTAGGTTACAATTATTTTCTGAGTCATTTACTACATTGTCTGTCTAAAAGGCATCACGATGTTAGTGTGGACTAACAAACACCATACTTATTTCAAACTAGTGTGCATTACTTTGGCCATCTGAAAATGCCCGAAGATGGAAGATATTTTTATTTGGATAGGCATTTGGTAAGCAGGAACAGAGATCGGGAGGTTTGGATAAGGGTTTTTAACTTGATTTATTTTTGTCTATTTAAGATTTTGTGTGTTGTAGCATGCCCTTGGGACGGGGCAGGATAATAAATTTAATTAATTAAATAAATAAATAAATATTGTGCCTTATTGGACTAATTAAATTAATCTCTGAGGCAAGTAAATCACAAAGAAGCTGTATCTTGCAGCATGGTACCTTTCCAGAAAAGTTGGGATGAGTGCAGCAGTTCATGGGGGTATGAGGTTAGGTATGAAAAAATTTCTTGGTGTGAATGTTGAATTTGACAATTTTGTTATATATGTACCCATTTGAACAGAGCCAATATGAAGTGGCATTTGCTTCCCACTTCCTTTGTGATTCTGAATATTTGTTGCAATATTTTCCTGTTCGACACATTGTGTTCAGTATTATGGTCACATCAGTATGTTGATACTAATCTACCAAAGTAACCAAAATATCGAATATGAAGTACCAATGTAACCAAAATATTGAAATGAAGCAACCAAATAAACAAAGCTGTGAATTTCATAATAATGATGACAAAGAAGAGTTTGTCTATATAAACCAATATAATATTAGCAATACATTTAGCTCATATTTGGTCTACATTTTATTTATTTATTTTTATTTATAAATATGCAAAGTTACACAATAGCTACGAAGGATAAGCAGAACCATATTTAGCAATGAGAAAAGCAGTGAGGAAGGCCACAAAGAACAAGGTTCAAATCAACAGAAATGATGGAAACCAGACCAAGATGACATAGTGAAAATTATAAGGAGGAAAACAATCTAAAACTTAGCCGGGGACTTCCCAGAAATTGGAGAGGGAAACAAGATCATTAATATCAAAATGGCATTTGAGTTGGAGGCTTAGCCAATAAGAGGGAGCTGTATCTTGAGCCCAGGGTTATAAAAGTTATGACCAGGCAGAGGGTGGCAGAGAACAACACTCACAGGTTGTGTAATTGAATTGTTCACCATATAGCTGAAATTGGAATCCTCAAAAAAATGTTTATATACCCATCAAAACTGTAGTACTTGTCCCGACTTGGATGGATTGGGAATTAAACTGTATCCAATTATTGTGCAACAAGTAACCCGAATTACCAAAATTAATTTCTGGTTTTCCATGATTGATTTTCATGTAAACAGTTACTACTCATTATGGATGAGTATTGGGGATTCTGAGGGTATTGGAAAAGGCTGTGATTCATCACTGTACTTCTTATGTAAACTGTTTTGCATCTAGCCTGAAAGAAATGTATCAACAATTACCCCTTCATGGCTCTGCGTGCAAGAGTGGGGTGGATGTGAAGAGTTCTTTGTGCCTCCCCTCCTGCCTGTAAGAAGGAGAAGGTCACTGGGTTGGGCCATTGCAAGGAGGAAGGAGGCAAGTGGTGGTTGCTATGGCAACACCTCCCCTGGTGCAAAAAACAGTTGGCCCTGGCCAGGGTTGCTATGCGCTCAGTCTGGAAGGGTACGAAATACAGTCTCGCGATGCAAAACTAAGAGAAGTTGATATAAATGTCGGCCCTGTGGTTCCACTGGTTGGGCATTTTGCAGGGACAGAGGTACCCACCCATTCTTGCACACTGTGAGCAGATGTAGGTCACCTATTGGAGCTGGAAAGGAATTTTTACAGAACAACCACAGAGTGGTTACCCATGATTGCCCTCCCTTACCCATGATTTTTAAAATTATTTTGTATTTTATTCAGCATTTATATACCTTCCCTCCTGCCCAATGGCAGCTCATGAGATGAAGGGGGAGGCGTAGTCTGATAAGTAGATGGCAGCCGGTACTTGAGGGCACATCAAGATTGGCTTATTGGGTGAAAACAGACATGATGCTAACTCCACTTTAACACCACTTTAACATTTCTTATGCATGTTGCAGGGTTGTTTTGGCACCCTTTGCAGCCCTGCAACATGCATAAGAAATGTTGAAGTGGAGTTAAAGTGGAGTTAGTGTCATGTCTGAGTTAGATGTTTTAATGTTTAAAATTTTGCCTGGACCCAAATTACATTATGGGCAATTTCCCCCAGCCCGTTTTTTCCTTAAATAAAGAGTGTGACCAGTTGTTAACCCATAGAAGCTTTGTGTCCTTGTCTCATTCAGGGAGTGCCAACAAAGACATATGTGATTAGATTTGGAAAGCATGTGCATGTCTGAGTCAGCACTCATAACGGCTAATCTGTCAGCAAGGGAAACAATTGTACCCCAAACTATTGTATATTGCTATTAGAGAGGGAGGCTTCTACTGCAACTGATCTCAAAATTTGCTTATGGGACCCCACTTTGATGCCTTTTTTACACAGTCCCCTCAGAGGGGTGTGTGTGTCCCATGGGTGCACCTGTGCGTGTGCGGTGAGTGGGCAGGGTGTGCATACAGGCGTACATACATGCATCCCCCCGCACCCCCACTCATCCCCACGAATGGAGCAACCACCATTTTCTGTGGTTGCTCCGTGTGTGGGGAGGAGGGGGTGCATGGGGATGCGTATTAGGCGGGAGCATGCACATACCTCAACTCACCGCGCACACGCGCCATATTTTTCACACAGGCTTCTCCCACTCATGAACACACAGATTTCTGTGTATTCATGATCATGAGTGGGAGAGCCTCGTGTAAAAAGGGCCTGAGACTTAATTTCGTGACCCCAGACAGCAAAGACATTCACAATATGTTAGTCAGGATGGTGACTCAAACTGTAGATGATGTAATCCCACTTGGCGTCATGATCCACAGCTTGGGGGAGCCTCTGCTTTATTGTTGTTCACTAATAATGGTCTTCAAAGGGACAACTTCAATTGCTTATAAAATTGGGTCACTTTATCAAATTGTTCTGTAGTTTGGCAGAAATGGCGGGGAAGTTGTGTGATACATTTCTGCCAAATGTCTTGTAAACAGGATGGAATATAAAAATGTTACAGCTGGAAATGAATTTTCAAGTTAATGTCTTATAACATCAGGACACCTTATCCAATCTTTCTGAAATTTGGCAGGATTATTAAACTTGTGGAGGGACATAGTATTCCTATGTTTCGTGTAAATTGGATGAAAGATTTTAAAAAGTTGTAACCAGGAATGTGAATGGAGGATTTCATAAAATCACAATATTCAATTGCTTCTATAATCAGTCCCCTTTATCAAAGCTTTTTGAACGTTTGTGTACATAGGGTATTTTCAGACGTTACAAGATCACAGTCAACCACAGTGAATCTGCACATGGTGAAAGTGATCCCGTAACGTCTGATGGGGGGAACGGATGTTCCCCGCCCAGATGTTGATCACGGTCAATCACGGCGGGGAATCGCATTCAGCATGCGATCGGCCCCGGCCTCGTGGGTTCAGCCGATCTCGTGGTGACTGTGATTCCCCACTGTGATGAACCGAGCCATCACGTCTGGATGGCAGCCACGGTCCGGAATCCCGCCGTGGTCAATTCCGGCGGACACTGCGGCCGCATTGGCCGTGGCGCCCTCCCGTCTCCCCAGAGGGCGAGCGGCGGGGAGCGGGGGGGGGGAGGCTGCATATTGTGCCGTGCGGCCCCACCCCCTCCCCAATTCCACGCCAGGAGCCGCCACCACACGTCTGTTCGCCCGTGACGCGGCGGCCCCGGCGGGGAATCATAGGTTTGTTTCCGTGACGGGGCCAATTGTCCCCATCACGTCTGAAAATACCCATTGTGCCCTCCATTGGAGGTACAATCTCCCCAGGTTCCATCAGAATTGAATATGAAACAAAAAGTTTATAGTCTGAAATGCATATTTCTGTTTTTTCCCCATTATTTCAAAAACAAAAATTCGTTTTCATTTTTGTTATTATTATTTGTCATTTTTGTTATTACAATAAGAGGAACAAATCTATATTTTAGTTTTCTTTATCATAGTAACAAAAATGCAATGCACACCCCTACTCAACTCTGCTCCCTTCCTTTGAGCTCACTCTTTCAATCCTTGAGGGTAGGGACTGGATTCACAGGCCAGATCCAGGAATCAGAAAGGGGCTAAATAAACAAGAGCCATAGACTGGATATGTCCCATGGGCTGCAATCCTCCCCCCCCCCACGCCCCCCCAATTGGTGTGGATGCTTAAGAACACAAGTGTCATACTGGGTCAGACCAATGGTCCATCCAGCCCAGCCACTATGGATGAAGACAGACATGCATGTAACTCCGCTTTAACATCACTTTAACATTTCTTATGCATGTTGCAGAGCTGTATTGGCTCCCTGTGCAGCACTACAATCCATAATAAATGTTAAAGTCGTGTTAAGGTGGAGTTAAGGTGCTTATCTGTTTTCATGCTAGAACTGTGTCCACCTTCAGTCCTAGCTTCCATCCCTTCAGGGAAGTACACAAGAGGCCGCAATGGAGTGACCCATTCCCTGCTTTTGACTCCCAGCAAGTAGAGGTTACATCCCCCGACCAACTTGACTAATAGCCATTTATGGACTTATATTCTTTAAAAATGCATCTAGTCCTTTTTAAACCCGGTTATGCTATTAGCCTTTGAAAACAACCAGTTCCACAACTTCATTATGCATTGAGTGAAAAAAAGGTATTTCCTTTTGTTAGTTTTGAATCTGCTGCCATTTAGTTTCATAAAGTGTCTTCTAGTTCAAAGATTGTAGAAGGAGAAAAAAGAAATCTTCTTTACCATGTAAGGGGGAAGACTGCATCTCGATGTACAGCAGACACTGGAAGGAGAAACTATGCTCTAATGCCTATCTGGGAGAAGAGAGATTAAATTGTTTGCACTCTAATGTCTGGCAAGGGAGATGGCCCATACTAACGTCTAGTGTGGTTACTAGGCAGAGTGCCTGCTAAGTGGAGACGTCTGACAGTCTGTGAACAAAATGGAGAGGCGATTGTGCACTTTAATGACTGGGGGGTATAAGGAGAGTCTAGACTATGAAGAGTGGAAAGGAGGGGGCAGTCTGCACTCGACCGTCTGACAATATTTGGGCCTGGCTGCCTGGAGGAAGGTAGAGTTTCATTTATGGGGGCCTATCTCCCTGTCATAGCAACAGGATGTCTATCTATCTATGAAAGCATTACCCCACTAACAAGACAGCATGTGTCAGAGCGATGGAGGGAGTCTCCAAGGATGTCTGGATGCTTGTTAGCACTATGTTTCCCTTAGGGAAAACACAGGGTGGAAACACTGAGGAGGAAGAGTTCAAAGCAAGGAGCAGGGACGCTGCTCCATCTCAGAGAACAGGAGAATTCAAGGGCATGTCGCTATCTGGAGTGAGGAGGAGTCTGAGAATGAGAGGCCGTCAGAGCATATTAAATTATCCGTCTCCTAACTGCTGAGGTGACCAAAGTGCATGAGGGAAGAAGCAAGTTCAGCACTGCCATTGTTTGATACCCAAGAGAAATTAAACACAGCAATGAGATAAAATATGTTTAAAAAATACAGCATTATGCTTCTGACAGCAGCCTGGAATTCCATGCTGGCCTGGCTGGCATTCTGCTCGTGCTGGGTATGACTGCCCATGGGTCCTGCCATGCAATCAGGGGGATCCCACAGACCATGTCTGCTCTAGGAACAGGCCACTTTTAGATGAGCGGTGCGCGATTGCGCATTGCGATTGCGCATCATTTGAAACGTCCGCATGTTGTAATTACACGAGACGGAAGTGGGGTATTATGCACATATTATGGCAGTTGCACATTTTTTAAGTCTGCAAATTAAATACCTCGATTGTGAGCTATTTAATTCACGGACTTAAAAAATGCGCAACCACCATAATATGCGCATAATACCCCGCTTCCGTCTCGTGTAATTACAACATGCGGACGTTTCAAATTATGCGCAATTGTGATGCGCAATTACGCACCGCTCGTCTAAAAGCGGCCTAAGCCCAGCCAGATGAACTTTCTCAGTGGCCAGGTTGCTCTGACCACCTCTTTCCTTTTTTAAAGCACAACTCGACAGCCACCATCTGGTCTTTGCTACCCACAGTCCGAGGATTACTTCCCACACATACACATCAATGGGTGTTTTTACACACACATTTCTCCTGCATGATTGCTGTTACATCCTGAACTTTCTGTGTATCTAAATCACTCACCCAGATCTTAAACATCTGGGTTTTTGAACTTCTGCATATAACCTCTCCCAGAACGTTTGTGTGTAAAACGTTCTCCTGGTAAACGGCTTTGCTCCAGGCAGCTGTGGTCACTTGGTTTCCATGGCAGCCTCTCATGTCTACAGCTGCGGCTACTTTAAGCTGCCTCAAGGCAGTGTTTGTGTGAAGAATGCATCCAGGAACTGTCTCTGGGCAGCGTGTGTGTGTGAAGAATGTATCCAGAACTTACTTGTGGATTTGTAAACCCAAAAGATTGAAAGACCAGCACTTTAAGGTGTGCGTAAAAATGCCCAATGAATACTACCACCAGCTTTGCCTCTTTTACTCCTACATCCACCACCTACTCTGATACAGTCCAAGAGTAACTTTTCCATTGCTATCCCCCCCACCCCATGAAAAGAGGATAATCCAAAGGTTTGAGGTTCAATCCTAATCTCCTACATACTTATGGGGAAACTCCTGTTGACTACAGTGACGTTAGAAATGCATCCTTAGTAAGTAGAAACTTCAAGGAAATGTTGACATAACTGGTTACGGTTAGTCTTGAGAGAACACACGATACCAGTTTCCAAGGTGAAAGGTTATTATAAAGATGACAGCAATCAACTTTTTCCCTTGTCCATTGAGGATAGGAAGAGACGAATAGGCTTTAGTTAGAGAAAGGTAGATTTAGGGTTGATATTAGGGAAAACTTTCTACCTGACCACATAGTCAACTCAGGGGACAAATTACCAAAAGGGGTGGTAGAATCCTCACCTTTTAAATTTTTTAGCAATAAGTTGGATAAACATCTGTAAAACATGGGTCAAGTAGAGTATATTCTGCCTAAATGTAAAGAATTTAATTAGAGGCCTTCATGAAGTCCTTTCCGGAACTATTTTTCTATGAATGAGACACATATCTTCCTATATCAGCATCTTGTGCTCCCAGTAGTTCACAACGAGGAACATTCATTATGTTCTATGGAGTGTGGATCTCTGAATTAAGGGGTGTCCATGTGTTCTGTGGAGTTGTGGGGTACTCAATAAGGGGCATCCATTATGTTCTATAGAGTGTGGAGCTCTGAAATAAGGGGTGAAACAAGCAGCATCGAGATCTCGATCCTCATATTCAACGTAGCAAGGAATACTTGCAAGCAGCAATTTAGTTGCTCATTTCACCCCTAATTGACACCCCTTATTTCATTGAGATTTCAGTCCTGGTACAAGTTCTTGGTGAGAAACATTTTTGAAAAATAAAATAATAACAACAATAATTTATTGTGTGTTTGCAAAATAGCCACTGGACCGTTTTGCACAAAATGACCATGACCCATAACCAAAATGACGGTGATAGCATCACTGTCATTTTGGTTAAGGGCAGTGGACTGCGTGTGTGCAAAATGGCCCAGTAGCCATTTTCCCACATACGCAGTGATTGCACACCACAACAGAGAAGTCATAAAAGATATCCTGGTGTTTGGTTCATCCCAGGATGAACTGAGCACAGGGATTTTGATGAAATATCAAGTAATCTAGATATCTCATTTCTGCCCTAGTGTCCATGTGTTCTGTGGAGCCACGAGGCTCTGAAATAAGGGAAATTCCTTAAAATAAAGGAACATCTGGCAACCCTACATGAGAAAAATGTCCCATACAATTTAGAGCCACCCTGGAACCCAACAATGTTTATGTACGCCCAAGGATGGATCTGATTATTTTGCCGTCTGTTGAATTTTGCTACTAAGAAGATTCCATTAACGTCCCCCCTAACAGTTGCCAAAAATACCCCGCCCCACACACATACACAAGCAACCCCCCTCCCAGCCTTTGTTTTGATCGCAGGTGGAGAGAAAATGCCAAGAATAATATCGTCCTTTTGGAAACATTGAAGAAATGGCTTCAAAGAGGGGAGGATTTGGCATGACCTTGAGAGGATCTCTGTAAGTGGATTGTTCCAGCGCTGAATTAAAAACCAATCAAACAAGCATGACATTGAGTCGAGTGCTGTCTGTAAAGGCTGCCAGTGTGCCTGGCCCTGTTTATGAGTCAGACCTAATTATTTGGTTATGAGATGGTCAATTCAGGACTTTTTTTATTTTATTTTTTTATTTACTTATTTTTTGAAGGGAGGCAGAATAAATCACTTCTCCTTTGATTCAAAGCTTGGGAAATGTTTTAAATATGACTTTTCATATTCACAAAGATAATTCGCATTTTTCATTGCCACAAATGAAGTTACCCATCTCCAGACTACCAACAACCTTTTAAACAAAAATGCGTTCCATTATGTCCGGAACACTCATAGGCTCAAGCTTTGACAAACCTGAGGGGAAAGAGAATTCCACAACTGGGGAGCAGCTGGTGAGAACACCTCTGCAACCAAGTTCCCAGGGGCACCTGCAGCCAGAAGGCCGCTCCCATCTGATTGAAGAGAGCACGATGGGACATAGGGAAGGAAACAGTCCCAAAATATGTTGGACCCAAGCCCTTTAGGAATTTATAGATTAAAACCAGCACCTCAAATTGGGCCTGAAAATCTGTATGTTTCTTTATATTCGGCATTTTGGTAGTCAGTACCAATCACCAACATACTGAATTATGAGGATAATTATTATTTTGAATGTATACCCCAGCCTTTCCAAACGACTCAGGTTGGTTTACAGAAACGTATAAAATAAATATAAATAGATCACATTAACCCCACAATGCAACTCCCTCCCTATCCAATAAAATTGCTCGGATTCACCATTACTTCGACTCCGCGCTTATGGTAACAGGAGAACCAGAGGTTATGGAGGCCCTGTCTTGTCTGGTTTTGTGGGATCTGCTTCAGTGGGTGATGCCTGTCACTGTGGCGGATGTTTTGGGGGTTGTTAGAGACACTTTTTGTAAACTAGACCCAATCCCTATCCTAGCTGGTAAAGGCCTGCTAGAAGATGTTGGAACCGTTGCTGGAGAGTGTTGTCAACATCTCCCCTTGGGAAAGCAGGGTGCTGGACTGCCTCAAGGAGGCGGTAGTGCAGATCCTGCTCAAAAAACCATCACTGGATGTTGGCTCCCCCCCCCCACCCCTGTTATTGCCCAGTCTCTAACCTTCTTTTTAGGGAAGTTTATTGAGCAGGTTGTGGCTTGGCAGCTGCAGAGCATCTGAAACGCACTGGTTTTCTCAATCCCTCACAGTTCGGCTTTTGTCCAGGCTATAGCGCTGAAACTGCATTAGTGGCCTTGGTCGATGACCTCTGCTGGGAATTGGATCCAAGTCATTCAACTCTGTTACTCCTATTAGATCTGTCAGCTGCCTTTGATATAATTGATCACGAGATGCTAGTGACTCATCTGCGGGACTATGCTGGGGTAAGCAGAACTGTTCTTGAATGGTTCCACTCTTTCCTGGCTGGGAGAACTCAGTGGGTGGTGCTTGGGGATTGTTCTTCATCTCCCCAGGACCTCATGTGTGGAGTTCTCCTGGGTGAGGTCATGAGATTGTTTGGGTGCGGTGTCATCAATATGCTGATGACACCCATCTCTACCTCTCTTTTTCATCCGACCAAGACCTGGCAGTCTTGGTGCTTGCCCAATGTCCGATGGCTATGGGGGATTGGATGAGGGTGAGCCAACTGAAACTGAATCCTAACAAGACAGAAGTGATGCTGGTGGGGAGGGTAGTGGGTGTGACATCCCCCATCATTGATGAGGTACGTCCCCCCACTGGTTTCCCAGGTTAGAAGTCTGGGGGTACTCCTCAATCCACAGCTCCACCTGGATCTTCAGGTGGGAGCTGTGGCGAGGAGTGCTTTTTGCCAGTTACATCTGGTGCAGCAGCTTTGGCCGTACGTCTCAGACTCCGACCTGGCCACTGTCATCCACGCCTTCATAACCTCAAGAGTGGACTATTGCAACATGCTCTCCATGGGGCTACCCCTTGTGATGGTCCAGAGACTGCAGCTGGTGCAGAATGCAGTGGCCCATCTCCTTACCAGGATGGGTTGCCGTGAGCACATTACACACTGTGCACTGGTTGCCTGTAGTCTTCTGGGCCCAATTCAAAGTGTTGGTACTTACCTGTAAAGTCCTAAACAGTCTAGGCCTCTCTTATCTGTGGAATTGCATCACTTTCCATGTCTTGGATGGACCCATGCTGTCTGCTAGAGTGCCCTTCTTGGGTAGTCCGGGGGGCTACAATGGAGAGGGTGTTCTCGGGGCTGCGCCTAGGCTGTGGAATTCTCTTCCACAGGGGCCCAGGTGGCCCTGGATCTCCACTCATTTCGGCATCAGTGCAAGACCTGGCTGTTCCACCAGGCCTTTGGTGAGGGAGATGGGTGAAGGGTGGGTATAGTGTGGGTTAGGGAGGGTGGGATCTTTTTCTATATTTTTATGCCATCCCTTTTATTCGTAGTATGTATTTTATATGTGTGGTTTTTAATGATGTTTTAACTTTTGTAAGCTGCCTTGAGCTGCATAAGCAGGAGAGGCGGGGTATGTATGTATGTTTGTATGTATGTATAAATAAATAAATTAATTAAAATACCCACAATACAACAAAACTAAACAACAAAACACTAATCCACACCCTGCCTCACCCCACCCAGCCCACCTCCCTGTCTCTCACTGAAGGGAGGGAGAGTTCCATACCCCTCTTCAACCCACCCATTCCCTAGCTTTTCACCCAAGGGAGTCCCTTCCACCCCCGCACCCCATAGGGATGGGCAAACGCGGTTCAGAAGTTCGGAATTCGGACCGAACTCAGTCTGTTTGGTCGACTGAACCGAACTTCCAAACTGAACTCAAATTTCAAACCGAACCAAACCAAATTTCCCAACTCCATTCTGTTCGCCCATTCCTAGTGGCAACACACACCAAAAAACACCCAAGGGAGTCCCTTCCACCCCCCCACCCCATAGGGATGGGCAAACGTGGTTCAGAAGTTTGGAATTCGACCGAACTTGGTCTGTTTGGTCGACCGAACTGAACTTCTGAACCAAACTCGAATTTCAAACCGAACCGAACCAAACTGAATTTCCGAACTCAAATTTCAAACCAAACTGAACCAAACTGAGTTTCCGAACTCCTTCTGTTCGCCCATCCCTACCACCCCGCCTCTCCACACACAATACAAATGCTAAAACAGATGATAAAACCCCACCCCATCCTACTCACTCCCACTCCCTCACCTCTCACCCAATGGAGTTATCCCTCCTACTTCCTCATCTCTCACCTGATCCCCATCCCCCACACCTGATCTCCCATCTCAGCCCATACCTCTTACCCTCAAAGAAGGAAACCAATAAGCAAAGTAACTAAATACCAACTATGAAAATATAAAAATGAATATTCAGAATCATCAACAAAGTGTGAAGTGAAATCCACTACATATCAGCTTTGTTTAAACATATACATCCACAAAATCAAATTTGGCAAATCACACCCAATATTTGTTTCAGCGCTAGTTTACAATCCCTTCTCTGCCTAGTTCCTATGCCCACATGAATCAACACTTCTAATCCTATCCACCTCAGTAGGTTAGTTCAAAACTGAACATGGATACTCCAGAGACAGAACAAGGACAGCTTAAGCCCCTATGCTCTTAACTAGGAAGCCTGGAGATGTTAGAGAGGTTTGGAGAGCCGAGGGCCACATTAGAGTCCGGGAGCTTCAGCCAGAGAAGTCACCTTACACAGACCCCAGAGTTGGCCGGCAAGGAGGCTAGGCCAGAGACCTGGGTGGAGAGAATTCTGAGGAGACAGAGGCCCGATTGAAGGGGCTTGTTGCAGGTGTACAGGGAACTGTTGTCACTGTAATGTATCCCATTACTGAAGGGACTGGAGAAGTTCAGTGTGTGGTGGATAAGGGTGGCACAGCTGGGTCCTGAGGCTATAGAAACTTACAGTGGTAACCCTGCTGTTTACAGTTATACAGAACCTCCTCTCAGTTAGTAATAGCTTATTCTCATCGTAAGGTTCCTGATGCTTAAGAATTCTTCAGGCACCCCAGGGTAGAGTGGAAGGATTGTTTAGTGGAAAGGGTGCTATGCTCGGATTTTGGAAACCCATGTTCAGTTCTGTATCCTGCTGCAGATTTCCTGTGTGACAATGAGCAGAAAATATTTAAAGGTAAATTTGCACAGGGAAAATAATTATTTACAAGCTTTCCACGTTCACAAAAATTTGCAATCCATATCTAGTTTGCTCTCACAACAAGCCTGTGAGATGTCCCCTCCACGCTTATGGTGGCAGGGATTTGGCGGCGCTTCCCCCCCTTGGGAGAAGAGGGCGAGGATGGAAGTGGGGAGGCCGTGGGGCGGCAGGCTGTCTGGGAATCAGAGTGGTTGCTTGGCAACCGAGAGCGGGTGCCCGGGACTCTCACGAGAGCCAGGACTCCCGGGCACCATTTTAGGCTTCCCTGCTCGTGCGCCTCACTTGTGGCTGGGTGCGGAGCAGGGAAAGATGCGCACCCACCCGCCCACCCCTTTTCCATTGCACCACTCCGAGTAATACTGGTCGCCAATTAGGATTGGAAAGGAATTTTCCCCGAGCCCAATTGGGTAAGTAGCAGTGAGGGGTTTTTCGCCTTTCCCAGAGTGAATTGCTGATTCGACCTAAGGGGTGAGGGCACAAATTTGCTGGTGGTAGGCAATAATTGTCGCACTCTTTGGCAGCGGGCTGAGTTAAAGCCAAATGTTTAAGAAAATTGTTGAATAAAGTTAAGTAGACAGGATAGTATGATTAGGAACATCTCCTTAAGAGATGGGCAAGGCCATGCATAGCCGCACAGTGTGGCCCACTTCATGGCCAGCCCAAGGCTGAGAGGCGAACGGCTGAACCCGCTGGGCGGACCATGTGCCAAATAGGCGGTTACGGTGTTCTCACCCTTGTTGTTTAACCTCCCCACCCCCAAGGGCAGGGGGTAGGTACGAACAACCCGCTCCGACCTGGGGAAACCTGGTGATTGGGGCAGGGTGTAAGTTAAAGAAGTTTACATGGTAGGGCACAGGAGGATTCCACTCGGGCTTAACCTGAGAATGTGGGGAAGAAGGGCGCCAGATGGACAGGGTGGTGCCTGGTAGGGGGTGGTGGGAACCTCCTGTGTTTGGGAAAACAGTTAGGGACAGTTATCAGGTAGGACCCCAGTTCAAAGGGGGGAAGCGGAAGGGGTACCTGTTCCCCTCTTTCTGGAAACAATTAATAAAGAGTGTGGCCGTTAAAACCCACGGAGATGTCCTCATCTTCTTTGGGGGTACGTTGACAAAGCTTGATATTATTCCTATTTTCCAGATTGGAAAGTAAAATCAGGACACAATGACTTGCCCAAGGTCACCTAGTGATTTCATAGGATTTGAACTCTGATCTTACCTGTCAAAATTCAACACCTTATTCACTCATTCATTCAGCTTTTATGCCGCCCCCTCCTGCCACAGGCAGCTTGGGGTGGCGTACAACAATGCAGGTGTCAACCATGCAGAGGGCGTCCCGATGGAGGGCATTCCACAGCCATGGTGCGGCCACCAAAAACGCCCTCTGCATGGTTGACACCCGAGACACTCAGGGGACTTGCAGGAGGGCACTCCCCTATGACCGCAGGGGCCGATCCAGAACCCGGGGATTGAAGCGGTCTCTGAGGTATGTCCGCTACGTAGGTTACTCTTTAACAGTCAAGTGTCCAATTGCCATTTGCTTTAAGTAGACATTATACGTTCTCTTAGTCCTTTAGTTTCTCTGCTCTGAAATGGAGATAACAGCATTCCCTTCCCTGACAAGGATGATGTATGCGATACATATGGTTTGTATTTTTCACAAAGATAAATACATTAAAGGTCAGGCATGCAAATAAAATGGCAAGGTTGGGAACATCTGACCCATGGGCCACATCCAGCCTATGGGTGTTTGTTTGTTTTTTAGTTACCAATTCCTGGATCCAGCCCAAAGTACTATTCCTGACCTCCAGTGCCGGAAGAGTGAATGGAGACAATGGCACACACGCAGGGGCTGGATTTATTGCACAGCCAAATGCCAATAACCACGGTGAGTACTATACCGAACAAATTCACCTACTTCCGTTTGGATCCAATGACACAGATATTCCATCCTGTTTTGCCAGATGTCTGCTTCAGAGATTTCAGTTCAGTCATTTTGGCATTTCGGTTACTTCATTGTAGTGCTATTGCAATAGCACAAACAAAGCAACCTAAATGCCGAAAAATAAACTAAAAATACCAAAATAACTAAACTGAAATGCCAAAATAAACTAAATATCCAAAATAAAATAACCAAATAAAGAGATGTGTGACTATCTATTTGAGTTGCAGATATCATTATTAGGATGCTTGGAGATCTATTAAAAAATGTGAATAATAGTCATGAATACGTATTCTACCATTTGCTTCGGTTTCAGTCCATGGCATAGATCCATGATCTGGACCCTCCCCTCCTTTCCATTGCAGGGAAAGGGTTACCCACCTCTGAAGTTGGTAACATGGTCTGTATAAGTAGCTTCAATTTATCTGATGAATGAACTTCCATATGATGAGATAATTAAGGGAGGGTGTGATAGAAGTTTATAAAATCATGAGTGGCATGGAAAAAGTAAATAGGGAACTGTTGTTTGCCCTTTCTCACAATAAGAGAACAATGAAGTTAAATGGCAACAGATTTAAAACAAACAAAAGGAAGTACATTTTCTCTCGGTGGGCAATATAGCTGTGGAACTCATTGCAAGAGAAGGCAGTGAAAGTTAGCACCATAACTACCTTCCAACGGAAACTGGATAAATTCTTAGAGGACAGAGGCATAAATGCTTACTACTTTGAACTTAAACCCCTGGCTACTGGTACTTGGAAGATGAGTCACACCTCCATGACCTGTACTTGTACTTTTCTCGAGCTACTGTAACTGGCCACTGTCAGAGACAGGATGCTGGGTTCAATGGACCATGGGTCAGACCCAGTATGGCACTTCTTACAGGTCAAAATGACTACTGAACCGAAATCAAAATTTCCATCCCTACTTCTTATTTTCTTTTTCTTTATTTATGTCAAATATTTCTTTATTTTACCAAAAAGAAAAGTTTGACATCATCTCCAAAAGATGGCCAGGTCCAGATTTAGACAGACCTCCAGGGGGAAGGAGTTCCACAACAGTGGGGTAGCAACCTAAAACGCCCTCCTGTGTGCCCCCGTGGTAAATAGAAAATTATACTTCCATGCTAAATTACAAATAAACAAGCAACCCTCTTTACAAAAGTGTCTTCTGATTTTGCTCATCTCTGGTTTTGGTTTTAGAGGTGTTCAGTTTCGGACCCCTTTGGAGGGCTGTGTGGTGAAACACAGCAAGGGGGCACTATACAGCTGAGCCACTCACCACACTGTCTTCGTCCAAATCTCTAACCTGGGATCCCCACAGCTGGCAAACCCCAGAAAAACCTAGTTTTCGCTGCCACCACCTGGGTTCCACAAATCAGAGGGGATCCACACAACCCAAAATATGTGAACCCCAGACGTTTATAAGTCCACAGCTTCCCAAGGCATCCTAGTCCCCTTTATTTAGTATTCTCCAAGGCAGAACCTTGGAGCAACCCAGAGGTGCTTATCTTGATCAAAAGCTGCCTTGGCTAAAAGAGCCAGAGGGGAATTCCTTTCTCCCTCTTTGGAAGCTATGCCTTCCAGGAGAAGGAAGGCGTTCTTTGCAGGTAAACACACACACACCCGGTGGAGTTAAGAATAGAAAAAGCTTAGGTTTTACTTATAGGGTTAAACAGGTACAAAAAGGCACAAAAGGGTAAGAAGCAAGATAAGTAATTGAGAAAGCCTCAGAGTCCAGTTTGAGGGGTACGAGGACCATTTTTGAATCTGCAACTTCCTAAACTGTACTGGTTCAGGCAGGCAATCTGCTGGCATATAACTCTATGCACAGGTAACTTACATAGGGCTCGGTCCTTAGTTCTGATCTGGCAGAAGCCCAGATCTTGTAGATGTCAGAGCAGGCAGGAAGAGGGAAGAGAGCAAAGAAGGGGCAGCCTGTCCCTTTTAAGGTCCTATCCCCCTCTGCTGAGATTGGTCCGTGGGAGGTCACCTGGTCTCTGACCCAGTTCAAGGCAGGGAGGTCTCTGCCCCGCCATGTGGTGACAAACCAGTTGCTCAGTTCAGGAATGGCCCTCTGCTGGATCCCCGGCAGCGGGGCTGTTGTCGTGCCCCACCCCTGAGGGAATGGGGCAGGGCAGACAAGAGGAGGGAGCCTGCGGCGTTTGCAGGCTCTCAGAACTTCGCCGCAAGTAAAGCGCATGGGGGGGGTTGCCCCTGGCAACCCTCGTTGCAGGCGTGAGAAAGGCAGGCTGCAATTGGTGGTGCTGGGTCACGTGGTGACCAGCACAGAGAATTGTTCCCTGCTCATTCCAGCGAAGAACAGGGAACAGAGCAGCATCCACCCACCCTCCCTTATACTGTTGTTGCGACTGGTTGCATTAGTATGGATCAGGAAGGAATTTTTGATAAGGAATGTTGATCAGAGGGCCTACCTTGTTTTTTCGCCTTCCTTACAGTATGGGGTTCAAATATTTGGCTGGCCATTAGAAAGGTGTGGTGCTTGTGGACAATAATGGGTAAAGGTTTTGTTATAGAAGTTGTCGCACCCTTGGTGGGGTCCAGTATCATCTTGATTTAGGTTAAGGAATCATAGGAGTCATCTCCTTAAGAGATGGGGAAGTCACACTTAATGCAATGCAGAGTATGGCAAGCGAGGCGCTGGTTACCCTGGGAAGGGGTGACCTGGGATGGTGATAGGGCATTGTATGGCCCCCCACCGCCGGGCAACTATTCCTTACTCAAGTCCTGAGGGACTAAGCCCCACTTTTGGCCACGCGCCCCGCGCTGGACGAAGGAGGGCACAGTTATGGTTGTGCCAAGGTTATCGATGGTATATAGAGACCTGGGCTGATGTTTAATGTTTTATAGTGATACTGGACCCTCATCGCAATAGGCGACGTCACCCCCCCCCCTATTCAATTTGATGTAATTTGTATTAATAAAGGGTGCGGCCATGTTTAAATCCATGAATGGTGTCCCATCTCATTTATGGGTGCGTCGACAATGTCAGGAATGTGGCTATGTTGCCACGTGCTCACAAGAGAAAGGAGGGCAGGTCCCACCCTATTCAGGAATGCAACACTGTCCTGCTTGGGTTCCTCTAGAGTCAAAGGCAGGGACAAAAGGCTTTTTGCCACAGGGTACTCATTCACAACTGCTCTGTGAGCAGGCGGCTGCGGGATAGAAGAGAATCAATAAAAATAAAACTCCAGTTGACATCCAAACGAGCAGAAGGAATTCAGCACCTGTGAAAATCAGGCCTCCTATGACATGTGAAGTGCAGCAAGGCAGCCAAAATTGAGAGACCACTTTGGGAAATTTGGCTTCAGTTGCTTTAAAAGTGACTTAACACGTGCTGTAACTTGGCCAACTCCTATGCTTTTGTTTACAAGAAAACGGGGAGAGCAGAAGGTGTTAGTCCACACGGCTGACAATATTTCACTTGGGAAGGAAACAGGCTTTCGCTGGCAGGACCAGATCTTTGGCAGCTACAACTGGCAAAGCTCCACAGAATTGGAGCTGAAATGGACAATACATTTTATACCAACAGGTAACACTCACAATTTCAGGTGGCCTATCAGTAGCTGGGAACTGAACCCAAGATTTTTTTGGGGGTATTTGTTTGTTTGTTTTGATTCATAGCCCACCCTTAGATCCCTATTTAAAAACAACTTTCCAAACACTATCCCTATCTGCCAAATACTTGGAGAAATAAATAGGTTTTATATTGCCTGCAGAAAATGCTCAGATCCAGGCTTTGAAGAACCTCTAGAGGAAGGTAGTTCCAAAGCTGTGGAGAAACCACTGGGAATGCCTCTCTGCGTGCCCTTGTCATATGGCCCTGGTGCATGAGGGCTCCCCCCACCAGCTGATGTTAGAGAGCACTTTTTTGGAAGTAAGTACCTCCGAGTCCTACCTCCCTTTTACCTCCCCTTGGCTCCTACAAACAGTGCTAAACCAATATAAAAGGGAAGTAGGGATGTGTGAACGCGGTTCGGGAGTTCGAAGTTTGAACTGAACTCAGTCCGTTCGGATGACCGAAGCGAATGACCAAACCGAACCCAAACTGACTGAACCGAACTCGATCCAAACTCAGAAACAACTGAATAGTTTGGTATCATTCTGGTGAGTTTGGATGAGTTCGGACAGCAAAAGTGTGACTGGGAGGGTGGGGAAGCTGAGGAGCAGACTTCTTGGCACCAGGAGTGGAGAGGCTTGGAGTAGCAGCCAGACTGCCCAATCACCATCTCCTTTTTCCTCAGACCACTAGCTTTGCAATCTGTGATTGGACATGGGGGACATGGGGCTAGGCTGCATGGAGCCAATGGGGCTTGTAGTAAGGCGGGCACAGCAAGTAACAAAAGTCATTACCCTCCCCCACTTCCAACACCTTCTGAGCTAGCCACTGATCCTGTCAGCAGACATTTTCAGAAGTCTCCCTCTCCCAGCAGTTTGTGTTCCTTCCTATCCCTATTCCTAATCCATTCCCATCTTCCTCCTATTTCATCCATCCCACACGTTTACCTCCCTAGTTTCATTTATTTAGATTTGATTAGATAGATTTAGGTGTTATTTTTATCTTTTACCCCTCCCTGTTTACCTCCATAGTTTCATTTATTTAGATTTGATTAGATAGATTTAGGTGTTATTTTTATTTTTTAACCCTCCCTGTGTTCTTTCTCCCTACCGTCCATTGAATCCTCCCCTCCTCCTCCCTCCCTGATTCCCTTCCCCTGTTTTTGGATTTATTTAGAGTAGGATTAGATCGATTTAGGTTTCATTTCAGTTTTGTACCCCTCCCTGTGTTGTTTGTTGTGAGCTGTCTGTGTTCCCCCCCCCCCCCATCCCTGTGTAATATTGGATAGATAGATAGATAGATAGATAGATAGATAGATAGATAGATAGATAGATAGATAGATGTAGACGTTAGCTTAGTAATAGAGATAGATAGAGATAGTGTTAGCATGTAGTAGTTATTCAGTTTTAATATTTTAGAGTGTGTTTGTAGGACTAGGTCAATAGTCCATTTAGTTCCATAGATATTAGAATAATTATAGTAGTTAGAGTAAGTGTATATATATATATATATATATATATATATATATATATATATATATATATATATACTAGATTTAAAAAATGAATAAGAAAGATAGATAGATAGATAGATAGATAGATAGATAGATAGATAGATAGATAGATAGTCGGGGCCATACCAGCGGAGTGGCAGCAGGTCACAGCCAGAGTCCATCACCACGCTCCAAACTCCACAGGCCTGATTTTGGGCTACAGGCTTCCGAGGCTCCCAGCAGTGACACTAGCCAGGGGGCGGTTCGGCAGCACCGCCTGCCAGTGTCCTCCCCTGCCACGCAGGGCACTGGAAGGTCTGCAGTCCAGGAGACTGCGGCTGCAGGAGTAGGTGCAGGTGCTTCAGGGGTAGGGTCCGATGTTGTTCACCATAGGCCACCATCGTCCCCCATTGTTGAGGCGATCCCCAGCAGTCCAGGGCTGGTGGATCCCACCCTGCCTGCTAGAGGCAGGGCCCGATCCCCGGGCAATGGCAGCAGGGAGAGGAGCAGCAGCAGCAGCTATAAGGGGCACAGGGAAAGTGGCAGCAGCATGGTGGGCAGTCCATCAACCTCAGGGTCCCAGTACTCCCCTTCATGGGAATCACTGTGATTGGGGACCGCAAGGCAGGTCACCACCATGTTCTGCCCCTCCCAGCAGCATAGTCAGTGGTGCATCACCCGGTGCGGGTCAGAAGGCAGGAGGGGGCAAAAAATCATCCGAATGGGCGCATTTTAAGTTGGTGCGGGCGGATGATCCCAGGGAAGTGCAGTGCACTTTGTGCCAGAAGGTGGTAAAGCATGGGCAGGTGCTCACCAACCTTGGCACAACTGCCATGGCGAGGCACCTGAGGCGCCTTAGCGTTGTGCTGCTAAGCGGGCAGGCAGTGGCAGTGGATGCTAGCGGGTTCCCAACTGCAGCAGTCAGTCGTCCGCCTCCATCAGCAGGCAAGCGTCCTGCTCCAACAGCTGCGTCTAGCAGCATGAGCAGTATTGCTGCTAGGGGGGAGCAGCAGGAGCAGTAGCAGCAAAAGCAGAGTCAGTCCACCATGGAGGAGGTGGGGAGGGGGTAGCTGTCAAGTCCCTCGTCAGCTGCAGGATGTGGAGGGTGGCATGGCTTTCAAGTGAAAGTCATGCGCATGTTGGGGGAAATGATCGCTTGGCTTCCTGGCCCCCCAGTTTAAGCTGCCCTAGCACACCAACTTGAGTTGACAGGTGGTGCCAGCCCTCTACCGGGCTTTAAAGCAGCGGGTGAGGGAGCATTTGGCAGAGGCTGCGGGTGCCACCGTCTACTTCACCACAGACCTGTGGTCAAGCCGGAACGCTCAGCATGCCTACCTGACGGTGATGGCGCACTGATGGCAGGACTTGGAGGCAGCATTTGGCAGTGGGAGGAGGGGTCCTGAAGCAGGGTATAGGTGGGCCCTGCTTCAAGCAGAAGTAATGGACGGCCCCCACACGTCCCAGAACATAGAGACAGCCTTGACCGCTATGGTGAGGGAGTGGGTCACGCCAGACATGCCCTTCACCAAGGGGTGCGTGTGGTCACTGATAACGCGGCCAACATCTTGAGAGCAGTCTGCAAGGGGGGCTTCACTAGCATCCCTTGCACTGCACACACCCTTCACCTGGTGGTCAGGGATGCTCTGGGCTTGGAGGAGAAGGGGATTGGGGCTGGCACACGTAGCTCCCTGATCGAGTGGGGGAGGAAGCTGGCAAGTTTCTTTAACTGGAGCGTGAAGGGCAGCAACCTCCTCCAGGCAAAGCAGGCTGAGTAAGGCTCCCCAGTGCACCAGCTGGTGCAGGATGTGTCCACCCCATGGAATTTAACCTTCCTGATGCTCGAGCAGCTTCTCAAGCAGAAAGCTGCCTTGCATCAGGTTCAACTGGTGACAGACAGCGGGGCACCTCCAGGGTACAATGGGGTGGAATGGGAGATCCTGGCTCACACGGTCTTTGTGCTCAGTCCATTCCAGGCCTTGATGGCGACCGTGAGCTCCTCCACGGCCACCATCAGCCAGGTGACCCCTCTGGTGAACAGTATTCTCAGGAGGCTGGAGGAGATTCTCCAGGGGTGAGATTGTGGCCATTAGGGCAGGAAGCTGGCCGATGAGGTGGCTGACCTGGTGTGGCAGCTGAAGGCAGGGCTGAAGGCACATTTCGACGAGCTCCTGGGGTGTGTGGAATACGTTCTGGCAACCATGCTGGACCCTAGAGTCAAGGGCAGCATGGCACCCCAGACACCCCTATATGGCCACTGGAAGGGTGAGCTGGTGGAGAGGGTATGGCTGGCAGAGTGGGCTCTGGAGAGTGCGCAGCAGCAGCAGGACGGGGATGGTGGGAGTGGGAGCAGCCACCCCTTTCAGCTGGCGGGGTCTATCCCTGCCCCTTGCCCTAGCCGTAGTAGCACCAGCAGAAGGCTGAGAAGCAGCACCATCCCTATTGCCAGCAGCAGTAGCTCCCATGTGCAGAGCAATCTGGTGACCATGGGGGCGTGCACAATAGGGCAAGCAGCGTGGCTGAGGGCAGTGGTGGAGGTAGTGCCCAGGCAGAGTTACGCGAGGGAGTACGATGGCGCCTCAGCAGCAGTGGAGACCTACCTGGAGGAGGAGCCATGCACAGACCCCAGCAGCGATCCCTTGGCCTGCTGGGCCATCAAGACCAACATGTGGCCGGCTCTGTCCAAAGTGGCCAAGGGTCTCTTGTCCTGTACACCAACCAGTGTCCCCAGTGAGCAGGTGTTCTCCATGGCGGGGGACATCTGCTCTCCGCACCGCCTGAGGGCCAAGTTGGTGGAGCAGTTGCTATTCCAAAAGGTGAACCTTCCACTGCTGGGATTCCCCGAGCTGCCCCTGGACACGGATTGATGGTGCAGTAGCACATACCATCCCATGCCAGGGGCAGTCTTGGGACAGGGCTTCTCCTCAATCTGGGCTGCTGCTGCTGTGTTGAGGTGCTGTCCCTTCCTCCCAATGTCTGGTGCCTGCCCCCCCCCCCCTTATACTAGACAGCCTCGGCCAGCTTATCTGACTGACCTCGTGAAGCAGGGTGGCATTGGGAAACTGTAAGCCTGCCATCCGGCCTCTGGCTAGATGATCTTGGCGTGCCTATCTGACTGGCTCTCTGTCTCTCATGCTGCACAGTCTTCGCCAGCCTGAGTGCCCTGCCAAGGTCCCAGCTTGCCTTCCCTACTACCTCTCATGCCATGCTGCCTGTCTGCCCACCCAGGTTGCAAAGCTCAAACCCTGCCTCAGTCTGCCTGCCTTCTGCTCATGCCACGCTGCCTGTCTGCCCACCCAGGTTGCAAAGCTCAAACCCTGCCTCAGTCTGCCTGCCTTCTGCTCATGCCACACTGCCTCCCCAACCACCCACCCAGGTGGCCTAGATCAAAGCCTGCCTCAGTCTGCCTGCCTTCTGCTCATGCCACGCTGCCTGTCCTCCCAGTGGGCAAAACTGAAGCCCTGCCCCGGCCTGCCTGCCTCGCATATCATCATCATCATCATTCAATCCATCATCAATCAATCAATCAATCAATCAATCAATCAATAATTTTATTAGGCGTGGCCGTAGGCCATTGCTAAATACAAGCGTATACACAACATACACATAACATATAAGCCTACAAGAATGCAAACATGGGCATAACATCAATGTGACGTCGGACATAGCCCAGCATAGGGGTCCATTAATAACTCATTCACCCTGTGTATCCAGAGATACGTCATTATCAAGTGATTTAAAATTAACAAACTGCTGCCTCTTGCTAAATGCAATTATCAAAAACTTAACCACTAACCCAGAAAAATCCTGGTTGATGTTACTGAGCAGGAGCTCCATTTTCCTGTCATCGGACCTTCCAAAATATCTTAACAAAAATGGCTCCAAGATCTCCGTCCGATGACGGTCATATAAATGATACCGGAACAACATATGATCTGTAGTTTCAATCTCCAACTGATCATAGGGGCATAGTCTCTGGTGAAAAGGCACCCCAGCCAATCTGCCTGCCCAAAGCTGAGTTGGCAGAGCAGCTTGCTGCCAAATGCTGAGCCAGAAAGTCAGTTGGGGGGGCCAACCTTAAATAACCAGAGATGTGAATGGAAGCTGCCACCCGGGCCCTATCTTCCTGGAGGTCAACATCCTCCCACCTGCATTTTAATTCCACCCTCGCTGCCCCTGGGTCCTTAGCTGCCAGAAAGGACTGAGACAGGCCTAGTTTAGTAATATGATTTTCGACCTTAAGCACCCACCCACTGACTCCTATGGGTATCGGCTTGCAGGAACAGTAAGAGGCCCCTCTGGCTCGGGTCCACAGTTTTTAGCCAAAGCCTATGGGCCCTGGACCATGCCAAGAAGGACCACCTCCGCTGGGCCAATTCCAATCTAATTGCAGCCCCCGGGGTACACCCCGGGGCCCTCAGCAATCCCCTAAGAAAAACAGACTGGACTTTGTCAGCATGTGCTGGAGCGAAAGGTGCCCATAATTCCGCACCTAACAATGCCTGAGCCATGGACTTAGCATTGAAGGCCATAAGAGCCATTCCATACTCAGTCCAACCGAAGAGGCAACACATTTTTGGATGGCGAATGCCGATTGCTTGGCCGCCACCATGGCCCGATCGAGATGTTGCTTCTATCCCCCCACAGATTGAAATGTTATTCCCATATACCTAAATTCTTTTACCTGGAGTATCTGGGCTCCCTCCACCTTCCAAGGATGCCAATTGTTCCTCAGGGAGTTGGCAAAAACTACTACCTTAGATTTAGCTGGATTCAGATTCAGATCATTATCCCTGCAGTAACAAGCAAAGGCACCAAGCTGCCTGCTTAGGCCCTTCTGGGTCTGAGATAAAAAGGGCCAGATCATCAGCAAATAGCAGCCAGCCAATATAGCGTAAGGCCAAACGGGGTGGGAAAAAATGGAGTGAAGCCATAGCCGCCCCGAGCTGTTTTCAGGAGGGGCAGGTATAAATTTAATAAATAAATAAATAAATAAATACGCGGGACCACATCATTAATAAATAAATTGAAAAGAGAAGGTGTGAGAACGCAGCCTTGTCTAACCCCCCGTTTAACAGAAACCTCCTCCGAGATATATCCCTGAGGGCCCAACCTGACCACCAACTTGGATCCTGCATACATAAGTTTGATTAGGGCCAAAAGTTTTGGGTCCACGGATAAATTTGCTGATTTGGCCCACAGGATTGACCTGCTCACTGAGTTGAAGGCCATCCTGAGGTCCAAAAAGGCCACATATAGCCTTCGGTTACGCTGTTTATATTTATCTATTAAATGCCCAAGACTCAAACAATGATCAATCGTTGATCTGGCCCTCTGAAACCCGGCTTACTCGGGATGAATCACACCCAATTCCTCACACCAGGTTGCAAGTCTGCCGAGCAGATGTTTAGCACACAGCTTGCTTATTATGCAAAGCAGACTTTGGCCCTTTAATTCTCCGGTTGGGTGTTATCACCCTTTTTGAAAATAGGGACCACAATCACCTGAACCCAATTAGATGGAACACACCCTGGTTTGGTCAATGGCCGTAAACAGTGTCGATAACATGGGCACCCACCAATCCTTACAACACTTGAGGAAATTAATAGTAATGAGATCCCAACCGGGCACCCTGTTACTTCTACATGTCGCGATCAAATCACTGACCTCCTCTGGGGACACAGGAGGCCATGTGGGATCATCCTTCACACCATCTGACACTTTCACTGGATCTGCCTCCCCAATAGACACTGCATACAAGTTGGAGAAATAATTGGTCCAGGTCTGCGCTGCCATGATGATAGTATCTCCCATTCCCGAATTCAAAAGTTTCCGAAATTGTCAGGAATTTCCTCTCTGTGCCGCCTCTATGATTCTTTCCAAGAAGACTCAAAATAAGACTTCTTTTTAAGTTTGATCAAGGCCCTATATTTCTTCTTCAACTGGAAGTAAGAAGAGGGAAGCCGAGTATCCCCTGCCGGTCGCTACTCCAGATAAATGCTCCTATACTGATTCCTTGCTCTGTGGCAATTCCGATCAAATCTAGCCCAGCCAAATACTCGGGCATGGCGTTGGCCAGGGATGTCCCTGTCGTTAAAAAAGGACTGGGCCATATGGGACAGTGCCACAAAAGCCTCTATAACAGCATGCCAATCCTGGGAAAAACACATTGTGTCTCTTAAACCCACCAGGGTGGGGTCCTCCATCCACCTTTCTAGCTCTGGGAGTGAGACTTTGCCCCAATTTGTCGGTCCCAACTGAGCCAGAATGGGGTCCAGATCTTGATGAAGTACACCCTCCTGAGTTGGTCCCCCCATTAAAACCCCCTGGAAGTCCAGGTACAAACTTATGGGTAAGTGATCACTAATTTGCTCCCTCCCCACCTCGAAGCCTCTCACCCGTGGCAAAGCGTTGAGGGATACTAAAGCATAATCAATTACACTTGAGCCCCTTGCGCCCAGGAAGGTGAATTCTCCTGTACGGTCTCCTCGACAAGCCCCATTGAGGAGACAGAGGTTGAGCCCAGCCCACAACCTAGCCAGGGAAAGTCCCCCAGGACTAATTATAGAGTCCTTAGATTGTCGCGGAACTAAAGGGGGGGAAATCTGGGGAGGAGAAAAGGCACAATGGGCACCCAGTGCCTCGTCATCCTGCCCCAACCTGGCATTAAAATAGCCCAGTATGAAAAAAAGGCAGTGGGGATGGGCAGCCAATGTGTTCCCAATAAGGACCTCAAGTGGATCCCAAATTGCTAAATTGTACCTGGGTGTATTATGGGGCGGATGTAAACATTAAATATTGTGACCCTCCTAGAGCTCACTTGCAAGGTCAATCCCAGGAGAAAAGTAGAATGTTTCATAGCTGTAATTAGCCCACCATAATAAGATTTGTGAATAAGGCAGGCCAACCCCCCACGTGCATGCCCACGTGGGGCTGAAGCAAGTGCCAGGAGGGACACTACTTGATAACTAGATAAAGCTGAGGGCAAAACAAGTGGAGATACTGCCCAGGTTTCCTGAATACAAAAGAGGTCAAATTTCCCCAGAAGTGAGTTAAATTCCGGCTCCAAAAGCCTAGACCCCCAACCTGCGATGTTCCATGATCCAATCCTACACCTGCAAGGCCGAAGGTTGGGGGAATATCAGTAACCATCCCCTGGCTGGCCCACCTTAACCTACCAGGTCCTGAGAAAGGGGGCTCCCCGGGGGGCCCCGTACAAGCATCCCCCTCCAGCTCGTACGCCCCTTGACAAATGCAAGGGGCTTGCAATATCCGGATTAGATGATGAACCCGGTTCTGATGGAGGTATGATCACACTGGGTCCCCCGAGTGCCTCAAAAACCTGGGCCAACTGCTCCAAGGGTGGTAAAGACATCACTAATCCCCCCCTTGGACTACAGACCTGGACCTGTCCTCTAGCCAAAGTTGAAAGTCGATCGGTTATCGAGGTTCTATTGCCTTCCATTATGGCGGCCTTAGGCTCTCTCCCATTCTTGTTATGCCACTGAGAGAGACAGGCTGATTCCTGGGAGGGAACCCCATTAGTCTGGGGGATTTGCTGCCCCCTTGGGGCCTGTATCACTACTTCCTTTTGGACCTTATCCACATACACTCCCCAAGTGGAGAGGAAAGATGCTTGGGCCAATACCTCTGCGGCATAGTGTGGAATAGCAAAATAGATAATAAGCCTCTGAGTGAAAGCACCCGAGGGTAAGCCGCCCCTGGGGGAATCCACCCCAATAAGTTTTCTAGATGATACCCAATTTTGGATATGGAACTCCAACACGGCTGGGCCCCGCTAGGGAGGGAAATGATAGTAAAGTCCACAGCCCCCCTAACAGGTTCCAAACTCTTCATGCCAATCCCTCCCCCCCACCCCTCCTTCCCCCCAACACCTATCTTCCCCAGGGATCTCTCCCCCATCACCCTCGACTGACTTCCCGCAGAGCACTCTTGGCCATCCACAGGTGCCTGATTGGCAGAATCCTTAAACAAACACCCGCCCTCTGCACTTTGAGGTCCACAAGCTTCTGTATAATGGTCAGCAGCTGACCTTGCTGTCCCAGAATCAAGTCCATAATATCCTCAAATTTAGCCAGCAATTGCGCAACTAAATCCCCCAGCAAGGCACACTGCTTCCCTAATGCATCCGCAAGGTTGGGAGACACCGGTGATTTGCAGTTTGTATCCACTGATGCAGAATAATCTGGATCGTGGGTAAAATAAGGGTCCAAGCAGCGAAGTACAGGATCAGTCGCCTCTAAGCGTGGCCCCCGCACATCAAAAGGGGGTGAAACATTGGGTCCCCTCATGGTGGCCAGGTCTATTGCCTGGGGTGCCATGCCCACCTTAGGGTCCTGGGCCGCCGAGCGCAGGGAGTAAAATTTATCAACGCTCTGCAGCTGGTCAGGTGAGGCCGCGGCTAACTGCTGCTTGTTCCTCCTTGGAGCTTTCCTTCCAGTCATGGGCTGTCTGCCAATGGCGGTTTTCAGATGATGTATACCCCCTACCACCACTCTGAGGGGATACCTCTAGAAAACTAAATTCCTGCCCGCACTACCCGGCAAGCCTAAGGGCGCTCCAAAGGGCATGCGCCCTTGTGCGCGTGGCCCTTAGGTGCACGACCTAGGTGCGTGTCTATGGCACCACCGTAAGCTCACTGGGTCTTTTCCTTTTGTAGGCGGCTGGCTCCTCCCCTGCGCCGACACCGGGATCCAAACACCCACAACTGACAGGTGAGTCCCTCTTGGCCAGCACAAGCCCCGTGCCCCGACAAGCAGCTCCCCCACGCTCCGCCGTAGGCTCACTGGGTCTTTTCCTTCTGCAGGCGACTGGCTCCTCCTCTGCACCGACACTGGTATCCAAACACCCACAGCTGACAGGTGAGTCCCTTTTGGCCGGTACAAGCCCCGCGTCCCGACGAGCAGCTCTCCCACCGCCTCGCATGCCAAGGTGGCTGTCTGCCTACCCTGGCAACTGTGGGTGATTTGACACACTGGCCTGGTAATCCCGCTGCTGCTGTCCGCTGGTCCATGGATGCTCTGCCCTGGCCAATCCAAATGTGCCCATGCAATTCTGCTGCTGCCATCTGCTGCTGTATGGGAGCTCTTCCCTGGCAAATCCTACCATCCTGGCTTTATGGATGCTTCATCCTGAGCACAGGCAAATCCTACTACTGCTGTCTCTGCTGTTCCATGGGTTCTGTGCCTGGACAATCCAATGTCCGCTGCTGCTTCCAATGCTGCCTCTGCTGTCTGTGCCATGGGTTCTGTGCCCCAGCAATCAAATGTCCACTGCCAATGCCGCCTCTGCTATCTGTGCCACAAGTTCTGTGCCCTGGCAATCCAATGTCCTCTTCCAATGCCGCCTCTGCTGTCTGTGCCACGGTTTCTGTGCCCCAGCAATCCAACGTTGTCTGCTTCTGCCTCTGCTGTGCCATGGGTACTGTGCCCCCACAATCCAATGTCTGCTGCTGGATGGCCACGTGATTCACCACCGGGCAAGGCTTGACCAGTTGACAGTAGAGCTTCTTGAGTTCAGTTGAGCATGACCCAAGACTGCAATGCCCAGACGAGTGGAGTTGCCAGCCACCAAGCACTGGCTGGGCCTCTGTCACTGCTCCACCCATGCCAGACATCCTGCAACACCTGGCTGAGCAAGGGTGCCAGCCGCAGTTACTGTGCCCTGGCAATCCAATGTCTGATGCTGATGCTGGTACTGCATGTCAGCCATTTACTCCTCAATCTTGCAGACAGCCATAGCACGGATGAGTGCGCTGGCAGATGGGGGCTGGGTGAACATTACAATTGGGCGGAATGGGAGATCCTGGCTCAGACACTCTTCATGCTGAGACCGTTCCTGGCCGTGACTCCAGTGCCTCCGCTGCTCTGGATTCGGGGATCTGAACCTGACTCCCTTTCGATCGGCCGAGGGCAATGGAGTCATCAGTGACTGCCTGTCCCTTCGGAACGGCGCTTGCCTATCTCTTAGGACCGACTGTTCGAACATCCCTATAGATCATATGGTCCATTTCCGCAACACAGTCATCCAGGTAGCACTTGCTGAACTTCACCAAGTTAACTAGAACCTGAAGGAACTTGGAAGATAAACCAACATCCATCCACTGCAGGACAAACTCAGCCAGCTCTTCCTCCATGTACGTGACGTATCTTCAATTATCGGTGAGGGCCTTGAAGACTTCAAGTTGTCTACCACTGCTCCACTGATGCCTGCCAGCTTGCAGGAACCACCCTCAGAGTTCTGGGGTCATTAATCCGCTCACAGGGAGCTCTCATTCCACCGCTTCAAGAAGCAGCCACTCCGGCCCCAGGACCCATCATCAGGGTACTTGGGCCTACGTTCCAGACAGGGAGAGCTGTCCATCTACGTCATCTAGAAGCTACTACTCTAGCCCCAGGACCCACTGTCAGGGTTCTGGGGCTGTCATTCCGCTCACGGGGAGCTGTCATTGCACCATATCAAGAAGCAGTCCAGCCCCAGGACCCACTGTCAGGGTTCTAGGGCTGTCATTCCGCTCACAGGGAACTGTCATTCCCCCGCATCAAGTAACAGCCACTCCAGCCCCAGGACCCACCATTAGGGTTCTGGGGCCTACAATCGAGGCAGGGGGGGCTGTCCTTCCACTGCATCCAGAAGCTGCCACTCTAGTCCTAGGACCCACCCTCAGGGTTCTGGGGCCGTCATTCCGCTTATAGAGAGCTGTCATTCCACTGCATCACAGCCAGCCACTCCAGTCCCATGTCCCACTCTCAGGATTCTGGGGCCAACATTCCAGGCAGGGAAGAGGCCTGACCAGGCCTTGGTGGCTGGCATGGCACCCATATGAGGCCGGCCATTGCAGGCTGGCATCCTACTCGCCAGATCCCAACCAACTCTTCTACAAATTGGTCAAGTAGCCTTGCCCGGTGGTGATTCATGTGGCCAGCCAGCCAGTCACCATCTGTCATGATGGTGACTAGAAATGGAGAAACCAGCAAGCATAGAGCGAGCAGACGCGGGGTGCCAAGTGCCAAGCCTTCCCGGTCTCTGCTGCTGCTGCTGGGTCTCTGATGGCCTGCCATGCTGCCACGGGCACCCCTGGGGGTGCCTGGAGCACCCCAACCTCATGGCAGCTCCAAACTCCACCGAACGTTCGGTGGGACCCAACTCCACCGAACTGAACGACTGAACTCGAACTCAGTTTTTAAACTGAACGACCGAACCTGAACTCAGTTTTTGAACCGAACATCCAAACGTCCGTACAGCTGAATCCCATTCTGTTTGCATATCCCTAAAGGGAAGGTAATTACTTCTGCAAATAAATTGAATTGAGAAGGGAGGTTCCTACTCTTATGTCTGTAGGACAGTAATTATTAATTACCTTTCTTAGTAGCCACCTGTTTTTTGTGTTCCCCTCACAGAATCTCCACCTCATTGACTACTTGTTAAATGACCTCCCCTTGCTGTCATCTCCCTGTAAATTGCCAAGCAGGGAGTTGAGGGTAAGAGAAGAGCTTTTTAACCCTTGTTAGCCCCACCCCATCTCTTGGGGAAAGAAGTGGGAAAATGTAGTTGTTACTTTGTAATCGCTCCAGAGTAACTACCTTTGCAAGTGAGCGCAAGCCCTCAGTGTAGTACCCCAGAGGGTGAAGAGATTGAATAAACCTGTGGGGCCTAGCTCTTAGAAAGAAGTAACCTGGCAGGTTTGTTTGAACCACAGGTCACTGTTGTAGTCAACTCTCTAATCTCATGCCACAGAAGAAGGCTGCCCTCCCAATGTTGTACAGTTGAGGCTGGCAGGTCCTGAGAAATTTCTCTTGCCCATGGTCCAATGTTTCTTTTATGGAACCTTAGGCCAGGTGTTTGAGGCTGCTTTTAAACGAGGAGCGCTGAAGCACCTCCTCAACGCCACAACCACTGGAAGTGACGTTCTCCCTGTTGCCGGCGGCGGCTGGAGACACGGGGCTTTGGAGCGGCGCATTCTTAAGACTTCAATTAACTGGCTTAAGAATGCGCCGCTCCAAAGCCCCGTGCCTCCAGCCGCCGCCGCCGGCAACGGGGAGAACGTCACTTCTGGCGGCTTTGCTTTAATGCGGCGTTGAGGAGGCGCTTCAGCGCTCCTCGTTTAAAAGCAGCCTAAAACTCACAGGATTCCTACTTGTATAGCTTGGAGCTACTTGACTACCTTTCTCTTTTGTACTGCTGTAGAAGAAAGGATGGAAGAAGAAAGACCAACAAAGGAAGACAACTAATCCCCAAGTCAGTCAACAGCCCTTCCAAGGCCATTCTCTGCCATATTTCCTCATATGGAGTCTGGGGGTACTCTTGGATCTCCAGGTTGAGACTATGGCAAGGAGTGCTCTCCACCAATTACATCTGGTGCAACGGCTTCGGACGTATGTCCAACCTGGCCACTGCCATCCATGCCCTCATCACCTCAAGATTAGACTATTGTAACACGCTCTACGTGGGGCTACCTTTGGTGACGGTCCAGAGACTGCAGTTAGTGCAGAATCCTTGGGGTGGATGGGTTTTTAATTCTCTTTTATGCCTCCCTTGTATGTATTTTATATATTTTATGTATATTTTTAAATATTTTATTTTTTGCAATCCGCTTCGAGCTGCCTAGGCAGGAGAGGCGGGATAAAAATGGTGGAAATAAATAAATAAATAAATAAATATGGTCCAGTACTTTATTTGGCAAGTGGTTGTATTGAAATCAATGGAACTTTTGTCTGCAGAGTAAGATTCTGCCCAGCAGGAGAAAAATAAGCAGAAAGGTGAGGGATTGAGGAAGGCGTCTTGAAACCAGGTGTGCAAAACATCTGGCCCATGGCCCAAATATAACACATATGTGTTGTTGTTGTTGTTATATTTTATTATTTAATAATAATAATAATCATAATAATAATCATAATAATAATAATACTTTATTATAATGATGATGATGATTATGATGATTATGATTATTAATTTTGCCTCTTTCCTGTTACTGCCTCTGTCCCAGGGATTACTCTGTTCTTGATTACTGAAAGAGTGAGCTCAGGGGAACGGGCTGGAGATGAGGGCATGCACTTAGGGATAGGTGGTGGGAACTATAGGTGTTTTCACATGGAGACAGGGGGGCACCCCCACATTTTCCCATTTGCAGCCACGCCTCAGTCTGTTTTAAACAGATGCGGCAGCTGCCACAGTCCACAGTCTGCCTGCACGGTGCTCACCCCCCTCGCCCACACCTTGGACAAGAGCAGAGCTGTAGGGCCATACACCGAGCAAATGGGCAGCAGCCCCGCCTCCGGCCGGTGTCCCCCATAGCTCCATTAGTGGTGCTCCTGGTTGCTGCAGAGGCAGAACTGTTGCCCTGGAGCAAAGACAGCCTACCCCACCTCTGCTCCACCTGCACATAAGGCGGCCTACCTTTAAATGGATGTCCCACCTTGGGGTGAAGCAGAGCAGAGACTTGGGTGCTGTGTCTGTGTAAAAACACCTTATGGCACTGATCCATAGTCTGGACACACACCCCACCTGACCCCATTCTGAGTACCTTTTAAAATGCTCCCGCCTCCCCCTTTGGTAAGGAAAAGGTTCCCCACCCCTGCTTAAACAATCCGTTTGAGGAAGATGAATATTTATGAGTGGTTCCCCCAGACTCGGCCTCTGTGGGTCACTCTTGGTGTCTGTTGGAGAATCACCCTCCAGGGCAAATGTAACAACTTCTGTACTTCTGCAAGGCTAGACAGAGCTGACAAACAAGCAGTCTCTGAAGGGGATATCATCCTTAGGATACTGCCTCCCTAGAGAAGAACATCTCAGCAGGCATTCATCGGGAATCAGTAGGCATCTCCTCTAGATGCTTGACCTGATTAGCTCAAAACTGCTCAAAATCAATGTACAGGGTACAGGAAAGATCTATTTTTGAGTGACTGCCTCTGCCACTTTCTGCCCTTCCCCTCTCCCCCCTCCCTGTAGCAGCACCTTGAAAAGCATCAATGCCAAAGCCATCTGGGTACACCCACCCCACAGACTGCACATCGTGATCAGAATCCCACCTCCTCATTCTCTGCATTGAGGCATGATTTCCAGCCTTGCATATGGGAATAGAGAAACTAGCCCCCACACCAGCATGCCGTTGTGTATGACTTGGATAATTAAAGGGTCCAACTGGCACAGCCGCATGCCTGATTCAGGGAGCTAATGACTCCAGCAGGCACAGTGGGGAAGTTCTGTGCCAGGAAATGGAAATCAAAGGCCTGACTGATCCCAGCCATGGGATTTCAAAATGTCACACATATTTTTGATGAAGAAAATGCCATTTGGAGAGCGCATCCACTAAGGCAAAAATTTAGAGGCCCAGGAAAAAAAAACAACCCACCCTGCAAATCTGTGTCTTCTTCGTAAAATATTCAGTGAGATGGGGCAAGGTGTGTCTCTCTGAACAACTCTGTTAAACAACAAGTTAGACTACTGTAACGCACTCTACGTGGGGCTACCTATGGTGATGGCCCGGAAGCTGCAGCTGGTGCGGAATGTGGTGGCCCGGGTCCCGGTGGGGCTAGACCACCAAGAGCACATTACACCAGCACTCCGATCTCTGCACTGGCTGCCAATAGTCTTCCGGGCACGATTCAAAGTGTCGGTTTTGACCTATAAAGCCTTACACGGTCTGGGCCCTGCTTATTTGCGAGACCACCTCACTCCCCTGGTTCTGGACCGGCCCCTGCAGTCATCTGGGGGTGCCCTGTTGGAGGTCCCTCGGGTTTCCCAGGGGGTCACGCAGGGCAGGGCATTCTCAGTGGCCACACCGCACCTTTGGAATTCCCTCCCGGTGGTGGCCCATCTGACCCCAGACCTCCCGGGTTTCCATAGGAATGGTAAGACCTGGCTGTTCCGTCAGGCGTTTGACGAGGGAGAAGGGTGAGGGTGGTAGGTGTTAAGGGTTTTTTCTCCCCATTTTAATTGTTTATTTTTGCTATTTAATGTTTTAATATATTTTATATTGTATTTTTATTGATTGATTTGTTAGACGCTTCGGATTGCCTGTGGCAGGAGGGGTGGGGTATATTTTTAATAAATAAATAAATATGTAGCTGTATCAAAAGCATCCCAGGACTAGGATCCAATAGTCCCACCTTTGGGAGGATCTCCCTGCTGTTGGAGGAAAAATCCCACAGTCCCACGCCAATGCACTGCTTTTGTAGGTGGCAACTACCACAGCTCTGGAACGCCCTGGCATTATGGTGACGACCACCAGAACATGAGGTGTCTGTGTGCCATGGCTGATGTTGTGTGCTGTTATCAGTTAGGAGACCACCCCATGCCACCATGCTTCCCTGAAGTCCCTATTTCTCAGGGACACACCCTCTTTGGGTCTTGAGTTCCACAGTCCCTTTTTCACAAGGTCAAAGTCCCTCTTTCAGGAGATAGACACAAAGAAGACCAGTATTCAAATCTCTGGCACTTCTTTCATGGTTGCCTCTTAGGACAAGCTCTTGGGAGGACAATTGGGGAGATGATGGAATGACAAGAAACTGAATGGAATGAGAAGCAGGAGAGCTTCTGTCCCTCTTAATGCACTTGGAATGTTGGGAGGGGTGCACATGTAAGTTGCGAGGGGCAGAGCTTATTCATTGAGGGGGTGAAGCTTAATGGCCAAGGGGCAGGGTTTGTACTCCTTTGGCTGCTTGAAATGTTGGAAGCTATGCACCAAGATGCTCATAAGCTAGCATCAAAAGAGCAGTTGTGTGTGGGCACTGCGGGGTTCCCCACCACCACCACCTCAGTTTGGCTCTTTTGAGCTGATTCCACCACTGCAACCTTACTACCACCGGTACATATGGCTGGGCTGTTGCAGCAAGAGCCCCACTTGCATTCACAGACATGCCACCATGGACATGGCACAGGAGCCTGGCCCCTATGCCCTTGTGCAGCTGTGCCACCACTTCCACCAGGCACGGGTGCACATGTGTGTGAAGGAAAGTGCATGTGACTGAAAGTGAGTACATTCCTGACTCTGTATAGACTCGTGGCAGTCCTGCAACCTTCCAGAGTTGGTCTCAGTCTGTGGGTGTTACCAGACATAATGCCAGTCACTTGTTTTGGTATTAAACACACATTTGCCCTTTAAATCTGGTGGTGCAAACATTCTTGGTGCTATGCACTTGACATGGACTACGATCCCAGAAAGTATGGTCCCGGACAGCAAGTATCTGCTAGGGATGAAACCGGAATTCTGCCCAGTTTCCATTTTTGCTTCATTGGTCCAATCAGAATGCAGATCTGCCGAAGTTTTGAACAGAATGAAAATGGAACTGATGTGTGTGGGGGGGGGGGGGGGAGTTCTGGCATTTTGTGAATGCACAGAACGGCCATCGCTATTTTGCTCATGCGCAAATAGGTTGACTGAAATTCCAATCAAAAAGTTTATTTTGATTGGAATTCCAACCAAAATTCTGAAAGCTGTTCCGTTTTTGCAGAACGGTTTCAAACCAGCCATAGCATCTCCCTCTTGCACATAGTTGTTACATGTAGATAAGCCTACTGCCCCATTTCTGGTCTGTGGTTGCCTCAGATGCCATAGGGATCCTTTGATCCAAGGGACAGCTTCTGGCCAACAGTCGGTGGAAGGAGGCCATGAGGACTATCAGGAAGTCACAAAAACATACGCAGCAGCATAAACATCTGTAAAACTAGTCAAACGCCCTGGATGATATCTGCGATTTCAATGTATGATGGATTTCCATGGATTTCATGTTATGCCTAGTAGCAACTAGAGCTGAAATGAGCAGTATGTTTATTGTTTGTTAGTATTATTTGCATTTGGGGAGCCCTTTGAGCATCTGAATAATATCTGTGACCAAAATCGGAACTTGCATATCCATTTCGTCAGGTATTACACACACACACACACACACACACACACAAACACACACCCCTTCCAAATTGGCTAACAGTCATTTTGGTTGCATCATTTTGGGCAGCATATGTATAATAGTGCTAATATGATTGAAATGACGTAACCAAAATATCGAAGTAACATATCTAAAAACAAAAAACAAAAAGCAGAAAAACAAAACAGAATAACCAAAATGGATATCAAAACAGAACATAAGAAGTGCCATTTACTGGGTCAGACCAATGGTTCATCCAGCCCAGCATTCTGTCTTGGACAGTAGCCAGCCTCAGTTGCCTCAGGTAGTATGCAGCAGGTTACAATTAAATAAACCATTTCCTGCCATCTTTCCCCAACTTCCAACTGTCAAGGCTCTTGTACCCCAGATCAACCCAACTAAGTAGCCCTTAGGGACCTGGTTCCCAAAAAATTAATCTAGTTCCGTGTTGAAGCCTGCTATGCTACTGGACATTAGAACATCCTCCGGGAATGAGTTCCATAATTTTATTGTATGTCTGATGAAAAGGTACTTCCCTTCATTTCTTTTAATTCTGTTCTCTGTTAACTTCATGGAGTGATCCCTGGTTCTATTGTTTTTAAAAAGGATAATAGCAGTTCCCTTTTTACTTGTTCCACACCTTTCATGATCTTGTAAACTTCTATCATGTCCCCTCTCAGCCATCTCTTCTCCAAGATGAAGAGCCCTAACCTATTGAGCCTTTCCTCATACAGAAGCTGCTCTAAGCCCTGAATAATTTTTGTCATCCTTCTCTGCTTCTTTTCCAGTTCTGTATGTCTTTTTTGAGATGAGGCAAGCAGTGCTGATCACAATATTCCAGATGTGGCCACACAATCCGCAAGTTGCAGCTGGTGCAGAATGCAGCGGCCTACCTGCTTACGCGGATGAGTTGCCGCGAGCACATTACAGCAGTGCTCCGTTCTCTGCACTGGCTGCCTATAGTTTTTCAGGACCGATTCAAGGTGTTGGTTTTGACCTATAAAGCACTAAATGGCCTACCTGTGCCTACCTGCGGGACTGCCTCAGTCCCCGGGCCCTGGAGTGGCCCCTGCGGTCGGCCGGGGGCACCTTCCTGGAGATCCCTCAGGTATCCCAGGGGGCAACTCTGGAGAGGGCGTTCTCGGTGGCCGCACCTAGGCTGTGGAACTCCCTTCCGGCAGAAGCTCGGTTGGCTCAAGATCACCTTCCTTTCAACAAAGATGCAAGACCTGGCTGTTCCACCAGGCATTTGGTGAGGGAGATGGGTGATGGGTGGGGTGAGTTAGGGTGGTAGGGGTTTGATTATTACCTCCAGTTTTAGTTTAATTTTAATTCATAGTGTATTGTTTTAATCTATTTGTTTATTGTTCTATTTTTGTATTTGTGTTTTATTGGTTGTTAGTCACCTCGAGCTGCTGTGAGCAGAAGAGGTGGCATATAAAGCTCTTCACCTATAAAGCTCTTCACAACCTTGCTCCCCCCCTACCTCTCTGCACTTATCGCCCTCCATACTCCAGCCCGTGCACTTCGCTCCTCCTCTGTCCCTTCTCTCACCCTTCCACGCCTTCCCTGCTCCCCTAAGCGCCTTCGTCCCTTCTCACTTGCTGCCCCCCATGCCTGGAACTCCCTCCCTGTCCACATCCGCCTTGCCCCCTCCCTTCATACCTTCAAATCTCTCCTTAAAACTCACCTCTTTCGCTCTGCTCTGTCTGACTCTTTATCCTGCTGAGCCACTATTCCTATACCTACGATCGGTTTACCCTTATCCTTGCCACATGGACCTGCCTGCTGTCATTCTCATCGTAACCAAGCCAAGTACGTGCACTTGAGACCTCGCATCTTCATGAATGTTAGACCCCTTGTCTCTCCCTCTGTTCCCCTTCCTAAGTCTCTCCCCCAGCTCCTGTCTCTCAGATTGTAAGCCCTAGGGGCAGGGACCGTGTCTATTTTATTACTTTGTAAAGTGCCAGGTACACTGCTGGCACTATATAAATGTTTGTTAATAATAATAAATAATAATAAATCAATCATAGGGTAAAAACAGATGTGCAGGCAGCACAGTAGGTGGTGGTTCCTCGGCCCTGGGCAGAAAACTGCAGCTAATGCGGGCCAGGTTGGGGAGTGGCACTGAACGAACGTGCCCGCAGCTGGAGAGCTATCCAGCCATCTGCACACCCTGGGTAGGGTGTGACGAGCTAAAGAAATATGTGGGTGTCCAGCCCTTCCCCCAGTACCTCACCCCCACCATGACGGACAGCCATGATGACCTGCCATAGCACTCGACCATGGCAGCCCCTGCTCAAAGGCAGATATGGTGGGGTTGACACACATGCTAGGCCATGTTGGCCTGCATGGACAGCCCTTAGCCCAGGCTGTGACCTCGGAGATTTTCCAAGGACAGAGCCTGGGCTAACTGCCTACCCGCTCCGGGGAAGTCCCAGGGTAACATCTGGCGGTGCATAAAGAGACGTGCCAGTGGCTCCTGGGCAACAGCAGGCAAAAGCAGGCCTGCTGTTTTACATGTAGTCATGTCTGTTTTACCCATAGATGTAACATTTATTTAACATAAATATATATTGGGTATTACCTGCACCGCTATATTCGTTTCTGGTACAGCATGTTCAATGAGTTAACCTATTTTGGGGTGTAGTTGTTTCAGCTTTAGGTAACACCCTGTCTATCTCCCCTCTCCCCCACCCATCCAGTGTTTTAATGGACGGGTGGCTGCCATATGTAAACTAGAGCTGAAATGAGTACCCCCCAAAATGATCAAACCTGTAAAATCCGGGCAATCCAACCCGAAGAACAAACCCCTATTTTTCACATTTTCAGGTATTTTGGGTGTGTGTGTGTTGTTTTGTTTTGTTTTTATTTTTGTTCGTTTCATTTTGTTACCCCACCAATTCCAATTGTTCCTGGTGAAAATGAATGGAAATGAACAAAACCCAAAATGAACGGAAAATGAAAAACGAAAACAAATGAAAAATCCAAAATTACAACAAAAAAAAAGAGGTGTCCAGTCATCATTCAAATGCCATTTAGGTCAAGTGTGCCCTGCTCAAAATGGGTGTGTGTGGGGGGGGGCGGGGGAACTGTATGCGTTTTTTCTCCCCTCTACCCATTACAGCTCTAATGTAAACCTTCCATTTTCCTGAGCACTGAACCATTCCGATCCTCACACTCATCAGCAGCATTGAATCCCTCTGACTGATTGTTTTCTGATTTTGTTTGGCATTCTACCCAGGCTGAGTAGGAAGCTTATTACAAACGCATTTTCATCTTCTATAGATTATCTCTCTGGCTCTATCTAGTGGGAGAGATGAAAGGGGGAAGCAGGAATGAGGACCTCACAAGAATACCACAATGTGTATATCCAAATTTCCCAAATTTTTAGACCAGGCCCCTCCTTCCTCTTGATACTTGAGTACTTGAGCCCCTTTCTCCACCATGTGGACAGCTTACTCCCTCTCTCCCTCGCTACTCTGTCCTTGGCTCCCATCACTCTCTCTCTCTCTCTCCACCTCACCATTTTGGAAGTTCTCCTGAGCGCAGAATGGAGCTAGGGGTTTGGCAGCTGTGCAGCTTTTCATACCGATACCTCCCCTCCTTCTACAATACCTTCTTTGCCCTTTGGGGGGCCCACCCCACAGTTTAAGACCACTGTCCTATAGGATGAGTGTATGACCCAGGAGTAAAGGAAGTGGTATATTATGAGGTCTACTTTACGGGGGTTTTTACAAGAGAACAGCACGGGGGGTGATGTGGTTGATGCATAGGGTGGGTGCAGGGTGTCCATGCATGGGAAGTGCATGGGGAATGCTTCACATATGTGGCTCCCCACATTGCTGTCCCATCCACACACCGGCCACCTAATCCCCACACAGGGCACTCCAAATTTCAGAAGTGCTCTATTTCTATTTCCCATATGATGTCTGACTGCGATTTGTACAAAGATCCTTGTGATAATTTTTTTAATGCTATTGTTTTATCTATTCCATCATGTTCAGAACAAGATGTACTTTTGTTTTTGTTACAGGGGTGGAACCCCATTATTACTTTACAGGTGGCTAAATACTTAGTGGTTGTTCTTAAAATTAGATCAGATGCCTGTTTGGAGGGTATCTGTTATATTTTGTTGAATTTTCTTATTTATCATATTTTCTGTAAATTTTGTCATGGCCTAAGGCTGGAACAAATACAATTTACTTACTTACTTACTTACTTACTACTGACTCCCCATCTGTTTGTTCTAAGCTCAAATGAAATCACATCTTTATTCTGTCCTGTTCCTGTGTCTCTTATTTCCCCCCTTGCTTTCCCCCTCTACTATTATTTATTATAACTTCCCTATTTAGCACTTAGGTAGGTAGGTAGGTAGGTAGGTAGGTGGAGGGTTTGTGATGCAAGAACTGTAAATACTAAACAGAAGCAAATAAAGTCCATCCCTAGTGGGTACGTAAGTAGAAGGTAGCTTGAGAGTTTGTGGAAGACCATATTGCACCAAACACAAGGTAACCCTTTTATCAGAGTAAGGTTGCTAGGTCAAATGCTTCCACCAGTGCAGCTTCTGCTTATGCTTACAGCATTCTTAGTAACAAAGCAGTAACCCTACTTGAATCTTGAATGTTTTCCAAACCTGGTTGGTTGGGCATCTGTTCACAATGCTGTAGGCGACAGATGGAGAACCTCAGGCCTGGGGACCAAATGGGGCCCATGGCTAGTTTTTATTTGGCCCTTTTCCGGTCCCTGGATCGGACCCCTTGCTCCAGTTCATACCCCCAAGCACTGAAAGACTGAGGTAAGGGAAAAGAGGTCATGCACACAATGGATAAGGGGTAGATCCAAAGCACATATCCATGTTATGAATCCTCCTCTTCTTGCCTGGATCCCTCTGCACCTCCACCCCCAATTAAAACTGGCTGAAGATGCTCCTTAAGGTGCAATCATGATGACTCTATTGAAATCAGTGGAAACATTTCCCACTGAATTCCATGAATTCACAACCTAAGTTTTTGATTCAGGATTTCTCCCTGCACATTACTCCTTGCACTTTGATTTTCCATCCAGCAAATGCCACACTCCAGCTGGTCATGGGGGAGCATCTGCCCACACACTCGATAAATTCTGCTGCAAAACTCTCTCATTCTCCTGGAAACCATAACTTGCCTTTCTCTCTCTAGGATTTCTCTCATTCCAGGCTCCATAATAAATTACCAAGAAGATGTTTTCTTTACACAAACCATAGGACAGGCTCTTTTCTGTCCTCGATTAATCTTTACTGATCTATATTAAATATTTATCTGAAGAAATGAGCCCTCGATTGCAGCCACATTTTCTATTATGAGACCTTTTCATATCAAAAGATATCTTTTCTCTGTCGACTCCCTCATATATTAAGCCAGAATTACCGATGGAACAAAACATTTCCCCTACCACCCCCTCTCCCAACGACCTTTTCTCTCCATAACAAGCTTCTGATATGTTGGAATTTACAGGGTTATAAACATTTTTTTATTGAGTAGGAGGGAGCTGTGCAATTCAGCATTGTCTTTATAATAAAAACCAAAGGAAAAGCTGTGATGTTTGACACCAATAAAGGCATGGATGGATCTGATGTCTTTTGAGATGCTGAACAGGAATGGTAATGGAAGGCAGCTGGAGTGATAAGACCTGTGTGATGGTAACATTCAGCAGAAAGAAATCAAAAGGGCTTGCTGTCACAGAAAGGATGGGGCAGTTTATGCAGTCAGGGGAAGGGACTAAGGAATCCTGGATGTTTTCAGACAAGCGCCTCCCCACGCATTGCACACGCATTACCTGCATGGAGGTAATGGGTTCCTGTTTCAAACGTATGTATGTTTCAGTATGTTTCAGCAAGCTGAACAAAAAATAAGAGCTGCCTACCAGCATTTTTCAGCTTGGTGATTTTGTTTTTTCTCCTCAATTTGTCAAAAATTGTCAATCTCCCTCCACCTCTACCCCTCAGCCCCTCAAAAAACAGATTGATTGATTTATTTTCTTCCTAAACTTTTTCCCCTCCGGTAAAACCAACATTTTTGTTGGGTGAAAAAAAAACCCACCCACCCCCAACAGACAAACAACCCCACTAAATGTCCATAGATGTTTTCCAACTGTAATTTTCTGGTTTTTTAGAAGGGATGCCTGTCTGCTCTACTCGACACCAGGATGAAAGTGTGGCTCAGGAGAGCAGAAGACCAAGACTTCCAGTTCCCATGTTTTTTCGCCAATGCCTGGACAGAACAGGATACCTGTTAACTGCAACTGGAGATGGAGATCTGAGTCCCCTGTATAGAGTGAAAATTAATCTTCATCATGAACTTCAAGTTCAATTCATTTCACAATTTGTGAGTGTAAAATTGAATTCACATTTCTGGTGACACTGGAGTTGTTTGTGTTCAATGTTCACGTGAGCTAATTCAGTATTGCATAATTTGTATTAATTGATAATCCAGTATTAATTAATACAGTGTTATGTAACATGTATCTGACAGTGGTGATTGTTTGTGGTTGCTATGGACAACCATTTGCTGTGATTGGTTTAGATAAACCAGTCTAAACCAAGAAAACAAACTAAGGCCACTTTTAAATGAGGCGCTTAGATGTGCCTCCTGAGCCCCGCATTCAAGAAGAAAGCCACACAGGGAGTGTCTACCGGAAGTGACGTGCCACCCCTTCACGGCAGCGGCAGCGGCAGCAGCTGGAGACGTGGGGCTTTGAAGAGAACAGTGTTATCTATCAAACAGAAGAGGGGGCAGGGAGTCCGAATTCCCTGCTTCTTTTGCAAGTTTTCCCAGGCCCCTTGCATGTGCGTACATGTGTGCAGTATCAGCATGGCACCATGTGCTGGCAATGGCGGTGCGCAGTTTCCATACATGCACACACGGCTATATGCAAAATCCGCAGCGCTTCAGCTCGGCCCCAATGTCACAAAGCCGCTATTACTAAGAGCCAGTGTGGAGTAGTGTAGTGGATAAGGGACAATTCATTTGGTGGCCTTGGGCAAGTCACAACCTTTCGGTCTCATTTCCTCCTCTGTAAAATGGGAATGTGTGTCTGTCTGTCCCTGTGTTACCCTTGTCCTGTCCATCTAAGGTTGTAAGTTCACTAGGCAGGGACCTGTATTTGTAAAGTGCTGCATATACCTAGTAGTGCTACAGAAGTGATAAGTAGTAAGTGACCTATTTAAGAACATTAAAAACTGCCATACTGGGTCCAGCATCTAGGGATGTGCAAACACTGGTGGAGTTCGGTGTTCATCCCAAATGGGTTCAGCTGGGGGGCCGGTTTTCCCTCCCCGCTCCAGGCTGCATGGGTGGAAGGGGCGCCGGGGCTCAACACCCACCCACCCCACCACCCGGTCTCGTATTTTTATATTTTTTTAAAAAAAAAAACACCCCAGGGATTGACCTACCTGGTGGTGCCAGGGCTCTGGCCCTGGGTCTGGTGGCAGCAGCAGCAGTGCCACCGAACCCGCTGCCACTGCCACCGGAACCGAGGCCAGAGCCCCGGCACCACCAGGTAAGTTGATCCCTGGGGTGGGGGGTATAAATGATTTTTCAGTTCAGTTATTTTGGTATTTTGGTTGTGTTGTTTCAGCAACAGTAGCACTAATGCATATGTACAATTGCTGAACATGGTGTATCAAAAATGCTGAAATTTGAAATAACCGAACTGAACCCCAAAAACAAGATATGCAAGTACCCATTTTGGTCACAGATATTTTTCAAATAATTGAAGGGCTACCTAAAAAGCAAATAATTCATATTTCAGGTCCAGTCATAATGGAGTGATCCATTTCCTGATATTTACTCCTAGTTCCATAACCAATTATTCACTTCTAGCCCCATAATTCATTGGTTATTTGTCTCATCCCATAACCAGTTTGAATAATAGCCTTTTATGGGCCTACCCTCCAAGAACTTATCCAGTCCTTCAGAAACAAGTTATGCTATTGATCCCAAGTTAGCCACTGGGTCTCTCTGTCTACTTCTGTCAACTTTGCTACTCCTGCAAAATGGACTTAATAATGATACTCTTCTGCCACACACGCACCAGTGATAGCTTAAGCTGCCTTCCCAGTCTCCACAGAATAATTTAGGGTGATGATTGGTTATCTACACCCTCCGTGCACTGTGTATACTGTAGAAGTGGTGACTGTGTATACTGTATAGAGAGCAACATGTGTTAAATCCTATGGTGGGAGTTTACCTGTGTTGCCAAGATGCACGGGAGTACTCATGGCTCTTCCAATAGCATGTTCTTCTTGGCCAGAACTTCTGTGGACAGACAAGAAGAAGCTATCGCCTGACAGTTCTCCTCTCAGTAGCCCTGATTGGTTGCAACTTCCATGGAAGGAATAATCTATGTGTTCCATCAGCTACATGGTAACCACAACTGAGCAATTGCTCCAGTTTTTTTCTGAAGCAGCTGTCCCGAGTTTGGCACCTAGGAGGAGGGTAATTATGGGGCTATTGTAATATGTGCAACCAAACTATTCTATGGCTGTCAAAATAGGTTTTACAGTAAAGGTAGAAAATCTTTTCCCTCCCAAAGATCACCCTGACAATTAGTAATGTCAAGACAAGAGTTGGGGCATGTGCCTTAAGGATCGGTGAAGAAAGGGGAGGGTTTAGTTTATGGATGCCATGGATCCATTTGTATCCTTGAGCACATTCTCTCATCTTCACTTCCTTCCTCCAACATCTTTCATGCTTGAGGATAGGGACTGGATCCCTGGAGAAGTTCCAGGCATTGGAAAAGCTCCAACACAAAACAACCCTAGGCTGGATTTGGCTTATGGGCCAGAGGTTCCTCACCCCTGTTTTATGGGTATATGTACATTTAAAATTATTAATACAGCTATACATCTGTGCTAATGATGCAATGAGTTTGGTAAATTTCATTATATATTGCACTCATAAATTATTCATTTTTGAAAAATAGTCCCCCGGCTGTAGTTGGGAGGCTTAACTAATTAATTAAGGCTTGTAAAGGGCTCTGAGATCCTCGAATGAAAGATGCGTCCAGAATGTCAGCATTCTTCCTTTCTGTGTATATGAATGGTGATTTGGGAGGCTACTTCAATGGGCTTTGAATCAGACCCTTAATCCTTCCCTTATCAGGGTGTTTTACAATGATGGCAATGCATCATGTTGAAGAAATGATGGCCGCTGTTTCTGGGAATAACAGCGTAGTAAGACTGACTTCCTTAAAACCCATTTAAGATTGAAACAATGGTCCATTGGGCATACCATGAGCTCTGGCTTGTTAAACATGAGACAGTGGGCATTTTTACACACACCTTAAAGTTCTGGATTTTTCAATCTTCTGGGTTTACAAGTCCGTAAATAAGTTAGGGATGCATTTTTCACACACACACTGCCCTGAAGCAGTTCCTGGATGCATTCTTCACAAAAACACTGCCCTGAGGGCAGCCTAAAGTAGCCGCAGCTGTAGATGTGACAGGCTGCCATGGAAACCAAGTGACCACAGCTGCCTGGAGCAAAGCAGTTTACCAGGAGAACTTTTTTTACATACAAACGTTCTGGGAGACGTTCTATGCAGAAATTCAAAGAGTCAGGTGTTTAAGATCGAGGTGAGTGATTTAGACACACAGAAAATTTAGGATGTAACAGCAAACATGCAGGAGAAATGTGTGTGTAAAAACACCCATTGACTCAGCTCCTTATGCCAACACAAATTTCCTGAGAGACCATGAACAAGTCTATTTCTGTTTAGGGAGCCTTTCACCCAGAGGAGGTGCGGTTACCTCAGAAAAGGTTGTGACAATCCCTTTGCTCCACCCCATGGCCCCATGGAATGTCACAATGCTCCTCAAGGAATGGAGTCACATTGGAAAGGGAATAGGGGAAAGGGGCATGTATGATGTTCCACAGGGAGAAGGCCATGTGAGTCAGGAGGCAGAAATGTCACTATGGCATGCCTCCTTTCAACATGGCTGCTCCCTGCAGTCTCTGTAAGTCCAGGTTCTGTGTGGTGCCTCTGTCTGACCGGGAGAAATCAGGGCTTGGTCAGAGCCTCCAGGTAAAACTGATGGGGTGGCAACCAACTATAAATGTGTTTTAATTCCCAGTGTCCAAAGTGGGGATTATTAATTATTATTATTATTATTATTATTTATATAGCGCCAGCGATGTACCTGGCGCTTTCAGAGAATAAGATAGACACGGTCCCTGCCCGAGAGCTTACAATCTAAAAGATATGGGGAGGGGAGACAGGGAAGGGGGAACAGAGGGAGAGACAAGGGACGCAACAATCATGAGGATGCAAGAACTCAGGTACACGTTCTTGGCTTGGTTACAGTACAATGGGAGTTTGCAGATAACAGGTGGGGGATAATCCTGGGTGGGGATGATTAGCAGGAGTTAGGAAGGGCAGAGCGGAAGGGGTGGGTTTTGAGGAGGGATTTGAAGGTACGAAGGGAGGGGGCAAGGCGGATGTGGGCAGGGAGGGAGTTCCAGGCATGCAGGGCTGCGAGGGAGAAGGAACAAAGACAGTTGGGGGAGCATGGGAGGCTTGGGAGGGTGAGGGAGGGGATGGAGGAGGAGCGGAGTGCTCAAAGAGGGGTTCGGAGGGATATTAGGGCCGAGAGATAGGGGGGGAGCGAGGTTGTGAAAGGCTTTGTAGGTGAAGACGAGGAGCTTGTGCAGAATACGCTCAGGAAGGGGGAGCCAGTGGAGAGAGGAGAGGAGCGGCTGCACATGGTCAAAGCGATGGGCTGGGTGGATGATCCTGGCAGCAGAGTTTTGAACAGAGATGAGGAAAGAAAGGTGAGAGCGGTGAAAGCCAGCAAGGAGGAGGTTACAATAATCAAGGCGTGAGATGACTAGGGCATGGATGAGTTTTGGCAGAGGAGACAGACAGAAAAGGGTGGNCGTCAATGGCAATTGACAGGGAAGAGGAAGGAGTGGGAGGGAAGATAAGGAGTTCAGTTTTCACCATGTTCAGTTTGAGTTGGCATTGAGATATCCAGACGGAGATATCAGAGAGACAGTTGGTGAGACGAGCTTGAACAGAGGGGGAGAGGGAAGGAGTGAAGAGAGAGACTTGAGTGTCATCAGAGTATAGATGGTATTGGAAACCGTGGGAGGCAATGAGTTTGCCTAGGGAATGGGTGTAGAAAGAGAAGAGGAGAGGGCCAAGGACAGAGCCAAGAGCCAAGAGGGGTAGGGAGGAGGAGGAGGGGGAGGATTGAGGAAGAGATACATTGAAGGAGCGGTCAGAAAGGTAGGAGGAGAACCAGTCGAGGACAGAGTCCCAGAATCCCAGGGAGTGAAGTGATTCAAGCAGGAGCGAGTGATCAACAGTGACAAAGGCAGCAGAGAGATCAAGGAGGACAAGAATAGAGTAAAGGCAGTTGGATTTAGCCACAAGAAGATCATTGGTGATCTTAGCCAGAGAGGTTTCAGTGGAATGAAGGGGGCAGAAGCCAGATTGGAGGGGATCAAGGGAGGAGTTGGCGGAGAGGAGGTCAAGGCAACGGGAGTAGACAACGCGTTCAAGGAGCTTGGAAGCAAAAAGGAGGAGCGAGACAGGATGGTAATTAAAGGGTTCAGAGAGATCCAAAGTGGACTTTTTGAGGATGGGGGAGACAGTGGCATGTTTAAAGGCACAGGGGAAGGAGTCAGTTGAGAATGAGAGGTTGATGATGTGCAGGAGGGGAGGGGTGACGGTGGAAGCAATGGGGGTCAGGAGGCGGGAAGGAATGGGGTCCAGGGGGCAAGTGGAGGGGTTGGAGGAGGGGAGAAGGGAGGAGATTTCCTCAAGGGAGGTGGGAGGGAAGGAGAGCAGGAGAGAGGTGGGGGGAGGAGGGAGAGGGGGAGGAGTGGTAGGGGGAGAGGACTTGGAAGTGATATCCAGGTGGATCGTGTCAATTTTAGAGGTGAAAAAGACAGCAAGATCCTGAGCGGAGAGAGAAGAGGGAGGAGGAGGACAGGGGGGTTTAAGAAGGGAGTCAAAGGTGGAAAAGAGATAGTGAGGGTCCTGGGAGCAGGACTCAACGCGTGAGGAATAGTACTGCTGTCTAGTGAGGAAGATAGCAGAGTTGATACTCCACCCTTCCCCAAAGGCTCAGGGCAGCTTACAATAAACATAAAATACAATTTAACAACATTAAAATACAAGTTGCTAAAAGAACCCTACCCATACCAACGCCTCACCCCATAACCATCTCCCTAATCCCTATCCCTGCCCACTCCAACACTCCTCCTTACCCTCCAATTTTCCTCCCTAAAAGTTACCACTCACCCCAACCACTCGCTGAACCCTACCATCCAATCTGATCCACCTCTCTCCTTGCCCACCAAATGCCTGGCCAAAGAAGGTCTTACAAGTCCTCCGAAAAATAAGCAGGCTCGAGCTCAGGCAGACCTCCATGGGGAGGGAGATCCATGACTGTGGGGCAGGCACCGAGAACACCTCTCTGCATGCCCTTGTGGTAAACATTTTGCAGGCAGCTGGTACTTCCAAGAGGGCACTCCCAGACAACCTCAGAGGCTGTGATGGAACGTAGGGGAAGATGCGGTCTCTCAGATACCTGGGGCCTAAGCCATTTAGGGCTTAAAACCAGAACCCTGAATTGTGCCCAGAATGCCATTGGGAGCAAGTGCAGACTCTGGAGCACTGTTTTAATGTGCTCCCGGTGACCTGCCTCTGACAGAAGGTGAGCCAACATGTTCTACACCAACTACAGCCTCTGAACAGTCTTCAAGGGCAGCCCCATGCAGAATGCATTGCAGTAGTCTAACCTTGAGCTTACAAAGTCATGGATGACGGTGGCCAGATCTGGATCTGATTAAAAAAAGGTTCTAGCTTTCTCACCAGATGAAATTGGTGAAACGTGCTCCTGGCCATCGTCACAACCCGGGAATCCAGGTGCAGCAGTGGATTCAAGAGCACCACAAGTCTGTGAAACTGAGTGACCACAGGAGGCTTGACCCAATCAATAACAGGGGTTCCTATATCCCCCAGGTCCCATCATCACCTCGGTCTTGTCTAGATTCAGCCTCAGTTGGCGTGCCTGAATCCAGTCCCAAATGGCAACACTGGGTAAGCACCAAGACCACATGACCTGGGTCAGATGAAAAGGAGAGAAAGAGCAGGGTGTCATCAGCATATTGATGGGACTTCACACCAAATCTCTGAACAATCTCACCCAGCGGTCTCATATACACATTGAACAGGAGTGGGGACAAGATGTAACCCTGCAGAATCCAGCAACCATGGGGATGATGAACGACCACCCACCACCCCCCTCTGGGTTCTCCCAGCCACGAATGAGCAGAACCACTTAAAAACAGTCCTGAGTGCCCTGGCCAGGGTCCGCAGCCATGTCAGCAACACCCCATGATCAACTGTATCAGAGGCCTCCGAAAGATGTAATAGAATCAATAGAGTACAATGTTCCCTGTCAATTTCCAACTGTAAAGATGACAGCAAATCATGATGTGGGCCACCATCTCGACGGCCTGATTATCAAATGGGCACAGCCTTTCTGGGAAGGGAACCCCCTCTAATCGCCCTTTGTGAACCCGAGTTGGTAGAGCATTGACACGTGCCATAAAGATAAGTTGTTTCCCTGTAGTTGACAGCTGAACTTCCAAATAGGGTGCTATAGTCTCACCATCTGGAATCCACGAACAGTAAGGGCGCATATGTGGAGACTGGTTGATCCTCGCCACCTCATTCTGCCTCTCTATGTCAGAAACCCTTGTGCTGACTTCCTTCCATAACATCGCCTGGGATTTGCCCTCAAGCTACATCGGTGATATCCCCATTTGGGCCAGATACCCCCCCACCCAAATTTTCCAAGGGCTCACAAACGTATCCTCCCTGATATTCTGTGAGAGGACTGCCCTTAATACTGAAAAAAATGCTAGCTATATTGTCCAAGTTCTGTCCTCAATGCGGCAAACGGGGTGCCTCCTGGACTAGTCAAAAGTGCCTGAAAAAATCTAGCCTGCCCAGCATTTATTTTCTTTGAGCAGGATGGCGACCAAATTTCCGCTCCATATAGACTTTGAGCCCTCACCTTATTATTAAAGGTTCTCAGTGCTGGCTTCACCACCTGCCTACCTAATTTAGCAAAGAATTTAACAATATTCTGAGAAGCTGCTTTAGTCGTTGCTTCGGCTCGCCAAATATGCTCCCTCCATAGACCCGATTTATGAAAAGTCAATCCCAGGTATTTAAAACTATCACGTGCAGCCATATGACGTCCTTAGGGTTACATTGGGACTCCCGTTCCTGGGCGGAGGCTTGGCCAGAGGTCCCACCGTCCAGATGTAAAGTCATTAATAATGGTAAATGATCTCCAACCAACTTATCCCCAACCCTGAAGTCTAGGATGCCCACAAGTACTGGGGCAGAAACCATAATATAATAGACCACGCTGCACCCTGCAGCACCCAGGTAAGTGAATTCCACTTCCAGATCATTAAAAGCAGTCCCATTCAATATAGAGAGGTTATGATTATAAATCAGCTTACCCAACTGTATGCCTGCCGAATTAATGTGCTGGTCCTTGGAGTTCCTTGAGTTAAGGGTGTCTGTTAGGGTGCCTGTTAGGGTGTAAGCAGGGCACTGGCAATATGGCTCCAGGGCCTGATCGTTTGGCCCAAGCCGAGAATTGAAATCCCCAGCCATAACAACCATCCCACCAGGATATTGGATTTCTACATTATCCAGCAGCTCCTGCAGTTTGGCCCAGTTAAGAAAGAGGACCCCAGTTCAGGGGGGGAAGCGGGAGGGGCTACCCCTCCCACCCTTTGGGATGTAATTTAACCAATAAAGAGTGCGGCCTTTCTATCCCACAATCTGTGTCCTTGTCTTCTTCCGGGAGGGCGTGCGCCGGCAATCTTGGGGGTTGAGATCAGCTTGTTCAGCATGATCTGCATCATCACATCTTACCAGTCAGAGAAGGGCTGCACCAAAGGAACTATGAAGTAATGACTCATGGAAACTCTAAAGACTTGTACCAAGCCAAGCTCTCCATCGCTGACTGTGACATGAACTGAAATACCCTTGGACCTTGATTAGGGTAAGCCTAAATAAGGAGAATCCAAGTACAGATAGGAATGCGTTATTGGTTATGTTATTTTCATTTCTGCACTCTCGAGTATATTCTTAATCTTTACTGCATGCTTATTCATGATTTATTCATTAAGCTTCTTTTTACTGAACTTCGTATGGTCCAGTGGAATTGTTAATCCTAACATTGGCAGGACACAGTTTGGGGTTAATTCTGTGTTTACAAACACAGACGAACCTACAGAGAAAGAGTCTCTGCTGGGAAGCTCTGTGGCTGAATAGGTGACAAGAAGGTTCCCCCGTTGCAGGCTCAATCAGTTCTAGAGAGAGAGCTGGTCCAGTGAGAGCGACAAGCCTAGAGTGGGGTAGTGAGCCCCAATCCTATGACAAACCCCCATTGAAGCAGTGTCAGTTACTGATATTTGCTGCTTCTATCCGCTCAAGCATGTCTGCCATCAGACCAGTGGCAGACAAGTCAAAAAAGCAGCAGCACAAAGCAGAACAGCAAATAATGCTGCAGCTTCAGGCCTACTCAGGGGTTAGATGAAGGGTGACGCCACACGAGACAGCCTGAAAAGGCTACCGCACCTTGGGTAGCCTTACCCCACACTGGGCAGCTGGCCCATGTGATGGCAGTGCATCGTGTGGCCTGCCCTTGGGTGGGGCGAACAGCTGGCTTCTCTGCAACACATCCTCAGAAAAATCCCGAGGATGCAACGTGGAGCAGCCTTACCCCAGCTGGGTGTGTGTGTGTGTGCCCAGGTTCCTTCTACCCTGCTGTGCAGTGAGCTCCATGGTGTGGCTTTGACCAGTGGGCACTGTCGCCTATTGCACACAGCCGCATCATGGCTGGGGGCAGAATTATGGTCAGGCCAGGGGGAGGGAGGTGGAGCATGGCTGGGCAGCCACTCATGTTACTTACGCCTTGGCCTACACAGGCAGCTCTGACAGCGGCTCAGCCACATGACTTTCTCGTGCGGGTGGCTAGGGGGAGGGCTGCTCATGTGTCCTGCTCCGTGCGCTGATCCTGAGTGTGGCAGCGGTGACTGCCCACCTCAGGGCCGCACAGGTATCAGGCCTTCTGCAGCTCATGTGGTCCAAGGATTGGGGGGGAGGGGGTCACAGAGAGTGGTGGGATTTATTTTCTATGTATTTTACATGATGGTTTTTTTAAAAAAAACCCACTGTAAGCTGTTACAAAGAGCCATCTTTGAGGGGGGAATAATAATAAATATTATTAATAATAATAATAATAATAATAATAATAATAATAATAATAATAATAATCTAGGATGGACAAGAGCAGGGGGCGGGGCAAGAACACAGGGAGTGTCATAATGTTTGTGGTATTTCAGACTAGTTTACATAGAGTAGTTACAAATTTGCTTTCTGTTTCCCTCTTTCCCCTCCAACCTTTTTTCATATTTATTTTTTTATTTCCAGTCAGAAATATAATAATTTCTGCAAGTTCCCAGGGAAAATAAAGGGCCCACCAGGTGTGAGAGCTTTCTTGCCACTTTTTCCACGAAGGCAGACTGATTGATTGCAGATTGGAAGCAGCTCCAACTCCCCTTCTTCAATGAAAAAAAGAAACACTCTTAAAAAATGAATAAAACATGCCAGGCAAAGAGACGGATTTCCTCCGGCGCAGTCAGGGCAGGCGGCAACAACCAGACACCAGAAATTTAGGTGTACACTGACCAATTTTTTATTTCCCCAGACCTTTCATCCCTCTGCGTTACGGTGACAAATTCACAGATATATAGGAATTCTCTGTTAACAATGCTACATCACTTGGGTCTGAGTTGTAACTCAGCTATGGCATTTAGGACATGAATAATATCTATTACATGGAAATACCCAGCTTTGTGCTGCTTCTGGGGATGTTCTGGGCAAGGAGAATATTACAAGAGGGGTCTGAAGAGATGGTCCAAGTCTACACTGACCAGATGTCTCTCCATAGGCAGGACTCTTGTACCAGCCACGGGAGGGCAAGTGATTCTATCCTCTTTGAGATAGAATCAAGAACAGAATGAAGATTCTCTGCTCAAGAAGTGTTCCTCGTCTATAACAATTGAAAGGACCCATTGGCACTATATATTTGCAGTTCCGCACAGGAAAGGAGCAACATTATGCATATGTACTAGGGGGTGCTCATTCCATGTCCCCATGCTATACAGCAGTCAGAAAACATTGTTGATACAGCAATGTTGAATACAGGTTCAACACCAGCTCACAGCTGGTGACTTCCTACTCTATTTGTGGTTTACAAAATAGTTCTGAACAGGAACATTATTACCTTCTCAAGTAGATCTACCATTGGACATAGTATGACCCCTAATTGGGTTGGTGAGACTGAACAGGAACATGTAGCAGTAGGTTAACAGTAGGGTCGAAACTCAATATTGATTTTCTCACAATGCTCACCGAGGATCACGGTTCTTCACTCATTTATTGCAAGAATTGAGAAAATCCCTGGTTCGTGACACTTACTTGGTCATGATTTTTTCTTGATATACCGTTTACCTTTTTATCATTTCCCATGCACCATGTTCATCCCTGTAATGCACATGTGCAAAATGGATGTCCTTTTCCAAAATGGTGGTGACACTGTCAGTACCATTTTGGAAGAGGGCTGTGCATGCGCAGAACAGCCATGGCAGCCATTTTGCATATGTGCATTACCAGGAACAACGCAGTATACGGTAAACAGTAACGGTAAACAGAAATGTTACACAGTATCAAGAAAATTCTCAACGAAGATCTTGAACCATTATTAAGATCATCCTGAGATCTCGGTAATGGTTCTTTATTCTTGTCATATTTTCACAAGAAAGAAGTTGATTCTCGTTTGAGCCCTAGTTAAGACGGCATGTTGAAAATGTTTACTATCCCTTGGACAATTGGCACTGAAGTGTTATCCCAAGGAAACAGGGGTGGGAATATCGGTATGAGATTAATCCGATACACCCAATAATCAAGTGTATCAGATTAATCCAATAATCTAATAATCACCGGTATTGGCATACCAGTTTTTAATATTGGCCAGTTTACTGGGTTTTTACATCGTGGCCATTGAACTCAATGTCCACAATGTAAAAAAAAAAAAAAGTTAAACCAGCCAATGTTAAAACAACGGTATGCTGATCTGATGCCGAGGATATCCGATACCGGTAAATCTGGAATCTGGTATTCTCCGTGGTGTCCCACCCCTACAAGGAAAGAAAAAAATACATGAAGTTTAATGGAAATAAACTTGCACTGAGGTCTTTCCATGGAAGTAAAGTGAAACCCATTATATTTTCCCACCTATAAAACTGTTCAAAATTGTAGAGAATGCCATCTCTTTTCTGCCCTGTATCAGAGCTATTTCATTGTAAAACATCCTTCGTAGGGCCGGAACAAGAATCAATTTGATGCTCGTGAGAATCTTGCAAGAATCGAGAACCCTTAGTGAGATCTCGTGAAGATCTCTCTAATGGTGTGAAATCTCATGAGATATCTCACAAAAACAAACAAACAAACAAACAAACAAATAAATGTAAAGGGCTGTTTTTGGAAAAGGGCTGCACATAAGAACATAAGAAGTGCCATACTGAGTCAGACCAATGGTTCATCAAGCCCAGCATCCTGTCCTCCGACAGTGGCCACTCCCAATAACATGGAAGAAGAACTAACAGTCACAATGGGAAATCCATTCCCCCTTGTTCACTCCCAGCTCCCAACAGTAAGACATTCATCCACTTGGTTAATAGCTATTAATGAACCTACTCTCTAAGATCGTATCCAGTCCTTTTTAAAACCCAGCTATACCACTGGCCTTGGCAACGTCCTCTGTCAACAAATTCCATAACTTAATTATGCGTTGAGTGAAATCTGATGGCAGCTAGTTTCATGAAGTGTCCCCTAGTTCTAGTACTATTTGAGAGGCTAAATAACTGTTCCCTTTCTATTCGTTCCACGCCACTCAATATTTTATAAACCTCTATCATGTCCTCGCTCAGTCTGAAGAGACCCAGCTTGTCGAGCCTCTCTTTGTACGGAAGCCGTTCCATACCTTTTTATCATTCTTGTTGTCCTTCTCTGTACCTTTTCTAGTTTAGCTATATCTTTTTTGAGATGGGGCGACCAGAACTGCACACAATATTCCAGGTGAAGACGCACCATTGATTTATATAAAGGCATTATGACATCCTCAGTTTTATTCTCTATCCCTTTGAGAATAATTCCTAACATTCTGTTTGTTTTTTTGACTGTTGCTGCACACTGGGCTGAGGATTTCAGTGTATTGTCCACAATCACTCCAGATCCTTTTCCTGAGAGGTAACTCCTAGCTTAGTAGTCAGCGTTGTGTACTCATATTTTGGATTATTTTTCCCTATGTGCATCACTTTGCACCTGTCCACATTAAATCTCATCTGTCATTTAAATGCCCAGGCATCCAGACTCATAAGATCCTGTTGCAGTTTTTCACAGTCTGCTAGTGTTTTAACTACTTTGAATAACTTGGTATTGTCTGCAAATCTGATCACCTCACTCTTAACACCCTTTTCCAATACATTAAACAGCACCGGTCCCAATACAGATCCCTGGGGCACCCCACTTTTACCTCTCTCCATTGTGAAAACTGACCATTCAGTTCTACTCTTTGCTTCCTATCCTTTAACCATTTACCGATCCATAGTAAGACACTACCTCCTATCTCATGACTTAATTTTCTCAAGAGTCTTCTATGTGGGACCTTATCAAATGGTTTCTGGAAATCCAGGTACACTATATCTACCGGGTCTCCCTTGTCCACATGCTTATTTACACCATCAAAGAATTCCAACAGATTAGTGACTTACCCTTGCTAAATCCATGTTGACTCTTCCCCATTAAGCCATATTTATCAACATGCCTAGCGATTCCATTCTTAATGATAGTTTCTACCATTTTGTCTGGCACAGACATCAAGCTTACTGGCCTGTAGTTTCCAGGATCGCCTCTGGATCCTTTTTTAAATATCAGGGTTACATTTGCCACCCTCCAGTACAGTGGCAGATTTTAGCAATAGGTTACAAATTACTAACAGTAGGTCTGCAACTTCATATTTGAGTTCCTTCAGAACTCTGGGGTGAATACCATGTGGTCCGACTCCTGGTGATTTGTTAGTATTTAGTTTGTCAATTTGCTCTATGACCTCCTCTAGTGTCACATTGATTTGTGACAGCTCTTCCAATTCATCACTTACAAAGTAAGGTTCAGGTGTGAGTATCTCCCACAAAATCATCTGCTGTGGAGACGGAAGCAAAGAACTCATTCAACTTCTCTGCAATGTCCTTTTCCTCCCTAAGCACCCCTTTCAGTCCCTGGTCATCTAATGCCCCAGCTGACTCTCTAGCAAGTTTCCTGCTTCTGATGTACTTGAAAAAGATTTTATTATTAGTTTTAGCATCTTTAGCAAGTTGATCCTCAAATTCCTTTTTGGCCTGCCGTATTAACTTTTTAGACCTACTTTGGTAACGCTTATACTCTTCCCTATTTACCTCATTGGGACTCTCTTTCCATTTTTTAAAGGATGCATTTTTGGCTCCAATAGCCTCCTTCAGCTCACTCCGAGAGTCCCAGTGGCCATTTTGTGCATGTGCAGTAATTTTTTTAAAAAAATATTATTTTCCCCCAGAGATGGGACATGCCCCCCCTCCCCCCTCCCCTTGCTTCCCTCCAGCTCCCTGCCCCTTCAGGGACATTGAGTTGGGAGAACAGTCCTGGAGCAGCCCTAGAGAAGCCCCTGACTTGGAAAGGGAGCCAGGTGAGTAAGCTGGGGTATGGGTGAGGGAGAGGGTTGTTCAATCCAGGCAATTCTTGGCTCAAGAATGCAGGAAATTTTTACTTTGGTGAGTTTCACCACTCAAGCAAGTCCTTCCTAAACCAGAGAATCTCAAGCAACAGTTCAGGATCCCAAACTGGCCCTGAAATATGTGGAATATGGAATATGTGGGTCATGTAATATAAGAAAGTCACAATCCAAATCAATATTCTATATACTGTGCATATCTTTGCTCCCGTCTTTGTTTGGATACTGGGAGTGAATAGCAGGAGACAGACCACTTTTACACATGACAAAAATGGGTTCTTATAAGTGCTCGAGATAATACCGGGTGTTATAAATGCTGGCGTTTTGTAATTTGTGAACACATTATTCCCCTTTTATGCAGCAAGATTTTGCAGCCTTGCAAGACCCACCAGATGCGCTTTTACAAGGCTGTGAGATCTCGCTGCATAAAAGGGGAAAAGCCAGCCACTCCAGCCACAGGTCCCACCCTCAGGGTTCTGGGGCCTACGTTACAGGCAGGGAGGGCTGTCCAGAAGTGGAAACTCCAGCCCCAGGACTCACCGTCAGGGCTCTGGGGCCATCATTCCGCTCACGGGGAGCCGTCATTCCACCACATCAAGAAGCAGCCACTCCATCCCCAGGACCCACCATTAGGGTTCTTGGGCCTACATTACAGGCAGGGTGGGCTGTCGCTCCACTTCATCCAGAAGCTGCCACTCTAGTCCCAGGACCCACCGACAGCTTTCTGGGGCCATCATTCCACTCATGGGGAGCCATCATTCCACCGCATCAAGAAACAGCCAGCCACTCCAGCCCCAGGACCCACCCTCAGGGTTCTGGGGCCTACGTTACAGGCAGGGAAGGCTGTTGTTCCACTTCATCCAGAAGATGCCACTCTAGTCCAAGGACCCACCGTCAGGGTTCTGAGACCGTCATTCCTCTCACAGGGAGCTGTCATTCCGTGGCATCAAGAAGCAGCCACTCCATCCCCAGGACCCACCCTCAGTGTTCTGGGGCCTACGTTACAAGCAGGGAGGGCTGTCATTCCACTTAATCCAGAAGCTGCCACTCTAGTTCCAACCACCGTCAGGGTTCTGGGGCCATCATTCCGCTCACGGGGAGCTGTCATTCCATGGCATCAAGAAACAGCCACTTCAGCCCCAGGACCCACCGTCAGGGTTCTGAGGCCTATGTTACAGGCAGGGAGGGCTATCATTCCACTTCACTGTCTGCCAATGCTCCACCGATGACAGCCAGCCTACATTACAGGCAGGGAGGACTGTCGTTCCACTTCATCCAGAAGCTGCTACTCCAGTCCCAAGACCCACCATTAGGGCTCTGGGGCCTGTGTTCCAGGTCTAGATGCTCTTCTCAAGACCATGGAGATGGAGGGATGATTTTCATTCAACAGGCAGCTTGTTCTCCTTTTTCTTTCTTACCGGCTCATTCCTGATCAGCAAAACGAGTCTCGCTCTATTGAGTATATTCAGCATTAAATATTTCAATATTGGCTCCCAGCTCTTGAGCAAAAGAAGAAAGAACATTGGCTTTTTTTCCTCTTCTCATTCCCTTCCAAATATCTGGCTTCTCCCCTGGGAGGTAAGCCCTGCAGCCTGAACCTAACTAATAAGAGGGATTTGTGAAGACAGGGAAACCTGACGCATGGATGAGAGAGAAGTAAGGAAAAAGGGGGATTGTTAAGAGTTAGTTCTGGTGAGAGCTGAGTGAATCATTTTGGATGAAAGAGATACATTATGTGTCCCTCGTATTTTGCTTTTCCATTTGTGAGCTGAATGGGAGATTCTCAGGTTTAGTTGTTTTGCCAAACTAATCGAGTTCCCCTGCAATTCTTTCTCCATCTGTGAAAAGTTAGTGTATTGTTCGTTGTCAGCTTTCCACATTCAAATCCACCAAAGGGTACAAACCCCATGATCACAGAATTGTTGGCTTAGAAGTGATCTCAAAGGTCATCTAGTCTTGGAACCTTCTCCAAGCATGGATGCCCTCTACTAGAGCGGAGTACACACAAAAATAGGTAAACCTTAGGGATGTGAGAACAGACTGTATTTCAGATGTTTGGACGTTCTGACTAAAAACTTAGTTCAGGTTCATGGGTTCAGTCCCATGGAGTTCGGACCCCCTGAACATTCATAAAGTTCAGCCGCGGCAGAGGTTTGGGGCGCTCCATGGGTGCCTGTGGTGGCATGGCAGGCTGTCAGAGACACAGCAGCAGCAGCAGAGACCAGAAAGGCTTGGGGCTTGGCCCCCGGGGGTGTCTGTGGGGGCATGGCTGGCCATCTGAGACCCAGTGGCAGCAGCAGAGGCCAGGCGTTGCAGGCTGCCAGGCATCGGTGGAGCAGCGGTAGAGGCCCTTCCAGGGCTTGGTGGCTGGCACCTCTACTTGGCTGGACCTTGCAGGCTGGCATCGTACTCGACGAATCTCAGGAAGATCTACTGCAAATTGGTCAAGCCTTGCCCGGTGATGAATCTTGTGGACACCCAGACCCCACCCACCGGTGCACTCATCCGAACTATGCCTATATACAAGAGGGAAGAGCAAATGGCTAACATGCAGTACCAGCAGCAGCAGCAGCAGCAGACATTGGATTGCCAGGGCACTGTAACTGCAGTTGGTACCCCTACTTGACCGGGCATTGCAGGCTGGCTGGCATTGGTGAAGCAGCAGCAGAGGCCCAGCCAGGGCTCAGTGGCTGGCACCCCTACTTGGCCAAGTGTTTCAGGCTGGCTGGCATCGGTGGAGCATTGGCAGACAGTGAAGTTGAACGACAGCCCTCCCTGCCTGGAACGTAGGCCCCAGAGTCCTGACAGTGGGTCCTGGAGCTAGAGTGTCTGGCTGTTTCTTGATGTGGTGGAATGGCAGCTCACTGTGAGCGGAATGATGGCCCCAGAACCCTGACAGTGGGTCCTGGGACTAGAGTGACAGCTTCTGGATGATGTGGAACGACAGCCCTCCCTGCCTATAACCTAGGCTGGCTGTCATCGGTGGAACCTATGTTCTAGGCAGGGAGGGAGTTCTAGGATGGTGGGGGCTCTAGCCACTTCCATTAGTAGCATGTAGACCAGGGATGGGGAATCGCAGCCCACATCTAATTTTCATGTGTCGCCTTTCCAGTTCCTGGATCTAGCCCTGGACCTTGTTCCTATCCCTAAGCACTGAAAGAGCGAGCTCATGGTAAGGGAACAGGGAACAGGGGATGCACTCAAGGATAGGAGATAGGTCCATGGCACTGTTTTATGATCTGGACCCTCTTCTTCCTGAGCACACCCCTACCTCCAACTTCTACGTGGCCCTTTAAGCTTGCACTAATGTTCAAAATGGCCCTGGCAGAGAAAAGGTCTCCCCGCCCTCCCACCCCCCATGTAGACTGGCCCTCTAACTAACACCCCAGGGAACAGAGACTGAGAAAGAAGTTATTTATGCAAGGCCATATTTGAACGCAGAGCTTTTAGTACTAGGTCAAACACACCAGGCTAATTAGACTGCATGATGGACACCTCTCAGATGAATTCCTCTCTACCCAGCACTAGTCTCTGACCAGCCTTCCCTACACATCCAGGGAGGAAGGAGGAGATAAAGAGCCTGCAAAGAGTCTGTTCCGTCTATTTAGGTGGCCCACCAATGGGCACTCTTGTAATCGTTCTCCTGCATTGGAGGGAGCCCAGGGCCTTCCCTACCTTATCTTAGATGCTTCCCCTTGCAATTACTTCACGAAGACCTACAGTGATGGCTCTAAGTTTTGGAGAGCCCTAGGCAAAACACGGGATATGGGCTCATACATTTTACCAGCAGATACACTAGACCTGGTACTTTGAGATTTGACCCCTCAACCTGAAACTACTATGAGCAGCCACATGGACCATTCTTTTCCAGGGCCCGAGGTGGTGGTCACCAATGTCACCTATGCCTAAAGTCACCTCTGGATGCCTAGAGATGTTCCCTGCCGCTTTGCCAAAAGGGGGGATAAATAGTTAGATCTCATTGTCTATACAAAACTCAGCAGAGAGGGGCACGTGATGCATCCCTTACAGAGGGATAGCAAAATAGTCCCCCAGGGCACCCTTCTGCTGGGGAGTCCCTGGGAATTCCATGCTAGTACCTTCCATCCTTGCTTATGTGTAGTGTACACAGAGTGTGCAGTGCTCTGTCTCCATCTAGTGGCAGTGACTAGGCTACATACATAGACATCACAGGACTGCCAACCTTGTAAGAGTTCAGAAATCGAGTCCAAATATTAAAAATCATGAGACTGCCTTTAACATTATTTTAAAAACATCGTGTTGGTCATTCTTGTCTTCTGATCCGTGAGTGTTTAGGGTAGGCAGCATGCAGAATCTTTTTTACCCTCTCGGGCCACTTTGGAAATTAGTACGAGCTCCATGATAGGACTGAATTAGAAAATTTGATGGTTCAAATTTCTGATTGGAATGGGCCAGTTTGCCTGTTCTGACTGAAAACTGGAACTAACAATCTTTCATTTTATTCCAATCAGAATCACGTGGCCCCTTTCCAGTTCCTGGATATGGGCCCAGACCCTGTTCCTCCCCTCAAGCACTGCTGTTTAAAAATGTAATTCTGCATGCACAAAATGGCATCTGGGCCATTTTTCACATGCACAAATAGCCACCACGCTTACTAAAAAATGGTGGTGATAGTGCCACTGACATTTTGTATAAAGGCAGCCATTTTGTGCATGGCTCTTTTGGGGGGGGGGGCAAAATTCCGATCAAAAAAGGGCATAGCTGTTCTGCTTTTGAAGAAATGTCCCACAAAAATAAAGCAGCTATTCCAAATCAAGCCTACTCTGCGGGCTGGATCTGAGTTGGAGGGTGAGGAGGGCATTTAAGGGGTGTACTCAGTATGAGGGAAGGAAAGGGAGGGTTCAGATAATGGATCCATGCTCTCTTTGAGTGCTCCCTTCCTCTCTGCTCTCTTGCCCCTGTGTTGCTTATGCTCCGTCAGTGCTTGAGGGCAGCAGCTGGATCCATGGGCAAGATACAGGAATTGGAAAGGGGCCAAGTCAAAAACAGCTGCAGGCTGGATTGGGACCATGACCTGAAGTTCCCAAGGTCTGCTTTAGGGCCACACACTGTAGTATACAGTATAATGTTCAAGCTTTCCTTAGAAACCATGAGGCCTGCAAAATGACATTTTATTCATCCATAAAGTGGAGATTCTTATATTTTAATTGTGAGTGTTCCAATCTGGAATTTTAAAAAATTCCCCAAACTACAAGACTTGGGGATAAAATCCCAAGATTCACAATAAAATTATGAGAGTTGGCAATCCTGAGGTTGAAGAGTCTGCTGATTGGCCAGAGTCTATAAACCAAAACTATGCCCACACGTAGTCAGGTTTCCTCCGGTTTATTACCTCTGGTCTAAAGCTCTAGAGCAACAACCTCACTTTGCAAGTGTTCACACAACATGAAACGAGGAGGCTAATCTGGGGACCAATTAGTGTGCATTCCAGGAGAAGGCTGCTGAGGCAGGTTGACTAGGCTGTTTCCCGCAACATTGTTTTTCGCTCATAGTTATTCCGGAGTTAAAAATCCACTTCACATTATTTCACGTTTCTTGACATAATGGGCAGGGAAGGGTGGTAGTTTGGAGGAATGTTCCAAAGTAATGGGGCAGCAAGGAAAAGATATTCAGAGAACAAAGAAGAGGTTGGGGTGGGTGGGAAGCAATGTTCACATATGGGGAGAAGGGTCTCAACTACCACACAAAGCAAAATGTGGTTCAAAATGTTTGAGAACTACTGGTCTAGAGCATGACTCCATCCCGATCACTGAGTGCATGTCCTAATATCTGCTCCCTTTCCTCTGAGCTCGTTCTTTCAGTTCTTTCAGTGCTTGACGACAGGGGCTGAGCCATAGGCCAAATCCAGGAGTGGGAAGATGCCCAAACAAGAAACAGTTGCAGGCAAGATTTGACCCATGGGTTTGCTACTCCTATCCTACAGACTGACCATTAAGTTACAGAGAATTTGATGCATCTCTCCATTAGCCCCCTATCATGGGCAGTGACATTTTTCACATGAACATGGGGGTGCTCTGCTCAGTGCTCACCTCTAGAGCAGGTTTGGGGAGTACCTTGCAGCCCAGCCTGGGTCAAGTTTAAATGATCCAGCACCTGCCGCGGCTCCCAGTCCACCCACACAGCACCCCCTTCCCTACACCGTAGAGTTATGGGTGGATCACCTGCAACTCTATGGTGTTGCCCGGGGCAACCCCTAGACAAGAGCAGGGCTGCAGCAGCCATCCGCCGAGTAGACAGACAGCAGTCCTGCCTCCAGCCACCGCCCAAAGTTTGGACTGCCCAGTGCCTGCTCTCCTAGAGGTGCTCCTGGATGTTCTGGAGCACCACCAGCAGAACTGCCCTGGAGCAGGGACAACCTGTGCCGCCTCTGCCCCACCTCCACATCTGGTGGGTCACCTTTAAATAGACAGTCCACCATGGGGTGAGGCGGGGCAGAGGCAGGGGTTCTGTATGTGTGCAAATGCCCCCAAAGAGGTCTATTTTAGCCCAGAAGAGACTAGTAAATGTTCACCTTCCACCAAGTGCTAATCATTAGCAGAAGCAGAGATAGCAAAGGCTCTTAGGCTGATTTTAGACGAGCACTGCCTGCTCATGCCGTAAAGGTATTGAGGTATTTAATTTACGCTGTTAAAGAATGTGCGACCGGAAATATGGTGCATCTAGGCACGTCTAAAAGCTACCCACGGCACTTTTACAAGCCGCATGATTTCACGGCGTGAGCGGGTGGCATTCGTCTAAAAGCAGCCATAGCCTGGTGGAACAGTCTAGAAAAAGTGTCCCTACCTAGAGAAGAATGCCTACCTCCTGTGGTGATGCCTAGGCTCAAGCCTGCCCTGGAGGTCCTGCCCCTTGACCCCTGAACCATGAGACGTAGTCACATGGACTGGTGGAGTTGACCTGCCAGTCCCTGTGCTCCCAACTCCAACCAGCTTCCATTCCCACTGTACTCCACCAGACCTTGCTTGGGGTCAGATTAAGTTTGCTGGAGGGTGTGACTCTGCTACCTCTGCACTGCCGATCAGCCCCAACCTTGTTAAGAGAGACAGGAGATGAAGCTATTGATGTTGCATCCAGTCATGGGAATGAGGGCAAGGGTTTTGCAGAACAGCAGCACTGACAGGGGCTAGAAGAAATCCCAGAGTTCAGTCTTGCCATTAAAAGAGGTACCAAGGCTGAGCCTGGGAGGGAGTTACCATGGAGCAAGGGGGCTCGATTGTGTCTGGGTTATGGATTCTAGGGGGGCTTCGCAAGCAGTCTGAGCATTGCTAGGAAATTTTCTGAGTGGAAATTTTCCATGCCAACACTCTTCCCCTACCCTCTGAAACATTTCTAGCAGCGTTCAGGCCATTTGCAAAGGGGCCCGCAAAGTGGAAAATGTACAGAGTGGGCCAAAGTGGAATGCTGGCCCCACCAACTGTTCCACTTTCCGGACTGATGGGGTTGCTAGTTGTTGCCATTCCAAGGGGCTTCACTGGGAGCAAGGGTGGAATCCCAATATCTCATGTGGGCAAGGTTGAGGCTGGCTGGGGCATAAATTCCCCACCCTCTTGCCCTTGGGGGGGGGGTAATTGGGACATCAGCCAGGTCCTTCCACAGCCTTGCTCTGCCCCCCAGCTGAGTCTTTGCAAGTCGGCACCTTGGGGTTGGGCAGGGCTGAAACCATTTTTTTATGAACACTGTATCTAATGGCTCTGTCCAATCTAATCCAGGGCCAACGAAATGGCGATCAGCCACAGTCTGGTTTCTGTTTTACAGATCCATTTCCATTTATTCCGGGTTGTTTATTTCAGTATTTCATCATTTGATTTGGTCACTTGGTCAGTTTGGTATTATCCATGTGCAATAACCAAAATGAAGAAAACAACCAAAACAAAATAATTAAACTAAACTAAATGGAGTTACCAAGCTGGAATAAGCAAAAGAGCGGATATGCAGAGATCCATCCTGAAACCAAACATGTGCCAGATTTCCACACACTCTTCAGTTAATCTCTCCAGATGTGCACCACCTTCCTATGGTCATTTTTGCCCTGACCATATTTCCAGAGCTCACAAATGGGGAACAGACCCTAATTGTTAGCTGTAGCCACATGAAAACCATGATCCACATCACTGAGCAACTGGACTGGATGGAGGCCTGAGTGAGCTAAATCCTGCACCAGAGCTCATTGTGGCTTGGCCGGTTAAGCATACGCTCAGTGAGTAGAAAATGACTCATCTGGTGTGAGCAGCGTCTCAGCCAGGCCAGCTGCACAGAACTGGTTAGAGTGAGGGGCCTGCAGCCCACTGCAGCTGATGCTGCACTGCAGAGCTAGATTCCATCGAAGACTCGAGGAATGCAAATACATGGAGATCTGTCAGCTCTGACCCTCTCCTCTACACTCCACTTCTCACCTGATGGGATTTATTTAACCAGCAGAAAAGACTCCCTTGTGAAGCCAGTCTCATTGCAGGCTCCTGTAAATATTTTATTGTAAATGACTCTGTCGGCGTGGAACTCTGTGAAGCGAGATGTGTGTGAAATGGTCTCAGAATGACAGAGAAACCTGGATACCAGAGTGTGTTCATTCAAAAAAGGTGCTTGGCGTGTAATGCTGGAATGAGATATTAGTGGTGGAAAGAATATTTGGCGCAAATGGAATACCTGTTGAGTTTGGCTGCTTCAAACCAAATCCAGGATTTTTGTCATACTTCATCAAGATGATGTGGTTTGGTTTTGTTTTTTATTTCATTTATTTAGTTGTCTGTTTTGGGGTGGGTGGGTTGGTGGGAGGGCGCTTTTTTGTTTGGTTTTTCCTTGTTTTTTTGTTTTTTTAAATCAGTTTTCCAGTGTTCTGATTTGGCTATTTTGTACCTAAATAGTGCCAAGGCAGAGCAAACAAACAAAACAAAGCCCAAATAACCAAAACAACAAACCAATAGTCAATTTAATAACGAAGCAAAGTTAATGGAATAAATGCATACTCATTGCAGGGTATGAATCCTATTCAGATATTCAGATCATGGCTATCCAAATATGCCAATAATATCTGTGAATTTAAAATATGCTATTTGTTTCACCTCTAATGAGACACTTGGCATGATACTTTTTCTACTGCACATTGGAAATGCCCGGACACTGCTCCATGGTCAGGAGGAGAATCAGGACATTTCCTGTTGCACACGTTTCTCCACATATAGGAGAATCATCGCCACTAGTTGCACTCTTGGAGGAACTAGCTCATCCACTGCCTGCAACAGAAGGTTTGGAACTTTCTCCCTTTGGGTGGGGCTCAAACGAGAATCAATTTTGATTCTCGCAAAATAGATCATGATAGCCCCTTTCCAAAATGGTGCCCGCAGCATATCTGCCATTTTAGAAAAGGGCAGCCATTCTGTGCATGTGTGGCACCATTTGCACATGCACAGACCAGCTGCCCAGTTCCAAAACGGTGGAGTCCCTACCACTGCCATTTTGGGAAAGGGTTGTGCATGCGCAGAACAGCCCTGGTGGCCATTTGCGCATGTGCCGTGATATTTCTTTAATTCTTTTTTCCTGAGGTATGAAACCACCTCTTCGCTCCCCACCCCCGCAGTAAGGCCAAGCAGAGGAGAGAAGGAGCCCAGGCGAGTGGAGCAAACAAACTGACCCAGAGAGGCAGCCAGGTGACTCATCCAGGGTTTGGGCCCAGGGTAGGACTGTTTGCAAGATTCTTGCTTCTCTTGGTGAGAATCCAGGCAATTCTCGGCTCGTTATTGTTTGCAAGAGCGAGCTGAGAACCCTGCTTCTCGTTGAGAAAAGCAAGATTGTGTGAATCAAGTTTCAGCCCTATCTTTCTGCCCTATTTTCTGGAGATGCTAATTTCATCAGGCCTATTTGCCATCCGCTGAAGGGGCTGCCATCTTGGCTGACCCAATGGGGATTGAGTCACCAGTGAAACCTTCAGGGCTGAAAGTATAACAGACTGGAACAAAATATTTTAGCCACGTAAAATACAATTTTTAACCTTTGGAGGCACTCAGTGCATCATGGGAAATGTAACTGTCCATTGTATTTCAGATTGATGATGTAGTTGGGGGAAAAATCACTTCAGTTCAAAAATAACTGAAATGACATTTTAACTATTCCATTTAAAGGATCCAAAATTTCAATCCCACTTAGGATAGGAAAAAAATTAACTAAAGGGAGGGGAAACCCTTTTTTCAGTACACCCTAAATCCAAGATTTGAGCCCAAATCTATTTTGCAGGAATATTAGGCCCTTTTCTATTTCTAATGGGTGCGGGTGCATGGGGGGATGGGTGGGCAGAGCAGTGGGTGGGTGATGCCTAGGGGTACGTTCCCACAGACCCCCACCCACCGTCACCCATCTCCACACATGGAGCATTGGACATTAGCACCCGTTGCTCTGTGCGTGGGTGATGGGTGGAGGCGGGTGGAGCACGGGAATGCGCACGTATCCCCACCCACCATCCGCGGTGTTCCCACGGGCACCTACCAATCCCCCCATACCCACCATGGCATTCACACAGGTTTTCCCCCACCCGCACATATGTGTGAAGGGGTCGGCGTCCGTGTGAAAATGGCCTTAGTTTCTGAATGAATGTATTCAAGTTCAACATAAAAGAAAGGAAGAAAAAATTATTCTGTCTAGTACTGCTGTTACTCATCTTCTGAAACCCTCATGTATATATATATATATATATATATATATATATATATGTATATATTTGGGTACTGTAGAGGTGTAAGTCCCTGCAGGATCAGGGCCAAATACTAAGTCAATTTCACAGCTTTTCTTTCTCCAAGTGTGCTTGATTACAAAAGGGCCAAGTCATCATCACAGTGGGCAAACAAATCAAACAAAAATGCTTTCAGTTGACCAGGTCCTGTTTGGATTCTTCCCTCAATGCAATGTGAGTCTCTCACTCTAAACTTCCAGCCAGTATTTGGGTGAACCCCTTGCCCTCACCTATAGAAAAACTCCATCTTGGGCTCTTTGATCCTGGTTCAGTTGGCCATCAAACTCCAAGACTATAGGATTCCTGGCAATCGCCTTGCCACAGGTCCATCTTCACTCCGGGGTACACCTGAAGGAAGCATGCCCCAGCCACTGGAGGCTATCTCTGAGCACTGCCTCTTCCCGGCTATTCCACTTTGCTGAGCTACAGTTAAGCCACTTATGGCTGGTGTTTCCCCATTCGACCGGCAGCTTCCGGCCCTGCTCAGCTGGGAGCATTCACGTCACAGCCATTGGTTCATCAGTCCTCTCGCAGGGGACTGGTAACTGTCAATGGGGGTGCACAGGAGTGGTGGATAGGTTGGGATGGGGTTTTATAAGGTTCTATAGGGCTTCTGAATATCTGAGGGCAGATGTGCCCCCCCCCCATGATTTAAGGGGGAGGGTGGGTTGGGGGAGAGGGATTAGGTGGGAGGTTGTTGGAGGGTGGGAGTGGGTTTTTTTTGGGGGGGGTGTATTTATTTGAATGTTTTTTAATATATATATTGTATTTTATCATTTTTTGTAAGCCACCTTGCCTTCGGGGAAGGGCAAGATATAAACATAAAAAATAAATAAAATTAAAATAATGCCTCCCCATACGATTCACCTATGAGTTCTCCATTAGGCTCATATAGTTACTCAGATGCAGATCCTTCCCCCTATGCCTGCTGCTAAGAGGTTTCCATCCTGCAATAGCTCAGAGTGGCCCATTCTACTTCAGCTGAATCTCAAAACAGTCCAAACAAGTGTGCAGGGGCAATGGCTGGCAGGTGGCGACAGAAGGGAAATCGTCCAGGGTGATGCAGGGGGGGGTCAAAGTGCCTGGAAGGAGCAGCAGGGAAGAGGAGCCTGGAGAACTGCTCAGAGACCTGTCCCTGTACCTAGATCTTGTGCAAGGCCCCCCATATGAACCGGAAGGGCATTCAGAATGAATCAGAGGTGCATTTGAGAGGGGAAGGATATTCTATCCATCAGGTACTCTCACAGGTATGTGGGAATAATGAATTCCTAAAGGCAGGGCCAGCATTACCACAGGCTGACTACCCCTAAACCCACTGTTCTCTCTACTTATGGGGGCCCTTTAATGGCCTCCACTTTCACCAGAACAGGGTGAAGAGTCTCCATTCCTTCATACATGACAACCTCTAGGGCCCCAGCCTCAAGGGGGCAGGGACCTCAAAGGCTACGGAGCCATAAAGGTGGGTGGGGGTGAGAACACCAGAAGTCTTGGATTTCATCTTCACTCTGGATCACCAAAATTCTAGGGCCAGCCCTCCCCAAAGGGGTTCCTGCATACCTGTGACAGTACCCATGGACAGCAAAACCACAACCCATTTTCAGCCCTGGGAGTAACCAAAGTTCCAAAACAACCGAACCATAATGTCCACTGCAGATATCCAGTGAAACAAGACCAAATGTTATATTAATTATTAATTATTATTATTATTATTGTTAAGCATTTATATAGCACCAGCAATGTACCTGACACTTTACAATTGTAAGACAGAGACACTGTCCCTGCTCCAGCAGGCTTACAATCTAAAAGAGATGGGGGGGGGGGAAGAGGGGGGACAGAGGAAGAGACAAGGCTACATACATGAACTCATGATATCCACTTTCTCAAAACAGAATCAAAACAACCAAATTCATCAGATAAAGGACTTGCCATGGATTTTCATGTTAGTTTTAATAGCAGCCCTCACCACCAACTTTGTTCTCCATGACAGGATATCCATACGCATACAGACGCATTATGCACCAAACATAACAACGATAGTCCCTGAACTGCATAAAAAATGAAGGCCGTCGCAACAACGGGATGCAATTCATTGGCTTACCCCCCAATCTGGGACGCAATTCAGTTTGCCAAGAAACCAGCATGGGAACGGGTGAGCCCAGAATGCAGATGGTGGTTTTGCCATAAAGTTGCACCAACTTGTGTTAATGTCAGGTTTGGATTAACATTTACACTGAGAACACAGCAAGGTTTTATTGTTTACACACATTATGTAAATTGATTTAAATTCCTGCTTTGCACACAGTTATTTACAAGGTGTTTACTGATTACGGGCCAATGTACATCACGGGTTGCCATGCATAATGTAAAACTATGTAAATTTTACTTCCTCTTCCCAAGCAGATCTGTGTGGATTTGCCATCGTTTTGCCAACAAGAACCCCCTTTCATCTTTCCTCCCTCTGCCTTTCACCTGCCACATCTTTGCTTCCTGATAAGACTCACCTCCAACTAGGAAACACAAAAGATGTCCCCGTTTCAACTGACAGAGCAAAGCTCTGTCTCTAGAAACAATACAAAAACACCTTAGTCACTAGCAGCAGAATTGCAAGCGGAATATATAAAATAGACCTGAAGCCAAAAGGAATTTTCCTATTCATGAAGATAATTCACATATTCATTCTCACAAATATTCAATTTATCTTAAGAGATGGAGACGAAGTAGTTCAGGCGATATCTTCTGTTGAACCAACTGTGGTTGGTGAGAGTGTGCAAGTTTTCAGGCCACACAGAGTCCTTCCTCTGACTTGTAAGAAGTCAGAACTGTAGAGTGAGAAAATGCAGGACAGGTATATATAAAAAGAGGCAGATATATAAATGCCTGTCCTACATTTGCTCAGTGTACAGTACAGACTTGGTACATGCCCAACCAAGGAAGGGACCCATGTGAGCTGAAACCTTGCATACTCTCACCAACTACGGTTGGTTCAATAAAAGTTAACATCTGAATTACTTTGACTCCATCTCTTATGTTTGGGACATAGCACTGACACGAGAACAAGTGTTTCCATTCCTAAGACAAATACCAACCTTTCGGGAGTGCTTGTGAGTGTCCGTTGGTTGGTACTTCAGTTTCTAGTTGCTCCGTGCTTCCAACATGGATTTTTCCATCATTTTCATCACTTGTTGTCACATTCTGGGACCTTTTGACATTTTTATCACTTTCTGGGACTTTTTTTTGTCACTTTCCAGGAATTTTACAACAGTTATACATAAGTTTTACAGAATTTTTATGGCAATTTCCAGCACTTTCCCCAATGCTTAGCCAGCAAGTTTTGGCTCCACAGCCCCTGGGGGTGCACGTGGGGCCCCTAGCAGCACCCATTAAACTTGTGAAAAACAGCAAAAATGAATGGGAAATGGCAAAAACTGCAGGAAAGCCAGTAAGTGCTGGCATTCTGGGAAAGGGATGGACATGCACAAAATGGCCCCCATGGCCATTTTGTGCATATTCTCTGCCAGAGCAGGGAGCTCCAGCAGCATGCCCTGGGAGGAAGGCCTCTTGAGGCCAGGCAGGCCTCCCATAGCTGTGCCAGCTCCAGCACAGCCGCCTGGCTGCACAGACGGCAGGACCCGGCCTCCCAGCAGCAGAGGCAGCCCTGCCTGGCAGCAGAGGAAACCTGGCTGTCAGCGGAGACAGCGGTCCCAACCTCCAACACCCGAACCGGTAAGTAAATGCCAGCCAACAGGACCCCAAAGGTTGGGGTTGGAGCTAAAAATGGGCCCTGGGGGTGAGGGTATTAGGGACATGGATCCTCAACCTCACCCTCTAAGGCCAGTAGAGGCCCCCGGGGAATGAGGATGAGGGAGTTTGGACCCTGGTTCCCCTTCCCACTGAAGTCAATGGGAATATTTCGTATTGACTTCAATGGGAAATTTCCCATTGAAGTCAATAGGAAGGTTTCACCATTGACTATAATGGGAAGATACAGAAATGAAAATCGGGAACTGTAACATCCTGATTTTCAGACACTGCGGTTTTAAACTGAAACGCATTTTTGGGACAGTTTCGGTTAAAACCGAAACCAAATTCCCACTCCTACAAAGTACATGGGTGGCAACCAAGAATGCCTCTCTGCAGTTCCTTGTTGTGTGGACAGCATTGGGCAGTGAAACCCAAAAGAATGTGCTCCCGACCGACCATCAGGGTCACAAAAGAGCATGGAAGGAAAGGCGGTCTTTCAGATATGTGGTGGGGGCCAAGCTGTTTAGGGCTTTAATGGTCTAACCCAGCACCTTGACTTGTGCCCGGAAAGCTATAGGAAGCCAGTGCAGATTATAGAACACAGGTATAATGTGCATAAAACCTCCCTAAATTTGCATGTGGTAGTTTATGTAAAATTAAACAAATTTAAAATTGACCATTGCCTAGCAATAGATCCCAAAATAAGCAAACCCCACAGCTCCATGGCGTTCTTTAGATGAGACACTTCATGAGACCATACAACAGAAACCCCAAACTTCATAGTGATCCCTAGAATAAACAACTCTTACCTCCATAGAACAAACACACTTTAAGACTCATTTCCAGATATCTGGTGTCTGGGTCATATGTCAACTTAGACTCCAGGAAAGATCCCCAATTACTAGATTATTCAGGCAGCCAGAATTCTGATCTTATGAAGAACACTGGACTATTATTTTCCTTACATTTATGAAACAGTTCATGAATAGGTAGGTTCATTAAGTGTTCATTAGTGTTCAGTCTAGAGTCTGGTTACCATACTGGTCTCAAGTATGACTGAGACAAGAGACAAAGTACTCAAGATTACACCTTTTATTAGACCGTTTTTATTCTCAACAAAGCTCTGTGAATCTTGAAAGCTTGTGTGTTCTCACCAGCAGACACTGGTCCACTAAAAGGCATCATCTCGTTAAGAGGCATACAGTACATTCATTTTGTCTGAAAAGTGAAAAGCATGTCACGTGTAAGCATCTGGGGCAGATAGAATACAAATCTCCAAAGGCAGCTCTTCTTGCCTGAAATATGGTTCTGTCCGGATCTAACAACCCAGTCCTGAACTCTAACCATTAGGCTGCAATTTCCAAACTGTGGTCAAGCTAAATCCTCAAACCAATCTGTGGGATCATATTTATCAGAGCTGAAATGAATACCGCCCTGAGTCTTTTAGAGGGAAGAGCAGGATAGAAGTTTAAATAAATAAATAAATCCAAATTTTATATTTCTGAATATTACTTGCCTATTCATAACTAATCAGATTTTCTGTGCAAGTAGTTTGGGCATGGGGAATCCTGAACTGGTGCAGGGGCTGGACTAGATGACTGTTTGGTTCCCTTCCAGCTCTATACGTTCTTGGAAGATTGATCCATTAAAGTTAACAGCTATTAGCCAAGTCGGTTGGTGGACATAATCTCTGACTGTCGGTAGCTGGGAGTGAACAAGAGGGAATGGATAACCCCCATATGACATGTTGGGTACTTTTCCCAAGCAACTGATGTTGGCCACTGTCAGAACAGGTGCTGGGCTTGATGAACCATTGGTCTAACCCAGTATGGCACTACTTATATTCTGCAACCCTATGACTTTATGGGTGGATACAAACATGATGGCGGTGCACCACTACCATGACCCGGGTGCCAGGGAGGGTGGGGAAATGCTCAAATGTGCATCTGGCCCTGCCCCCACACTGCGCACAGTGCCCTGCCCCCCTCTCCCCCCCCATGACAGTAAATGACATGGTCGGTCCTGATCCAGGCTGGTTCATGGCAGGCCACAACAGTCTGGGCACCTTTCCAACTGTGGCCCACTTTGCCCCAATTGGGTGGACCGCAGCCCTGGCTGTGACCTGGAGCTAATTTATTTATTTATTTATTTATTTATTTAGCGGCATTTATATGCCTACGGCATCTCGGGGCGGCTTCCATGCAAAAATAAAACTATTTAAAACACCAGTAAAATTCACAACAATTAAAAACCCTCATTTACCCACCCCCCTCCCCACCCCCGAAGGCCTGGGAGAACAGCCACGTCTTACATGCTCGACGAAAGCCCAATAGACTTGGGGCCAGACGAGCTTCCTCTGGAAGGGAGTTCCACAACCGCAGCCCTACCACCGAGAACACCCTCTCCATTGAGGCCCCCCGCTTCATGTGGGTGACCTCTAGGAAGGTACTCCCGGCAGATTGAAGGGGCTGTCCTGAAATGCAGAAGGCGAGACAGTCCCTGAGATACCCTGGGCCAAGACCGTGTAGGGCTTTATCAATCAAAGTCAGCACCTTGAATCTGGCTCGGTACGTTATAGGCAGCCAGTGCAGCGAGCGGAGCACAGGTATAATGTGCTCTCTTTGTCCCGTCCCTGTTGGGAGACGGGCTGCCGCATTCTGCACTAGCTGCAACCTCCAGGCCAGCATCAAGGGAAGCCCCACATAGAGCGTGTTACAGTAGTCCAGCCTTGAGGTGATGAAGGCATGGATCAGAGTGGCCAGGTCGGATCTGTAGATGTATGGGTGCAACCTCCTCACCAGATGCAGCTGGAGGAAAGCCTCCAACTGCCAATCCAGACGGAGGTCCGAGTCCAATACCACCCCCAGACTTCATACCTGCTGAGCCACAGAGGGGTGCACACCCTCCACAAGAGGGGACAGCACCTCCCCCGCTTTATCCACCACCATCACCTCCATCTTATCAGAGTTGAGCCTCAGTCTGCTCTGCCACAACCATGTTGCAACGGCCTCCAAACACTGGCACAGCACAGAGATGGCAGGCCCTGGGTCAGTTGAAAAGGAGAGGTAAAGCTGGGTGTTATCAGCGTATTGGTGGCAAAGCACACCAAACCCTCTCACAATCTCCCCCAAGGGCTGCATATACACATTAAATAATAATGGAGACAAGATTGAACCTTGCAGAACGCCACAGTCCAGGGCCCGGGGACTAGATGTTTCTGCCCCCCCAGACAACCTGCTGGGTTCTCCCAGAGAGGAATGACTGGAACCATCCTGGGACAGTCCAATCCAGACCCCCCAGGTCACGGAATCATCTCAACAGCAGCCCATGGTCCACTGTATCAAACGCGGCCGAGAGATCTAGCAGGACTAGTAAAGTTGAATGTTCTGCATCCATCTCCTGGCGGAGATCGTCCACCAAGGCCACCAAATAAAATCTGGGGGGTTTATTTGCTGGAATTCCTTTCCAGATGGGAGGGGGGAGAGCAGGAGGGAGGGGGCAGATTTTGAGCACTCTACTGACTATGAGGAGTCTGAGCACCCAAAAGAATGCTGAAAAGCTGTGCTGAGCCCACCTCTTCCCTTCAACTCCCCTCTCCCATCTGTTTCCAGCCCCAGACAAGGTAATCACATAGGTAAATCAACTACAGTACTATTCTCTGTTTCCAAAAAGGGGAGTGCGGGGAGCTGAAGGGAAGAGGCGGGCTCAGAATGGCTTTTCAGCATTCTATTGGGTGCTCACTCAGACTCCTGCTAGTCAATATAATGCTCAAGATCTGCCCCCCTTCATCCTGCTCTCCCCCCTTTCATGTGGAAAGGACTCCCAGATGGGAGCGGGAGAGCTGAAGAGAAGAGGTGGGCTTAGCGCAGCTTTTCAGCATTCTATTGGCTGCTGCCTCCTTCTAGCCAATAGAATGCTAAGATATCAGCTGAGTCTGCCGTCTCCCTCCTGATCTCCCCCTCCCATTTCTAAAAAATTGCCATTGGAAAGCTTTCCCAACCAAGACAGCTGCCAGCCTCAGACAAGGAAAGAAAGCTGGGCAGGGAACAGCATAGCTTAGCTTCCTCCTCCATCCATCCCTCCCCCCATCATCACTGGGTATTCTGTTTTTTGAGATTCTGATTTTTCTTGGTGAGACTCCAGCTGATTTTTTGTCTCATTCTCATTTGAAAGAACAAGGCAAGAATTGTGATTCTCATCAAGAAATGCAAGAAACTGAGAATCGAGTTTCAGATCTACCCTGTCTGAATATTTCACCAAATCTTCACAGCAAAAAAAATAATAGTTTCTTCATTTCTTTGGTTATTTCATTTCAGATACTTTGACGGTTTCAGATACTTTGGTTCATTTGGTTTGGATATTCAGTTAGGCCCCCCAAACCAAGTAAAAAATAACCAAAGTTAAAATGAATACCTGAAATTAGTCAAGGAAGTGGAAAAGAATATCCATTTCATCCAGATAGATTCGAAGTGTGCAAATGTGTTGAATAGATTCAATTTTTAAAATTTGCTACCCATTTCAGTTGTAACAAAAATCTACAACATGGATCCATACCCTCCCCCTGAGTTCATGCCCTCACCTTTGCTCCCTTCTCTGAGCTCTCTTTCTCGGTATGCGAGGGTAGGAGATGGATCCATGGTCAGATTTAGGAACTGGAAAGGGGTCAAATAAAAAAGACAGCAACTACAGGCCGCAGGTTCCCCATCCCTGCTCTATTACATTTTCTGGAACTTCTGCACTAGGGAAGTATCTCTTTGGTTCAGTCTGGGCACCTTTGCCAAATCGGCCAGAGCATTTGGCCTCCCACTGATAGCACTGGTTGTGGCAAGAAGAGGGCTGCTTTTGTCTAGCTGGCAGCAAATGCCAGAAAATCCTGTGTTTTGCTTTAAGTTGCCGTGTAACATTGGCAGCAGCTTTCACACGGTATTTTTTTTTTTCAATGTAAATGATACGGTTCTAATGTGCTGTGTCCGTGTTCCCTCACAGCAAGATGCTCTGGGGAAATCACCACTAAACAAGCGACAGTACTCCAATTAAGAACGGGTGAGCGCCTCTTGCCTAATTTTCAAACCCACTCAACCATTGTGGGTCCAAATAGCTGATCCAGGCTGTGTTTTTATTGGTTTCTCATTCTGGAGAGGAAAAATGGAGTAAGAGGGGAGATCCAATGGAGAAGACACAAAAGGTGCAATTACCACCATTGAAGTCAAAGGGTGTCAAACTGTTCATAGCCACAGCATTTCAAGTGGCCAAAGAGAGACATAAGCATTACACACATACACCCGCGTGCCTGCTCACACACAAATTATCTAGTAAATCCACCTTCCTAATGGGGTGGCAGGCCCAGCTCTGGGCGTGGGGACTGGCTGTGAAGGTAGCAGGCCAGATGCCTGATTCTAGCAGGGACAATCCTGCAATCCAGAACACTTTGGCCACCATTTGGGCCACCTGTTGGTAGCCACACACAGTGCTTTGGTGGTGATTGTTCAAGGGGGCTCTAGCAATGGCTAGACATGGGAGTGGTCAAGGGCTCTGGCCGTAGTCAAGCATAAACTCATCCAAAAGCTGGGCATTGTCCGCCAATGACAAACTGCAAGATTTCCCCACAAAAGTAGGGTGCATAAGGAGAGACTGTTGAAAGCTATGCTATTGATTTCAACAAGGACAACATTGCCCTTTTGGGACAAACAACATGAAGTCTGAGGAATATACAAAGTCGGAGAACCTTACGCGAGCATGGGGCACTACAATAAGCAGGTTGGTATCTAGATGAGATTCTTCTCTCCGTGATATAGAGCATAGGGATGTGCGAACGTGGTTTGGAAGTTTGGGGTTCGGCCCGAACTCAGCCAGTTCAGATGGCCGAACAGAATGGCCGAACTGAATGGCCGAAGTCCTGAACAGTTTGGCCATGTTTGGGCTCGTTCAGATGAGTTCGGGTGGGAAAATACCTGGCTGGAAGACCCAGGGGGGGGGGGGGTGTCAGCTGAGGCGGGGTGGAGAGGCTTGGACTAGCAGCCACCCTGCCCAATCACCATTCCTCTTTTCCTCAGACCACTGGCTTGGCAGTCTGCGATTGGCCACAGGCTAGGTTGCACAGAGCCAATGGGGTTTGTGGTAAGGCGGGCGCAGCAAGTAACAAAAGTCATTGCCCTCCCCCCCCCTTCCATATCATTCTGAGCTAGCCACTGATCCTGTCATAAGGCGTTTTCAGAACTATCCCTCTCCCAGCAGTTTGTGTTCCTCCTAATCCATTGCCATCCTCCTCCTATTTCACCAATAGGTTTCATTATTTAGATTAGATTAGACAGATTTAGGTGTTATACCTGGCATCAAGAAGCAGCCACTCCAGCCCCAGGTCCCACCCTCAGGGTTCTGGGGCCTACATTACAGGCAGGGAGGGCTGCCCATCCACTTCATCCAGAAGCTGCCACTCTAGTCCCAGGACCCACTATCAGCATTCTGGGGCTGTCATTCCGCTCACAGGGAGCTGTCATTCCACAGCATCAAGAAGCAGCCACTCCAGCCCCAGCTCCCACCATCAGGGTTCTGGGGCCTACGTTAAAGGCAGGGAGGGCTGTCCATTCACATCATCCAGAAACTGCCACTCCAGCCCCAGGACTCACCATCAGGGTTCTGGGGTTGGCATTCTGCTTACAGGGAGCTGTCATTCCACTATACCTGGCATCAAGAAGCAGCCACTCCAGCCCCAGGTCCCACCATCAGGGTTCTGGGGCCTACATTACAGGCAGGGAGGGCTGCCCATCCACTTCATCCAGAAGCTGCCACTCTAGTCCCAGGACCCACTAACAAGGTTCTGGGGCCGTCATTCCACTCATGGGAACCCGTCATTCCACCACATCAAGAATCAGCCAGCCTCTCCAGCCCCAGGACCTACAGTCAGGGTTCTGGGGCCATCATTCTGCTCATGGGGAGCTGTCATTTCATGGAATCAAGAAGCAGCCACCCCAGGACCTACCATCAGGGTCCTGGGGACTATGTTACAGTCAAGGGGAGCCATCATTCCACGGAATCAAGAAACAGCCATTCTAGTCCCAGGACCCACCATCAGGGTTCTGGGGACATCATTCTGCTCACAGGGACCTGTCATTCCACCACATCACAAAACAGGCAGCCAGCCACTCCAGCCCCAGGACCCACCGTCAGGATTCTGGGGCCTTAGTTACAGGCATGGGGGGCTGTCCATCCACATCATCCAGAAGCTGCCACTCCTGTCCCAGGACCCACCATCAGGGTTCTGGGGCCGTCATTCCGCCGACCTACCTGGAGGGTTCTTATTCACTTACAGCATGGCCCAGGGAGAGCCAGCTCTGCTCCTGTTGGACACAGACAGTGATTTGGACTCAGAGGAGCTATCCAGCATCATAAAATATTACCTCTAAGTCTCCTCACTTCAGAGGCAGCCAGCCATTCCAGCCCCAGAACCCACCATCAGGGTTCTGGGGCCTACATTACAGGCATGGGGGGCTGTCCATCCATGTCATCCCAAAGCTGCCACTCCTGTCCCAGGACCCACCATCAGGGTTCTGGGACCATCATTACGCTCACAGAGAGCTGTCATTCCACGGCATCAAGAAAGAGGCAGCCACTCCTGTCCCAGGAGTGCAGGACCCACCATCAGGGTTTTGGGGACAATGTTCCAGGCAGGGAAGAGGCCTGGCCAGGGCTTGGTGGTTGGCATGGCACCCATACGGAGCTGGGCATTGCAGGCTGGCATCCTACTCGCCAGATCTCAACCAACTCTTCTGCAAATCGGTCAAGTAGCCTTCGCCGGTGGCGATTCACATGGCCAGCCAGCCAGCCACCACCTGCTGTGATGGCAACTAGAAATGGAGAACCCAGCCAGCATAGAACTAGAAGAACTGGAGGCCTGCCAGCCTGCAATGCCCAGCCAAGTAGGGGTGCCAGGCCAGCCACCGAGCCCCAAGCCTTCTCAGCCTCTGCTGCTGCCGTTGGGTCTCAAATGGCCAACCCTGGTGCCACGGGCACCCTGAGGGGCCAAGCGCCGAGCCTACCTTTTCGGGCAACCTGGAGTGCCAAGTGCCAAGCCTTCCCGGTCTCTGCTGCTGCTGGGTCTCCGACGGCTTGCCATGCTGCCACGGGCACCACCAGGGGCCAAGCCTGCCTGTCCAGGCAACCTGGGGTGTCAAGCGCCAAGCCTTCCTGTTCTCTGCTGTTGCTGCTGCTGCTGCTGGGTCTCTGACAGCCTGCCATGCCACCACAGGCACCCCTGGGGGTCCCTGGAGCACCCCAAGCCTCCCGGTGGGTTCGAACTCCACCGGACCCAACCCCTGAACCCAAACTAGGTTTTTGGGTCAAACAGCTGAACATCCAAACTCCTTTCTGTTCGCACATCCCCAATAGAGCACTGAACTGGCATGGCAGGACACCCTGACCCTTTTAAGGGTGAGGCCCTGAATTTTGGCAAGCGACCAAGCAAGCAGGGTGAAGCCCTTCAGGGAAAAGTACAGAAAATGAGCACCTGTAGCTAATTAGTTCAGCTGCTAGCAAATGGGTGGAAGCGGTTATAAAATAAAAGTCTTTGAAGGGCGAGACCACCAAGGAGATGCAAGGAGGATGGAAAAGGAGCTTGCCTTACGGGTGGTTGTCAAGGTTGAGGGAGGACTGACTATGCACTGACAGGGGCCACCCAAGGAAACTATTGCTGGAGGGAGGCAGGCTGCTCTAGGGCTGATTTGGTGGCTGAAGTCCATGGCCAGAGACTGCTTTCAAGTTGCTTAGCTGGAGAGGGCCCAAGACCAAAGCTCACCTCTGACACAGGGAGTAGCCGGAAGACACTTTGAAATGACATAATGTTGTGTATGGGGTACACTGTAAACAAAGGGTATTAACATATGTGACAGCAGAGTGCTGCCATCACAAACTGATCCAGACTGGAAAGCCACTCGCATAGCAGGTAGGTTGAAATGGGTCCGGATGCAGAGAATGGAATGGGACCCCTTGCTTCTCCTCCCAGTCACCAGTGAGCATCAGGTTCCATGGTTCAGAGGCCAAAATGCAACTGCCCCGACTGTCCCCTTTGCCTTTGACAATTCCATGATGTTTTCCTACCCCTATTCCAACAAACCAGCCTGTTCTGTTCAGCTATCTGCTTGGGGGTTGGACGAGATGGCCCTTGTGGAAACTTGCGGCCCCACAGTTTTGTGATTCTGGGGCTGACAAGATCGTGAGACAGACCCTTCACTGGTATTTACTGCAGAACTGCTGCCATGAAACTCAAAGGAGCTGCACAAATTTTTTTTTCTTCTTTTCATAAGACTAAACATGGCCAATTCCTTCAATCTTTCTGCATAAATTTTGCTTCCTAAACCTCTTAGCAACACTTTCCTCTGAATTCCCTCCATCTTATCCATATGCTTCCTCAAAGAAAAGAACTCAAAACTCAACACACTGTTTCTGCTCCAGGTGGCACCTAACCAGTGCACGTCTAGGTTTCAGTACCATGCTCAGCACCATGATACCTGGAGGTTCTCCATCTGCTTGAATCAATTTTACTGCTACAGTATCTAAGGCCTTGGTTCACATCTGACATGAGAGGTAGAGATACCACTTAGTACTTTTCAGTGTTACTATATAATAGTAGTCTGAGTGCTCAGAGAGAATGGGCACAATCCAACGGCCTGCGTGCACCTGCTGCCCATGCAATGCCCATGGGATGCGTGCAGAATGTGCACAGGATGTGTGTGCAATGCACACACGCATGGCGTGCACAGATGCTTGAGAGCCGCGCACGGCCAATGCACAGCCTGGCCCAACCTGAACCCCCATGCCAGTCCAGCTTGCCTTCTCCATAAGCCGCTCCATGCACCATGTCATTTAATCCCCTGTGCCATGGGGTGCATGGGCGCAGGGGTTCAGGCCGAGGTGTGTGCTAGCTGCGCATGCATGAATTGTGCACGCATCCCGCATGCATCCTGCACGTATCCTGCAGGTGCACACAGGCCGTTGGATTGTGCCCAATGTGTGTGGTAGCAAGGGACAGCTGTTACACACTAGTAGATTTGGGGAGCTATGGGATAGGGTTTGGTATAGATTAGACTGCAGATCAAATGTATATCCAGTGCAAATACAGTATCTATCAAACTCAACCACTTTAAACTGAATCCAACAAAGGAAATGTTGTTGTCCTACTTTGCCCAGGTTTTTATCTCAGATATATTTTTATTTTTATTTATTTATTTATTTCATTTTTATTATTTTATTTTTGTTTTAGTTATACAACATTCTAGGGACAGCAAACAACTTAACTTTGGTCAAGTTTTTTTTATTGTTCTGTGCTTTTTTTGGCTACGGCACCACTCGCCAGTTTTGTTCCTACCACGACGGTGCGCGGAGGGGCATTCTCAGTTGCTGCCCCAGTGTCGTGGAACTCCCTGTCAGAGTCCGACCCTGAACATATTCCAGAGGTGATGCAAGACTTTTCTTTTTGGCAAAGCATTTGGCAGACATGGAAAGGGGTTGAGTGACTGTTTCTTAGGGTTGGAAGAGGATTTTTAAAGGGGGTTTTATGTATTTTTATGCGTTTGTACATTGTAAGCCACCCTGAGCCTTAGTGAAAGGGCAGGGTATTGAATTTAAATAAATAAAATAAGATTAAATAAATAAATAGATACCAACCAAACAGCCAAAAAATCAAATAACCAAAATGAAAAAAATGAATAACTAAATGAATATTTTAATTTAATTTAATAATTAAATTACCCAAATAAAAAAATAGCCATTTTGGGTTGTGGATCCTATTCAGATATTAAACCGGTATCCAAAAGCTATCCAAAATATTCAAGATAATGTTCAGATATCCAGAAGTTTGCACAGTCTCACCAACAGAAGTGGGTCCAATAAAAGATATCATTTGAACTACTTTGTCTTCTATCTACCCATAAATAGAAGACAAAGTACTCCCTTCAGGAATACAACAAACGCTCACTGCTCACACCACTTCCCTCTATTCTGTGACATTTTATTAGACGTCTACTCTCCAAGGATTCAGAATTCCATCAATACACAGAAGACAAAAAGCACTTCAAATCATATCTTTTATTGGACCAACTTTTGTTGGTGAGAATGTGCAAGCTTTTGGGCCACACAGGGCCCTTCTTCAGGTATCTAGCATAGGCATGTACACCACACACCTGGGGAAGGGTCCTGCTTGGCCCAAAAGCTTGCATATTCTCACCAACAGAAGTCGGTCCAATAAAAGATATCATCTGAACTACTTTGGCTCCATCTCTTACATTTGGACCAACAGGGCAACCATACTCTCTCTACATATAGATTAGATTAGATTAGATTAGATTAGATTGCCACTGAGGTAAATTTCCCACCTTAATCCTTCAGGAATCCAACACATGCTCACTGCTCACACCACTTCCCTCCATTCTGTGACATTTTATTAGATGTCTACTCTACGCTCCAAGAATTCAGAATTCCAGAATCACATATGATCTCCCCAGGTAAGAGACAGTGAAGGGTAAGATGCTACATGGAAGCTACTAAGTAGCACAAACCACACAGTAGAAACCATCATGTTTGAACAAGGTCTCAAGGGGTTATCTTCGCTAACTGAAGGCATCACACACACCATAAGCACTTCCAATCTGAATAAGGACAATAGCGATACTAAACCACGGATCAAGCCTATCTCTGTTTTGACTGGAAAAGTGACCCATCTGAATTCCTATTGTGTGAAAAGCTATACCCAAGCAAAAATCAGCTCTTTTGAAAGCCGAAATACCTGTATATTTTATATCGGGTTGTAAATCCTTGACGGTGTCTTTCCACAAAGGATAAGTAGCTCCTCGAGTGGTGGAAAGGCCCCCTGTCTGAAATAAGCCAATCAAATTCCTTGGAGACATGTTGGTTGGTAACAGCTGGTTCCTGGTGGGAGGGCTGTATTATTATATGGTCCCATATAAACAGGAAGTAGAGGAACTCAACAAGCCTCCAGTTCATGCTTTTCTGTATGCTTTTTTCCTCTCATTCTTGCTCCATTCTGTGGAGTCCTGTGGAGAGAAGAAGAAAGGGCAAGGGGAAGGGAAAGGAGAAAGAGAGAGAGACACAGGGGGTGGGATGGAGAGAAGGTAATGGTTAAAAACCAAACAGCAGAAACTATTTCGGGAGCTCAGAACATGAAACTGAGCTCAGCGCATGAAAATAAGCCAGCTACAGCTTTCTGACACACCAAAATTTCATTGAAAGAACCAATTTTGAATCCTGGCTCTAGCAAACTCCCTCTTATAACAAGTCTTCCCTCAGGGCCCTTACCAGGCCCATATTTTTGTCCCACTAGTATGAACAATCATTTAGAAGAACTGATCCTGATATAATGACCAGAGTCCATTCTCACTGGTGCTTAGTTCCCTGCCTGCCCCCCAGGTTAAAGAGACACCCAGAGAAACGTTCCCTGCCTGCCCCCCAGGTTAAAGAGACACCCAGAGAAACCTTCTCTGCCTGCCCCCCAGGTTAAAGAGACACCCAGAGAAATGTTCCCTGCCTGCCTCCCAGGTTAAAGGGCCACCCAGAGGGTGGAACTGTGCAGGGGAGATTGTTCCCTAGATGCTGCAGGAATCAACTCCAGCTGTGTGACTCTGCCTCCTCCCCCACATCCCCCCAGGTGAACTGCCCATCATAAGGAAAGGGCCACCCAGAGTGCGGTGCCCTCTGGGCAGCAGCCAAAGGGCGAAGAGCCGTTGGCGGGCCGTTAGCGGACGGAGGCGGTGGAGGCAGCTACCAGCACAACATCAAGATCCATCTGAGCTCCCCCTCTGGAACCAACCCACCGGGATGCCTGTCCTCCTCTCTCACCCCCTTGCTCCCCTCTTCACCCCTCTCCCCGTCACCTGCTTCTTCCCCATCTCCTTTCCCCTCTCCTCCTGCCCCCCACTAAGCCTATAATTTCTCTCCACCCCCCCACCATTTCTTGCCCCCTTCACCCCCCCTTCCCCTAATCTTATCCCCATTCCCTGTCTCCCCCTGATCATCTCCCATTCGCCTGTTCCCTCTGGAACTGTCCTCCTCTGCTAATAAAGCCCCCTATATCCATAACCTTTTCTTCTCTCACTCCCGTCATCTTCTCACCCTTACTGAAACCTGGATCACCCCCACTGACTCTGTCACCCCTGCCATCCTCTCCTACGGAGGTCTCTCCTTCTCCCACCAGCCCCACGCCGAAGGCCGGGGTAGAGGCTTAGGCCTCTTCCTTGCCTCTTCCTGCCAGTTCCAACCCCTCCCCCCTCTCTCTCCTTCTCCTCCTTTGAAACTCACTCTGTACATCTCTACTCCCCTCTCCACCTCCGTGTTGCTGTTATCTACCATTCCCGCAGGTCCCTCTCCTCCTTTCCCTCTGAGTTCGAGTCCTGGCTCACCCTATTCCTCTCTGATGACATCCCCACACTCATTCTTGGTGACTTCAATATCCACGTTGATGCACCCTCTCAGCCTGGCATCGCTCGCTTCCTCTCCTTAGCCTCTTCCTTTGATCTCCACCTCTGGAGTAGCTCCCCCACCCACACTGATGGTCACTCTCTTGATCTCGTGTTCTCTAGGAACTGTTCTGTCTCTGATCTCTCCTTCGATCCCCTTCCTATCTCTGACCATTATCTTGGCTCCTTCAGCCTCTGCCGTTGCTCCCCCTCCTCTTCCCCATCTCCTTGTCCCTTCCACGATATTCAGGCTATTGTGCCCCAGAACTATGTCTCATCCCTCTCTCCTCTTCTTCCCTCATTTTTTCTCCTCCTCCTCCCCTGACTCTGCCATCTCCATCTTCAACTGCTCTCTCGCCTCCACCCTCGACTCCCTTGCCCCCCTCTCCTCATGCCCAGATCACTCTCGTAACCCTCACCCTTGGCTCACACCTACCATTTGCCATCTCCGCTCCTGCACCTGGGCTGCTGAATGCCTCTCGTGCAAATCCCACTACCGCACTGACTTCCTCCACTTCAAATTCTGCCTCTCATCGCTCAGCTCTGCTATCTCCCTTGCTAGACAGCACTACTATGCCTCACGCATTGAGTCCTGCTCCCGGGACCCTCACCGCCTCTTTTCCACCTTTGACTCCTTTCTCAAACACCCCTGTCCTCCTCCTACCTCTTCTCTCTCCGCTCAAGATCTTGCTCTCTTCTTCACCTCTAAGATTGACAAGATCTGCCTGGAAATTGCTTCAAAGTCCTCTTCCCCTACCACTACCCCCCTCTCCCTCCTCCCCCCACCTCTCTCCTGTGCTCCTTCCCTCCCGCCTCCCTTGAGGAAATCTCTTCCCTCCTCATCTCCTCCAACCCCTCCATGTGCCCCCTGGACCCCATTCCTTCCTGCCTCCTGACCTCCATTGCTTCCCCCATCTCCCCTCCGCTCCTGCATATCATCAACCTCTCCCTCTCTACTGGCCACTTGAAACTGAATCCAGATATTCATCCCGCTTTGGATACTGAAGAACCGGCTGTTCATTTTATTCAGTTCAGACATTCATTTACTTCATACTGGCCTCTGTGCATGTGCAACAGCACTAACTAGCACCAAAACAAAGTACCTAAATAAAACCAACACCCAAAAAAGACAGGTGACCAATACAAATAAGGCTCTTTTCACACGAAGCACCCCCACCCACCTCCACACAGTTTTGCTGCATGGAGATGGGTGGAAGTGGGAATGCCATGGTAGATGGGCCAGGGGGTGTATGCTCCCACGCTACACCCACTTCCACTCATCACCCACGCACGGAGCAATGGGCTCCAATGCCAGTTGCTCCATGGGTGGAAATGGGTGGAGATGTACGCCCACGGGAACAGGCGCACACCCACTTCCACCCGCTACAGGCACACACCCATCCTGGTACCGACCATGGCCCATTTGAAAAGGGCCTAAGGCAACCAACAGAAACTAACAACCAAATACAGTGGAATTAGCTTAAGTCAAATGTATCCGGTCATGAAACGAAGTGCAGCTTATCAGAAATTCTATTTAAGCAGACCGTAAGGAAACAGACCTTAAGATGAAGAAAACTGGTGCACCATGTTAGCACCTGATTTCTCCATCTCCTGTCCCCTCCCCTTAGAAACAGAGAGTCTCAGCTCTCCAAATGGGAAAGTTATCTGCATAGGTGATAGCAAGCTCGGTCCACAAGGTGGCCGCGTCCTGGGCTTCTATTACACATTTTTATCTCCACTTTAATGCCGTGCCAGATAAAATGTGCGTCCTTCTTTGATGTCTCTCCACTGAACTGTAATCTATACACCCCATGCAATCTGAGCAATCTATAAAGACCTAGCTGTTACTTTAAAGTGTTGCCAAAAAAAGAGGAATAACATAATAATTAACTTGCTTTCAGAGACAAAAAGAAAAGTCTACAGAACTTTGAAGGATGAAGAAGAACATTCAAAACATCTGGCTTGACAGAATAAACTGTTGTGTGGTGAGGATGAAGGGATCGTTAGTTTTAATTATTTATACTCAAGTAAAACCTACAGGACTCAACCAAGGTTATAGCACAAATGAGTTAGGCATAGAACTTGTGCAAATAAGAGACAGTTTGTGTACAAATGATCTTTCCCAACTGTATCTGTAGTGTAGTTATCCTGTATCCAAGCAGTGGGTTAGACTAGATGACCCTCCAGGTGCCTTCCAACACTAAGATTCTTTCTATGGGTAAAAACAAAACGTGATCGTGAACCAGTTTGGCTTGCTGTGGCCTCCTTAGGCATGGACCCCACCTGCACGTGTGTGAAAGCGCCATCAGATGGTGACCCAAGGTATCCGGGGTTTTGTTGGCCGCTAGTCTGGGCTCTCACCTCGGAAAACCTCCAAGGTCACAGCCTGAGCTAGGGTCTGCTCAATAGAGTCAAAGTGGTCTGTCCCGAGGCTGCCTGCACATGTGTTTGCGGGCTGGTCAGCCAGCCCGGGTCAGCTCCGTCATGACAGGCAGGCATGGCTGGCCATCATTGGCTGCCATAGCTGCCCATCAAGGTAGGGGCGAGGCACTGTGTGGGGCACTGTACGTTCATACAGCTTCCCGCCCTCCCCAGCAACCCGGCTGCCATTGTTGTGCCACGCAACCTGGTCCAGACTATGTCAGTGGGGGCAGCCCAACCCAACTTGGGGTTGTATCAGGTGTGGTTTTACTCAATTATTCTATCTTAGCATTTAAATACAGTGTAAGTCCAGTTACCCAAATCTACTTTGAATCCTCAGTGGATATTCCATATTCTGCACAAGGGCCCAATCCCATCTAGCTACACCCCTGGGGACAGAAGACCACTAAAAAACAAAAAGGAGAAAGAAACAAGGTATTATGAATATTCTCCAAAAATCTGCGAATAATGACATGGCCATGTTCCCTCAGTCTGACAAAGGGACTTAGTAATGTTTGCTTCGATAGTGTTTTGAGATCTTTATTCAATGTTTGCAAAGCAATTTGAAAATCTTAGATAAGAAGGTGCCATCTCATAGAAGCAGAAGTGTTGTGCAAATATAGCACAGAATTTACAAGCAATGCCAAATATTGGTTGTGATGGAATCAGGAACATATCCCAATGTAGGTGTTTGACAAGAAACAAAGTAGCCTAGTTTTACTTAAGAAAAAGACACACAAGAAAGGGAGATAAGAATTCAACCTGATATGTTGGCAAGACTCGTTATCGACCTTAACTTTGGCCTGTATCCTAGCATCTCTTCTCCACCCCCCCATTCAAATTCATTAAATAACATTATGTTGGCGCACAGCACACAACCATAATTGCTGATATGAATTCAGGATTCTCTGGCACCAGTCCACCACACCATGGTAATCTCTGTCATATATGGGGATCGATAAAGGAGTATTGAATCATTTCCACTAGTGTACTGTAGTTGTGCCAGCTTTTAATAATTAATAGTCCAATTATTATAATATCCATAGCATTTTCAGTGTAGAGTGTTTTACAAAAAAATTATCTTGTTCACACACACACACACACAGACGCACACACACCAGCCTTGCAACTAGGTTATTATTATTCCCATTTTACAGATGGGTGACTGAGCCTGAGACATACTGACTTGCCCAAGGCCTATCAGTAAATTCATGGCTAAAATGGGATCCCAAACCTCGTCTCCTAAGTCTAAGGTTGCCACATTTTGCATTTTGAGACTCTCATTTTGGTCTATGGGAATCTCAGGGTCAAAACACATGAGGTGGCAAGCCTACCTAAGTCCAAGGATACTATTTTAGCCCCTAGGCTACACTAACTCTCTATGACTGGAGAGAAGGGCCCCCAAGTTGAAATTAGAACCTTCTCGCACTAGGAGTGAGATACTATCCTTCTAATTAACTTTTCAGTCAATGATTCGTTCACACAACACTCTGGCCTTTTTTATACGGGCTGCAGTACGGGACGGAACCGGTATGCACTGCAGCAGCATGGGCAGTGCGGGAGCGGGGGGGAAGTGTACACTGGCACACACCGATCTCCCACGCATCCCATTCCCCACTCATGGAGCAATCACTGTTTTGGTAAATTGCTTCATGAGTGGGCAATGGGTGGAGGTGGGTGGGTCACAGGAGCACACCCACCCAACCACTCACCCACTGCAGCATGCACACTGGGGGGGGGGAGACCCACTCATGCCCACACAGCAAAACTCCATGAGCATGAGTGGGTGCGTCTCATGTAAAAAAGGCCACAGTTACAGTGGGTAGTGGCACAAACCCGCATTCTGAGAGTTGTGTGAAAGCCTCACCATTTCCTCAACTTTTTGGTTATCCCATACTCACTATTACATGATGCAAAGGGTTTGTTTGCAAGAATCTGACTCTCCCAAGTAGCAATGATGCTATATGATTTGATTCTTTCCCAAAGCCATCATTTCCTGTTTGTCACTTCCTGTCTCCAGCTGACCACAGATTTATGAACAGGGGCAGTGCTATACCAGGGACTCCCTCCTTCACTCCATGATACTTTGGAAACATTGCATGCAGAGATACCATAAGGACATTCTTCCATGAACTTTGTATTATGGGAAATACAATAAGCAAATAGGGAGGAGAAGGGGAATGTCAGGTTTCAGTAGCTGTTTGGAGTAAGGAACATGCCAGCCTGCTGGGAGAAAGGCCCTTTTAGATCCTGTAAGACCTACTGGTTTGTATTTTTGCATTTTATATTTTGGATTTTTATAGATTGTTATTCATCACCCTGAGCTGCCATGTGGCGGGGGGGGGGGGTGTATATAAGCAGTGCAAAGTCCCCTTTGCCACCAAAATGGCGGCGACAGGGCATTTGTTGCACACACACCCCTGGATAGGGAAGGAGACCCAGGAGGCAAGATGGAGCCGCTGCGGGAAGGCTTGTTAGAAGGCCTTCCCACTGTTTTGAAAGGGTTGCCGTGGCAACCATCCTGGAGCGAGGCTGCACAAGCGCACCTTGTTGGATGTTGAGGCTCTGCCCCTGTTAGAAGGGGCGGATCTCCTGCAGCCGCACGGAGCGGCATTGCTGGGAGCAAGGCCGAAGAGTCAGCACCTCCCTCCTCTCCTCCAGCACTGTGGGTGTAAACCAGTTGCCATTATGGGATCGAGGAGGAATTTTGGCGGGTAGCCTTCTTGGTAAGGGCCATGGTTTTTTGCCTCCTTTACATGCGCAGTAGGCTAAATAGGCTGAAGAATCATTCGATCGCTGTTCATTTGATATAATTCATTAATTTGGCACAGCAAGTGAGCCATGACAATGGCTGAATAAATAGGGTAATTGGAGTGGAAGGACAAGGGGAATTTGGATATGATTCGGTAAAGAGATATGGTAATGGATTTGTCGCACTCAGCAGGGGTCCAGTATGCCATGATAGGATTATTAGGGAGGTTAATAGGGTATGAAGAGTCATCTCCCTAACAGATGGGGAGAGGACACACAGTGTAATGCGGGGTACAGCATGCACTGGGGTCATCCCCCTGGGAGTGATGTCGCAGCATGGTCTGCAGGGACTGTCCTTGGGCCTGGCGGGCTTCTCACTCCTTACTTGTGCCCAGAGATGGGCTTGTTCACCCCCCTTCGGCCAGAATGATGTCGAAGGAGGGGATGTTGGTTGTAAAGGACTGTCAACGGAGGGCACATCCGGGCAGGACCTGTGTTAATAAGTTATGTTAGTAAGTTGGCATACTGGATCCAAATTGCCTAGTGCAATTACCCACCAACCGTTAAGTTTGTTGATATGAATAAATGAGTGTGGCCAGCAATTAAACCAAGAAATGCCTCCGAGTCTCATTTGGGGTGTGTCAACAAAATAAATACCTGGGAGTCCCCTCATTCCCCTGCCATATGTATGGAGATCAATTTCTGGAGGCTAACGGGTACTTTATTTACACATATGTTTCTTGAAATTATTATTTTACTTATCATATTTTAATGTATATTAAGAAAGAAAACTTTGTATGTTTTTCATCCTACAGAGCTTAGGAGCCCAAGCCCCCGTCGCTGCCAAAATGGCGGCGACGGGCCATTGTCGGGCCCCTCCTTCACTTACCAAGGAGGCGCAGGAAACAAACAGCTGGGCTGGCTGAGAGAGCCCTGTTAGCAGGGCTCTCTCTGTGCGGGTCGCGTTGCGACCGCCCGATGCGCAGGCGCACAGCGCAGCGCGGGGCTTGGGGCTCCTCCCCTTTAGAAAGGAGGATCCCCTGCGCCGCGTGAGAGCGGCAGACGGGGCTAAGTGAGCAAAGAAGCAGCCACATCCACCCACCCGCGTAGTACAGAGGTGCGAAATGGTAGCCGTTAGAGGTGCCAAGGAAGAATTTTGATGGCTAGCCGCCTTTAAAGGGCCATTTTTCGCTTCCTTCTCTGTAAATGCATAGGCATAAATAGGCGATATAATTGGATTTATTTGGATTCAATAGAATTGGCAACAATTTTGATATGTTAATATAATAAAAATGATTCGAATGGAAGATAAGTGAATTCGATGGTATTTGAAACAATTGGACTATAATCAAATGTCGCACAAAGCGGGGGTCCAGCAGGCTCGTTTAGGATTGTCTCTTATACACATCTAGATGTGTATAAGAGACAGGTGGTGATTTATTGTGTAATGACGGGCACAGCATGCACAGTAGTCATAACCCTGGGAGGGGTACTCCGCAGGATAAGCAGGGGCGGGCACAGCCTCCACATTCTGCGGGGTACTTACCGACTTACTCACGCCCACAGTGGGCACACCCCCTTTTGGCCAGTGCACTGTTGCAGTCAAAGGAGGGGACGGTTCGAGTTAATGTACTGATAATGGAAGGCGCTTCCATGCAGTACTCAGTTATAGTTTAAAAGTATCATTAAATACTAGCATGCTGGACCCATGATTGCTGGTGCAATCCCCCACCGGCCTTTTCATTCGTTGGTTGAATAAATGTGCGGCCATGCTGTTTAAACCAATATTAAGTCTCTGCGTCTCTTTGGGGGGGTGCTACGACAATACAACTGTACCCCTCCTGTTGCCAGACCTGGAAACATGTAGTGACCTTGGAAGGGAGAAAGGCTGTTTTGTGAAGGAGGCTTTATTGGAGCTGAAGCAAATAGAGATTTGGGTATGCACAAATTAAATTTCATTTTCTTTAGTGTGTCTCAAAATTCAAATTTACAATTTTGTGAATGTTTGGCATGAAATATTAAATTATTCAGCACATGAAAGAAAATCAAATAGTACTGAACTTCATTCAGTTTGTTGGATTCCACTTTAATTTGACAAAGTTGAAGCGAAGTAAACAAATCCAAATGGAACAAGTCAAACGTATTTCAACTCTGTAAAAGGAGCAAACTAGACAAATTAAATGAAGTTGAACAAGACACTTTGCTTCCACAGCTGCTGTGAAATGCGGGGTGACAATCAACGAATCACAAGCTGCAAAATTAACATAGAAGGCCAAATTTGTAAATGTCAAAATAGAAATGAATGGATATCACATAGCAGTAAAGAGTGGATTAACAAGGAACAAAAAACAACAACACAAGAGCCACCTCAAAAAATTGTTGCGAAATTTACAAAAATGTGGTTTAAATTTTTAAATCAAATTTGCATTTGTACATTCACAACATCAGTTGACCATTTGATTAGCTTTAAATATTCCCTTCAATTGTAATCTGAATAGATAAAAAAGACAATGAAGGAAGTTGGTGGAAGAAACTAAATAACTCATAACAGCTTTCATGCTTTGAATGCAAAAGACCATTTAAGTGATTTAGTCAAGGTTATTCAGGGAATCCATGGCAGAGCTGGGAAGTGTTAAAAGAGACTTCCCAGAAGATCCTGAAATGATTCTGTTTTAGCTGCAAGATAATCCTTCATTTCCAAGGAACCATAATTTGGTTTGGGATTTATAGTCTGCTATCCTTCCTGAAAGGATGATAGGGTATAGGGGTGTGTCGCAGGGTGCAGGTGTTCCAGAATTAACTAACACCTGTCTCCTTAAAAGCTAGTGGGCCCCGCAAAGCTGGACCCCTTTTAAGAGAGCCACCAGGGGTACAGGCAGCAGGAGAAGAGTTCAGCTCAGGATTCAGTTGCTGTGAGAACAGCACCTGTGAGGTGGGGGTAGGTGGGGGTAACAGGCTCCCAGAATCCAAAGAACCTATGCCAGACCTGGAGAATCTGCTGACTGCCGAGACAGGAGCGATGTAGCAGCCCCACGGTGGAGAGCCAACTGAAACTGACAAGTAGCCTCTGTGGAGAGGCCCAGCTGCACTGGCTACTCAGGGAAGGCTCCTGGCTGGAGATTCAGTGCGTGAAAACAAACATGCATGTAACTCCACTTTAACACAGCTTTACCATTTCTTTTGCATGTTGCGGAGATGTATTGGTGCCCTATGCTGCCCTGCAACGTGCATTAGAAAGGTTAAAGTAGAGTTACGGTGTGTTGCTAGAGACGTGGAATTCTCCCCCAAAAAACAGCCCCCCCCATGCTCGGCAAGGCCACGTGGGACATGGGTCAGTGGGCATTGGGGAGCTTGAGCGGGGTCGGGGCCGAGCCATGATGGAGCCTAGGGGGAAAAGGCCCCTTCCTACAAAAACCAGTCTGCCCTTGGAAAAGGTGATTAGGTGGAGGAAGCTCTGAGCAAGTACGGGGCAGTTAAGAAAGGACCTCCTCCCTGTTTTAGGGAACCTCCAGGGACTAGAACCTGGACTAGCAATGACCTCAAAGGCATAGAAAACTAGAGCACCCTATGTTTTCCCCAAAACAAACCAATGCCCCCATGCCCAATTAGTGAAAATGCACCTTGGTGTCGCCCTTCAGCCTAGGGCTCCCCTCATGGTTCTCTTCCGTCCCCAAATCACCTGAGAACCTCTCTCCTTTCATGCCCTGGTGTGTCCTTCATTCCCTCAGCCCCAGTCTGTTTACCTTATGCATCTTCCCTTTGTTGTACCTGGACACACACCCAGAATCCCTTTTGTCCTCCCTATGAGCCTATTGTAGTGTCCCTGAGCCCGTCCCAAATCTTTTATCCTAAACCCTATAACTGCTCCTCGCTCCCCCTTCAAAAGTGAGAAAGCTTTGGATGCAGACACGTGCGGGTCCCTCTGTGCATGTCTGTGTCTTAAGGGGTCTCCCAGACTTTGGTCTGTCCCTTTTCTTCATCCCCAAACTTCGCTGGATCCGCGGGCCGCCTATCCCCTTTCAATGGCAAGGAGAGATAACCATTGGTCCTGACTTCCCCTCGTGCTTCTCTCTCTCTCCCTCGCTCACTCTTTTTTCTCTCTGTTTGTCTCCCCCATGTCCCCCCCTCCTTCATCCTACACATTACGTTTGTTTTCCCCGCCGCCGCTTGTGTTTCCCCTGAAAACCGCCAGCCAGACTAGGGCTGTGTTGATTAGTATATGTGTGTGTGTGTCTCCCATTGTGTATTTTCTGGTGTGCCTGTTAAATAAACATTCCCTTTTTGGTTATTGAACGCTTGTCTCGCTCTCTTTCTCTACTCTTGGGGAGGATACGTAAACCTGACTGTAGCATGTATCAGACCTCAGATTGATCCTTGTGGCACATGGGGACCCCAAGTTCAACTAATTCGGCTAATTCCCCTAAATTTAAGAAAGGAGCAGATATTGGGGTACTGGCCCCCCAACAGTCACACGTGGAAGGGGGTCTCCTGCTAACAGATGCATGTCTGTGCTCCGAGGCACTGCCCTGTCCCTGGTGGCAGCAACAATGGAGAGGGACATGACAGGAGGCTTACAGAGCAGAGCAACCTCCTGGAGGCCAGTCCAGAGCTGCAGAACCAAGAGTGGCTGACGTAGGACTGGGAGCCAGAAGGGCGGCTCACCTCATGAGAACTTAAGCACTGGAGGTACTAAGAGATCCCTGTGGTAGCAAGGGACATATCCACAAGGGTCCCAAACCTGAGGGAACAGCGGAGACAGTAAGAAGGACACCAAAGGGGGGGCGGGGGTTGGTTTTCAGAAGATTGTGTATGCAGAAGTTGAGCTTTCGGGGAAACCCAGCACTTATTCTACCTGTGCATCATTATCATTAACCAGCATTTCTATAGCACTTTCAGTGTTCAAAGTGCTTTAGAGTTCACACTCACAGCAACTCACAGCCCTTTAGAAAGGGCAGCATATAAATGTTAATTAATTAATTAATTAAATACAATTTGGGATGAAATGAATGATGGATTTGCTGTTCACAGCAAAATGGAAATTTGCATTTTTCACACCACACCCATAATGAGAATTTGCATATTTCAGTTATTTCATTGCATTCCCCCCACCCCATTTATTTTGGTAGTTTTGTTTCAGTTACTTTATTTTGGCACGATCAACAGCATGCACATGTACAACAGGCAAAACGACACAACTAAAATACCCAAATGATCGGGAAATTGTTTGATTTCTTATTTCACACACAGAGAGAGAGAGAGAGAGAGATCTGAAAACGATATTGGTCAAAACAGAAGCAAATAGCAATCATTATCTGTTCCATCAGAAACTAAACCAGAAACTAAACCAATAGGGCAAATTTGACAAAGAGAGTCATTTTGATGAATATTTGCTTCAGCTCTCTTGTGTTATTACCGTTTTTAAAGCTTGGTTTGACCTGTACTAGCTTTTAATTTTTAATAGTTCAATTATGATCATCCATCGGGCACTTTCAGTGCTCAGAATGCATTACAGTCCTTTTCTAGTTTCTCACAATAGCTCTGTGAGGTAAGTCATTACCGCATTTTACAGGTGGGGAACTAAGGGCGAGATGATGACTAGCCCAAGGCCCACCCATCATGGCTAAGATGGGATTTGAATCTTGGTCTCCCAGGACTACGACTGAAAGAAGAGTTTGCCAAAACAAGCAAGCCTGTTGAATCTATTTATTCTGAACGACCTAACCCAAAACCAATGAACCACAGTGAACGCTACTCAATCGATTACCCGTTTTGGCAATTTTGGGTTATTCGTTTTGGTTCATTTTATTTATTTGGTTTGTTTAAATATTTCATTCATTTCGGCCATTTCCAGTTTTTACTCCATCCGTTTTCATTGTCCCTGGCGAAAACAACTTGAAATTAACAAAATGAATGAAATAAACAAATTGTACAGCTGAACAAACCGAAACTGAAAAAAAAAAAAAATTGGTTGCTCGAGCATTGCTCAGGTTGACCACACCCTGCTTGAAATCACAAAAAAACAAAAACAAACAAACAAACAAAAAACAACCCACAAATGTCTGCATTGATTTTGCTCTCTGCTTCAGCTCTACCCAGATCGAAGATCTTATCTACTAGACTACAGAGGCGCTCACTACCCCTGGCTTTCTTGCTGCAAAATGGGCATTACAGCACTGACCTGACACACAGGGGAGTGATGAAGATAAGTGTGATTTTATTTATATATATATATATATATATATATATATATATATATATATATATATATAATAGACAATGAAAACCACTAATACTAGCGCACACACACACATACACACACGCACACACGTGTCTCCACCCCTGTCCTTTAAATGCCTGACTGAATAAATAGGTCTTACACTGCCTCTGAGAAACGCTCAAACTAGGGCTTAGGTGAACCTCCAGAGGAAGGGAGTTCCAAAGCTGTGGAGCAGCCACTGAGCGAGTATGCTTCTCTGCGTCCCCGGGGCGTAGGGACTGGAACCAATGCTGGAACTTTAACGAGTGTGTTTTTGGCTGATCTTGGAGACCATGGAGGGACATAAGGAGGAAGGCGGTGCTTTAGATATGTAGAGCCCAGGCCATTTAAGGCTTTATACGTCAAAAACAGCACCTCGAATTGTGCCCAGAATGCTACTGGCAGCGAATGCAGACCCTGATGCAACCATATTATGTGCTCCTGACGACCTACCCCCACCAAGATGCAGGCCACCAGGTTCTGCACAAGCTGCAGCCCCTGAACAGTTTTCAAGGGAAGCCCCAAGTAGAGCACATTTTAATAGTCTAACCTCAAGTTAATGAAGGCATAGATGACAGTGTCCGGATCCCTATCTGAAAGAAAGAGATGCAGCCTTCTCATCAGCTGGAGTTGGTGAAAGGCACTGCTGGACACTGCCACTACCTGACATTGCAGACGCAACCCAGGATCCAGGAGTACCCCAAGACCTAGTAACCAGGGGAGGCTGTGCCCCATCAATGATAGGCAACCCAATCCCCCCTAGGTTACAGGGTCGGCCAACCAACATCACTTCAGTCTTGCCTGGATTCAGCTTTAGTTGGCTCACCCACATCCCATTTCCTATGGCAGCCAGGCATTGATGGGCTTCAATAGAGCTTAAATAGACACCAAGCAAATCTACACTACCCAAAACAAATATGACCCTTTGGGTAATAACCAATATATATTTGTGCTCTATTGGTGTATCTATTTGGTTATTCCATTGCAGTTTTTGGTTTTCTCTTTATTTCGGTATTTGCGATTCAGTCATTTTTGTATTTGTTATGTCATTTCAGCAATATTTGCACTATTGTGCATGCACAATTTTGCATGTGCAATACAGAGGGTGCTATGGATATATATCTGGGTATCACATTGCTCCCCCCTCTGCCAGATCTCCTGAAATACTCCTTCTCCCCCTCGACATGGCTCCAGAATGTCATATAACAAATTAATTTGAGACTGGAGGTTGTTAGCACTTAGATTTAATAGACCTCGCAATATTGCCTTAAACACAAAATAATCCCACTTAGTAGGTTTTACAGCTTCCGCGGGGACAAGCCCTGTGGTGTGTGTATTAATGTTTAATGCCAAACAGCATCTCTTCGACGACTAGTGGGGGAAAAGGCACTAATAAAAAATTTAACTCGATTATGATAGAGTTGTCTAGGCTGATGGTGAGAGTCACGTGATCGTCTATCACTTCACCTCACACCCGGCTCTCTCTCCTACCAGTTCTTGCTCTGAGAAGAGTCTTGTTCTCTTCCTCATCTACATGTGCATTAAAGTCTGGGAATGTACAGCTGTTTACATCCAAAATTACTTACAGAGTTCAAATAGGTAACTGAATAATAGGTAACTATATTGAATATTCAATACCCAAAATGGTAGTTCGGGTAATAATCAATATCCATTTGTGCTCCATCAATTATCCATTTTGGGTTTTTTTTCATTTCAGCCTTTGGGTTGTTTTTTTCTGTATTTTGATCTTTGGAGTATTCAGTTATTTGGGTATTTCAGCTACTGTCCGGGAACTTGGGTTGGGGCATGGAGAGCTGTGGCAGGATCAGTGCTGGGTAAGTTGGTGCAGAATCAGGGTCCAAAGTCCAGGAAATTGTGCGAGATTGGGATCCAAGGGTCAAGGCTGGGATTGGCACACAGACCAAGGGATCAGGCATAGATGAGGCTGAATGGGACGGGACAAGACGAGACAAAGTTGGCACCAGGTGGAGTGGTCTCCCTGGGCAGTTGCATAGGGGGCTCACTGGGCAGTTGCATAGGGGTGCATACTGCAGATGTAGAGCCCCATTCAAAGCAGACACCAAGCCCCAGTGTCCTGTCAGCCAGACTTGCCTGCAGGATCAGAAGGACTGGGTTCTTGGAGGGAAGGTCAGAAGGTCCAGTCTCCAGCTGGCCCAAAGGACACACTAGGTTCAGGGAGTGCAGAGCCAGTCCAAGGTGCGTGGAGACATGAGGAGGAGACACAGAAGGTGGAAACAAGAAGGCAAGACAGGATTCAGGGAGTGACTGGAAATCAGGATGTAGACTGATGATCCATCCAACTTCCTGTGGCTACTGGCTGGTCTTGTATACAGACCAGCAGCCAACCATGAAGCTGGGGACATGGAGTGAGGCATGTGGCTTGACCATTGCCAGAGGAGGTCTTGTACTGGGCCCTGACCTGCAGGAACTGGTAGTGCTGCAGAGCCAGCACCTGTGCCCAGGATCCCAAGGATACCAGTTCAAGCCTGGCTGCTTACATTACACACACACACACCCATACACAAGAGCAACCTCTGGGTGCTGACTGAGATTTTTCTTTTACAGAACCAAGGCAAAAGAGGGGACAAACAACAGAGCAAGGCAGACAAACAAAATAAAGGAACGGGACAGGCATAGATAAGGCAGGATGGGATGAGACAAGGCAAGACTTGACAAGGCAGGACTGGACCGAACAGAAAAGAGGAGGCAGAACTGGGCTGGACTTGACAAGATGAAGCAGTTTTGGAGCCAGGTGGTGTGGACTCCCTGGAAAGTTGCGTAGGGGGCTTGCTGGGCAGTTGCACAGGGGACGCATCCTGCAGATGCTGGGCCCCCATCGAAGTAGTTGTCTCCCAAAATCCCAGCATCCAGACTTATCAGCGGGATCCGAAGGGCCAGCCCCCAGCTGGCCTAAAGGACGTGCTAGGTTCAGGGAGTGACCAGCTGGTCTAAGGTGCATGGAAACATGAGGAAAAGACACAGAAGGTGAAAATAAGAAGACAAGACAAGAACTAGGAAGTGACTAATGGAGGATCCGCCCAACTTCCTGTGGCTACTGGCTGGCCTTGTATTCAGGCAAGCGGCCATCCAGGAAGCTGGGGGCATGGAATGAGGCTCAGGAGGGGTGTGGTTTGACCAGTGCTGGAGGAGGGTTTCTAGCCCATATGGCCCTAGCCAGTGCTGCACTCAGGGAACCAGGGGTGCTGGTTCATGCCCGGGTCCTTACATCTCTATCCTTTCAGCAATACTTGCAGTGTTGTGTGTACGCAACTGCTGAAAATACCTAAATGACCCCCAAATAACTGAGCCTCGAAGCCGGGGGGGGGGAGACAACAAAATGAAATACCCCCAAAATATGTGCATAAATTGTTTTAATATGTTGTTAGCCACCCCGAGATGCTTTTAGCAGGAGGGGGCAGCATACAAATTTTATTATAAATAAATAAATACCCCATTACAGAAATCATTTAGGTACTGAAAGGGCGATCTGAGAATGCAAATAATACCTGCAAATTAGAAACTCACTACCTATTTCAGTACTAATTACAGACTTACAAGAGCATTCCCCAAATTGTCCAGGAAGCACCCCACCCCCGAGGTATTTAGGCACATTCTTGCAGGGATTGGAATAAAGTCAATTAATAATCATTAACACAGCACTTTCAACATTTGGCACACTTTGCAATCCTTATCTAGCGCACCCTCACAACATCTCTGAGTTGTACACCATTATTATTCCCACTTTACAGATAGAAAACTAAGGATGAGAGAAAGTGACTTGCTTAAGGCCATGCAGTTAGTACATATCTGAGGCCGCTTTTAGACGATCACGCTGTGCACTCACGCGGGGTTTCTAAACCCCCGCAAGGAGAGAGTACATGTAACACCGCCGGCAATCATGTGCCTGATACGGCGCCGCGCATTCTTTTCAAGCCGCGAACTGACCGGGAGCCTGATCAAGGTAGATCATTCGCGGCTTGAAAAGAATGTGCGGCGTCATATCAGGCGCGCGATTGCCGGTGGCATCACGTGTAATCTCTCCTCGCGGGGTTTTTGAAACCTCGCGTGAGCGCACAGCGTGATCGTCTGAAAGCGGCCTCAGACAGGATTTGAACCTAGGTCCCCAAGGCCCACAGTCACCACCTGATTCACTAGGCTACAATGTTTTTTATTAACACTGTTTAGACAGGGACAGCCTGAGGTGTTTTGCTACTCTGGATAAAACCCATAAAGTGTCCTCAATTCCACACACACCCCCGCCCCTCCCTGCCATGCATTGCAAGCTCCAGTTCAGGACTTGCAGTGGGACATGGGGAACACTCCTTTTCCACACCCATCAGCTGAGCAGAAGTGGAGTACAGGAACACTGTCCACCCACACTGCTAGCTCCAGACCATGACTTGCAATGGAGGGGAGCAGGATGGGGGAAGGGAGATAGTTTCTGTTTTCTGTTGAGATCAGCAGAGAACAGGACACCCAGAGGGTCATTAGACCTTTCGATACTGTTACCAGACAGTATTTAGATCTTCTCTGGTTTTGATTAGCCAAAACAGACAATTCTAACTTTCCTAAGATCTCCACAATTTGTCTGCTTTCCTAAATTGCTGCGGAGGTTGCGGTGGCATTGCAAACACATGCTGTGTTCACGTGGTGCCTCCCACACACCCCAGTCACACATGCACCACCACCACCCTGGCTCCCAATCACAGCTTGTATTTTGATGTATTCAGACAAACACATACGCAAGCATGATCACATGCTGCATCTTATTGCAGAATCACACAAACCCAAGCTCACGTAAACACAGGCACTTTGGCTCGTACACACCCAGTCATGCCTAAACAGTCACACATACACACATTGAACACCCAGTGGTACGCCCACATCTACACAACCCTCCTCCAATGAAAGTTTTCACTCCTGGAGTGAATTGATCATTCGTGATTATGATTAATAGATGTGAGCTTGCATATATCATCTTTGCCCTATCCCCACCCAGGACTGGGGCTCAGTAGAGCATTAAGAGCGTACAGGTTCTGTATACAAAATTAAACAACAATGGGAGGAAAAAGAAAGGCACAGAAACATGAAGTGTCTTCCCAAATCTCAGAAAGAACATCGTTGCCAGACAACATTTTCTCTCTCCCTGGTACAGGATCCTCCTAACTCAGAGGATCCCAAGCTGTGTGGCAGCTTTCATGCAAGATGGTGTCTCCTGCAATTTTCTTGTTTCTTAAAATCGTAAGGTTTATTTTCCGGACACCCTTCTCACGAGACATGTCTCCTGCAATTATTATTCTTTGCCCATTTTACATTGATACCACTCATCGCAGAATCTACCATTCTCACGAGCACAAATTTTGTGCAATTTCCATCTCCATCCTCCCCTTTCTGACCTGCACCTGCTACCTGACTGACCTCAGAATGGGGTGAAAACCACAAGATGGCATCAGAGCCGGCTGAAATCCACAAGCCGCCAACAGAGCAAGGATGAAATTAACATGCCGTCTGAAATTAACTAGACGGGAACAATCCATGGCTCCACCCTGCTGGTTTGCTGGTTTCCACGTCTGCTCTCCCTGATATTTCCATGTTGCCAGTTTTGCACAACCATAACACCCATCACTGTAAGAGCAGGATTTCAGAGCTTGGTAATGCAACAGCACTCAAGGCATAACTCGCAAGACAAATGTGGAATAATGCACTCACATGTGCAGTTTAACTTGCAGGAACAAATTACAATCCCGAAATTAGTAGCTCGTGTGAAAGCAGCCTGTGAGTCAGTATTCCAAATTGGGGTCACACAATCTGCAGATGGAATTATGATAATGATGATATCTTATCATTATTTATTACTTGTATAGTGCCAGCAATGCACCTGGCAATGAATAATTGTAACTAGAGATAGCTCCCTGCCCCCAGGGGCTTACAATCTAGGATAGAAAGGGAAGAATCATAGAACTGGCAGAGACTTCAGGGTCATCTAGTTCAGTTTTCTGCTTGGATGCACATTGACTACAGCTGCAGCATTCCTGTCAGGTGACTATCCAGCCTGTTTTTGGAAACATCCAGCAATGGAGAACCTATGATCTCCCTTGACAACTCATTCCATTGCTGCACAGCTCTTACTGTTAGGACATTTTTTTCTGGTATGTAACTGAAATCCACTTTCCTGTTATCTTCATTTTTTCTAGTCCTGTCCTCTGTAGCAATGAAGAATACTTCTTTCCCATCTTTGTCGCAGTCTTTTAAATATTTGAGGACTACTATCATATCTCCCCTTAATCTTCTGTTCATTAGGCTACACATACTCACTTCCTTCATCCTTTCCTCATAAAACTCATTTTCCAGATCCGTTATCATCTGTGTTGCCCTCCTCTGAGCCCATTCCAAGGGGAAACATAGGAATACATACCTTCCTATTTTACATACAGGTAACGGAGGCTGAGAGACAGTGCGGCCGATCCCATGACCCTTGGAAACTGTGTGCATGTGCATGCGCAGGATCCGTGTGGCACTGTGGCCCACAATAGAGAGCTATGCGGTTTGCGCACGGCTGTGCATGCATGGCTGCACACAAGATCCATTGGGTCTGGGATCAGTCCCAGTGACTTGCCTAAGACCACCTAAGTGAGTTTATGGCTAAGCCAAGACTTGAACCATAGGGCAATCAGACTCAGTGAAACCCATGGGAGGTGGGGTGGGAGGATTTACACGATCCTCACCAGACCAGAAATCACCCAGGCATCATTGGAAAAAGCAGCGGCAGGAGACTCATAAAGTTTGAGATGTGAACTGGTAAGGGCATTTTTACACTGACAGTTAGACTGGACGAATGTAGTCTGGACTAGGTTGTCCGTCTGAACGCTGTCAATGGTGCTTATTAGTTCGGATTAAGATATAAGCATGGTTGTTATAAAACCCCAATTGCTGGGGTTTATAACAACCATTTTTAAACTAGTCTGGACTAATGTCCATCTGAATTACTAGTGCTTATTAGTCCAGACTAGTTGACTATCTAGTACTTAGGGATGTGCGAACACGGTTGGGAAGTTTAGAGTTCGGACCGAACTCAACTAGTTCTGTCAACCGAACCAAACTTCCGAACCGAATTCAAATTCAACCAAACTGTTTGGTAGATTCCGAACCAGTTCGGAAGACCAAAAACAGCTTAAAACACTGGATTTGAATGCACAAACTCAGTTCAGAAGTTCGGAATTTGACCGAACTCAACTAGTTCAGTCAACAGAACCGAACTTCCGAACCAAACTCAATTTTTGAACCGAACCAAACTGAACCGAATTTCTGAACTCGGTTCTGTTCGCACATCCCTACTACTACTTATTGCCACAAAGTCCAATGGCAAGACCTGACAGACTCTCTAGGCATTTTATGCCTCTATGGTTTGGAGGATCACATGAAGTGACATTTCAGTCACAGAAAACATCGCAATGGGATGGCTGAAAAGCAATGGGGGGATTGAAATACAGTCACAGAGACTCTACGCACTGTGCTAACTGCAATGTTCTGTTCTTATGGCTAGTCTGGACTAGAAATTAGTCCAGACTAGATTGTCCATCTAAAAGGTACCGCTCTGTTAGCATGGACTAATAAAAACCGGAGTTTATACGAACTAGTCTGGACTAGTTTCTCCATGTGAAAATGGTCTAAGACCTCAGCTAACAGGGTCTTATCTAGTCCATGTTTCAAAATGTCTGGGAGTCGCCCAGTGAACCTTTTTCCAATGGTGCCCATGTGACTTCCTGTCTGGCAAAGAATGTTTAAATCCCCCCTTCTATGACCCAGATTCTTAAACTGTGGGAGAAATCCTGCTCCTTTAAAAATGTCCTCTGTCTCCTAGGTCCAAGTTCAGCACCTCACCCTCTACTCTTCTGAGATCCTTTGCATGTTTTTGTGGCTGCTTGGGTCACAGAACTCAATGTCTTTAAGTCTCAAAATGGGGTCACAAAGACATAATTTGTGGTCCACTGACCTAACCACAAGTCCACATTGTATCTCTGAACACTGAACAATATTTTGTACTACTGACCAATATTGTTGAAACAAATAGAGCTTTTTAAACTAGCAAATGCAATGTGGGTCCTCATATGTTTCTGTGAATATTTGAATTTGCACTCCTAGCAAAGTTCACCCAGTTCATTTGTCTGTGCTTTGTAGACAGGGTTTAGCCAATCAGTGGCTTAAAAACATGAAACACAAAAATGAATGAAGAAGCAAACCAATTCGCTTTTTGAACGTAGAATATGAGTTTGATTCTAAGCCAACCATACAGCTATAGTAAATTCAAAGTTTTTATTGGATTTTTCTTTTGAATGCTACTATCTTCATTTCACAGCGAGCCAGCATAGCCTAATGGCTAAAGAGTTGCATTTTTATATATTCAAGCAGGGTTCAAAACCCATCTTAGCATTGGAGCCCCCTCAACAAGTCAATATCTTTCAGCCTCATCTATAAATTGGGAATAATAATGGCACACCTCACACAGGGCTATGAGGGAGAACTAGGTAAGAATTAGAGCTGAACTGAGTGCTATTTTGGGTGCCTGACTGGCTACCCAAGTACCTATTGGGTACCAGAAAATACCAGGGGTTACAAATATACCATTTTACAGGAATCGGAATGAAAAGTTGAAAAATTGGTAGCCAAAGACAGAAAATCAGAATTAAAAATGGTATTTCGGTACATAGGGCACCCTGTTCGGCACTAATAGACTACTGATTAATACCTGATGTTACTAGGTCGGGTTGAGTACCGCAGTTTTGATGGACATACCTGGTTTTTTGCAGGGACACATTTCATCTAAAATAAGAATAGTAAAGCACATTGAAGACTGAAAATGTTATAAACGGGATAAATAAGGGAAAGAAATGGAAGCAAGAAATGAGCAACCAGCTTTCTCAAGATTTCATCAAGAGCAGGTGGTTGTTATGTTGGACCTAAATGTAAGAGATGGAGGCAAAGTAGTTCAAATGATATCTTACATTAGACCAACTTCTGCTTGTGGGTATATGCATGCTTTTGGGTCACAGGGAGCCCTTCTTCAGTTCAAACTTGACACATACCTGAGGAAGGGCCCCCTGTGGCCTGAGAACTTGCATCAACAAAACCACCAACAAAAGTTGGTCCAAGATAAGATAGCATCTGAACTAATAATAGAGGAAGCAGAATACAAGAAGCAAGATCTTTCATTTCTTGGCTCTAACCACAACATAACACCCTCCCACCCTCTTATCAGCCCTTTGCTCTAGGTACAACAAGCATCTCTGCCATCACACATACCCAATGTTTTCTCCTTTTCAGTGCTGAAGACTCTTGCCATCAGCTATGCAGAGTCAGGAAACACAAATTACAACACACATTATTTGTGCCAAAGAAATGAGTCCCCTATCTTTTTAAGCTTCATGCACCAATAATTTTTCCTTGTGTCCCACATTTGGTTCTTGGCAGACTGAGGAGGGATTTTTTGCCGGCTGCAGTTTACCAGAGGGAAGAGACTAACAATTGCTGTTTGCAGCTGAAAACGGTTCTGTGCTGCAGCTACCTCATGACCTGCTTTCTGATGCGGGTAACGTTTTAACTGATGGAGGTGGCATGGGACTGATGGAAAATGAGGGCTCTGTCCTGCAAGGTGCTGAGCCCTGTTCACAGCAAATCACTTAAAGAAGTACTTCACCCCTGGGTCCTAGGTCAGTGCTTTGCCCACTAAGCCACCCTTATTCTACATCAACAAAAAACAGGAAGGACAGTGCTAACCTGCTATTCAGAAGATCTACCATCAATTCCCTGATCTGCCACAAGCTTTTTGGTAACCTTGAACAAGTTATTCTTGAAACAGGAATACTAGTGTGTTGGCATTTCACAGGCTGGACCAGCATGGTTTCTTAGGCAACTCCCCAGAACTTGATATCAGATGGGACCCCACATGTGAGCAACAGCAAAGGAGAAAACATTCCCCTCGCTCTGACCTAGAAGAGCCATTGTGAGTTGACAGAGGAAAGGAGGCCACAAGTCAGCACAGCACCCTGCCTGGATGGTGATAGGGTCCACTAGTGAGGCCTGACAATACAAAGCTTTGCTTAAAAGGGGCTATCACTACTTACGGTGTAACCCCAAGCCTAAAGCTTTCCAAGCATCATGGCCAAGCTTTTGGTTGAGTTGTCACCTTAGTACTGCCTGGCTCTGCTCTTCCATTACTTCATTGTTGCCCTGACCATATTATCGTTCGGATCCTTTCCTTTGCTTCTTGCTTTCCTTTCTTTAGGTTTCTCCTGAGTGCTGACACCTGGAGGTCAGGCTCCCCTGGATGCAACAGTCAGAGGGCAGAAGACTGATTACCATAGCCTTCCCTAATTAGGCCACGTACCACCTTTTAAGGAAGGAGAATCAGAGAAAAGGTAGACTTCCTGAGCAGAGCTGAGAGCACGGCAAACGACAAAGTCAGTTAGCAGACTCAGACTTAAGAGAACTAAATGCCACATGCTTTTTCCTGCACCGCACCGTCCTTTTTCTGCAACACTTGATTTTAATTTTCTTGCAATCCATATGTAGCTCAACCTCAAAACAATCCTGTGAGTGAGTAGAGCTGAAATGGGTACCTGATTTGGTACCATCGGGTAATACCCACATTTTCTGGTACTCTTTTGGGTATCCACTCCAGATCAGTACCCAAATACCGTTCGAGTACTCAGAAAACATAAATGTCAGTTTCTGGTTTTTCACGTACTCCAAACTGAAATAATACCTGAAAATATCCCAAAATCCAGAACCAGAAGTCAAAAAATGGGGACAAAGTGGTATTTTGGTAAACCAGTTTGTTGGTATTTTGAGATTTTGGGTACTTGATCAAAAACTGGTTTCAGTACAGAAAAGAACTCAAAAATTTGGGTTGGTTCAAGTACTGGAAATTCAATGGGTATACCCATTTTTGTGGGTACTCGTTTCAGCTCTGCCTGTGAGGCAAGGCATTATTTCCATTTTACAGATGAGGAACTAAGAAGACCTGAAACAAAAAATCATGGCAAAAGCTGTTCCATCAGAAAGAAGTCATTTGCCTTCATTCGCACGATGCAGAAACGTACTAGCTTTTCACTGTTTTTGCCATTTGTTCTTGTTTTTAACAAGTTGAACAAAGCAACTACATGGCCAGTCCCAAGCCTCATGTGTGCCCAGCATGCATACCTGGGGCTGTGGAGATGCAAAAGTTCTGGCCAAGTGCCGGGAAAGTACTCAAAATTGCTGGAAAAGTGCCATAAACTGTCATAAAAGTCCCAGAAAGTGGGAATAAAAATGATGAAAAATGCCGGAAATTGCCCCTTGTGGCTGCGATGGCATATTTGCCGTGCCCCCCTTCCCCAGTGGAAGATGGGCAGGACGTGATAGGAGTGAGGGGATAAATCCCCCCTCCCTCCTTTTTTGTTGCATGTTTGCCCCCGTGGGCGGGGCGGTTCTGCCCGCTGGGAGGGTGTAAAGAGCGTCCGCTGGAGCTGGAGCTGGGTTGGTCACGAAGAGCACGCTACCAGACTGGAACACCACTTGGAGAGGGTGGTGCTGTGTCTTGTTTCACCGCTTTCTCCTCAGTTGGAGGCAGTGGTGTGGCAGAACAGCACACAGGCTCTGCAGGTGTTCCCCACCCCTCCATTTGGGCTGATTAAGTTAGGCATGGTGCAATCCTAGGGATGGGGGCAAAAAAGAAGGTGGCAAAGAGGCAGCCGGCAGCCCCCACATTTGGCGCAGGGGACAGGGCTTGAGGCCCAAGAAACACCTAGGCTACCGGGGGAGGGGTGGCTCCCACCCAGAGTTGAGCAGCTTGAGGGAGGGGTGGGTTCCCATGCCCCAGGATTAGCCCCCGTGGAGCCATCACTACAGGACCGCTTGGTGGGCTGTGAAGCCCTGCTTCAGAGCATGGCAACGGGAGGGAGAGGACACAGGCCGGAGCTGGGGGGAGTGCCCCCATAGGGAAGCGGTGAGATCCCCTCACCCCAGAACGAGGCAGTGGGCCTGGCAGCGCCACAGTGACCATGGCGGGGAGGGCGTCATGTCAGTCCCCCAGCGCAGTTCATAAAGGACCCCCTGGCGATGAGGCACTTGAGGGTGGACCCCCAGGTTAGCAGGGCCAGGGTGGCACACACCATCCCTGAAGTTTCTGGTCTGCCCGGCCCCTCATTTGGGCTGTATAATTCGCTCGGACCGAGGCAAGGCTCAGTGCCACAGCCCTTGATTACACTGCGGGGCGGAGCTGGCATGGTGTGGATCCCCCCTGCACCCAGCTGGCAGGAGGGGGGTGGGGGGTCCCCCTCTTCCAATTTTTCCCACAGGCAGTCACGAGCGCCACAAGCATCCGGGACCTGGGGTGCCCCAAGGGGAGGAAGATGCCGAGCTACGCAGGCGCATAGAGTTTTTGGAGCGTGCAATCCAGGGCATGGCCAAATACCAAGCAATCTGCGCACCAGCCCCGGAGGCATCGGCAGCTTGGGGGAACCAAGGTATGGTAGGGATACCCATTCCAAGCGGGACAGTGATGGCTGGGCTCACAGTGCTGGTGCAGTCCGGCTGGGAGAGATCTCCCAGTGGATGGGTACTAGGGGCCCAAGGGGAGTATCAGATCCAGATCCCGCCCCCAGCTTTCGCCTCTGGCCACCAGGTAGTGGGAGGTACCCCATGGATGAGCGCAACAGCGGAATCACCCACCCAGCTGCTGTGGTGGAATGGGGCATGGGTGCCAGTAGCCCACCCCGACACGAACCCCCAGGCTGGTGTGGCTGCGGTGC